>OX411545.1:59604340-60197026 GCA_948146395.1 Fragum whitleyi | reverse complement strand
AAAAAAAAACCAATCATTGAATTCGGTGTGACCGATTGAAAATGATTTTTTTTACACTGGAGACCCTTTCGAAATTTTGACCAGTCACCAAACATTTTTAAAAAAGGTTCCATCTTGGAAGTATGTAGAAAGGGCCAATCCTGGCAAGAATGCTCATACAGAATGCGCAAACTGACGAGTCATAAATGCTCGATCATCTATGTTTCGATGCTTTTTTCGGGCGGTTGAGACAAGTCCAACTGTCGAGTCAGAAATTCTAGATCATGTATGTCTGGATGTTTTTTCGGATGGTTGAGGCAAAAAAAGTCCAACTGACGAGTCATTAATCATCATCTATGTTTGGCTCTTTTCGGGCGTTTGTGACAAGTTCGGTTGCCGAGCGAGCAAGAGGTAACTATTGCTTTATAAAAGCCATTTCATTCGCCCGATGACGATTTTTTTTATTCATAATAGAAAATAAGACACACGAACAGCCCAGCGTTCAGGATGACAAAAACGGTGCAAAATATTATTCGCGGCAAATAAGTTATAGCCCGCTTTGCATGCATGTGCAAAGCGGTGTATAATTTACTTATATTTAGTACCATTTTTTCAACCTAAAGGCAAGGCTGTTGTTGCCTAGTATTTCCTGGGAAAGATGTTTTTACATGAAGCAAAACTCTAAGTTGTTCACAGACGATAAAATCGATAGGTTCACGAGTTTTGTAAATTTACGTAACAATGTGAAAAAAGAATACCTAAGTTTCATCGATCGGACTTTTATCTTTCATCAGAAATCGAGATGTAAGCGCAAAATTACAATACGTGTCTATGCATTTATAGGCACTTGCAATAGTTTTGCGCTGACCAATCGAAATACTTCGTTTGAAATATCTGCCGTGTACCAGCATGACTCCGGATGCACGGAAAAAGAGATTGGCTTATCAGCATTGTGCGGATTATTCCACGCGAGTTTATAGCAGACGAAAAAAGAAAAACAAACATTAGACGTTCTAGGTATGGTACATTTATAATGTAAATTTGATTTCCGAATTAAATCTTTTCGCTCTTCACTTTCAAACGGCCCCGTACATGTCATTATTTAACAGACACATAACATACAAATACCCACAACATAGGGTCTGATTGTGGCACAATATATCTAGTAAATAATTCGCTTTCTTCTTACCCGGAGCTTAGTTTAGCATCAAAAAGTAACCTAAAACCTAGCCGCCATATAACTGTGATAGCATGCACTCGTCTTCAGTACACAGTTAGAAAGAACTTTAGGTGGAATGAAGGTTAATGTTTTTTGTCTTCTAGATTTTTAGGTGAGTAAATATTTCATTCATTTATAATTTATCTATATAACTCCTTATATATTTTGTCGATGGGCAATCAAAACCTCGTAACTAGAGTTTTATTCAGTCTTATAATTAGTTCTAAAAAGAACACCAGACGACAGAAGGGTTATTGTTTTTGTCTACTAGATTATTAGGTGAGTAAATATTTGATTAATTTATGATTTATTTATATAGGTGGTGGTTAGGCATTTATATACATGTATGCATCATTATATATTTCTTTTTTCGAGTTCCATATGAGGAAGCCGTTGAAACGATTCTCTCGAATATTACCAAGGGCGTAACTCCCATTACGCAATTTACGCAAGTGTGTAAAAAAAAATAATCATCTGTTGAAAAATAGCGTTGATGAATTGTTCAAGCTGTAGTTACGAAGTTTTGATTATTCACCATCGCTCAAAAAATGATAAGGGAACGGGCGGAGGGCATTCATCTTTTGACAAAGTCCACAAATTGCTTCTATCCTTTTTATTTGGTTGTCGCCTTCGGAGTGCGTAAAAATTTCAACGTCCTAGATACGCCCATGATTACTTAAAGCCAAATTTATAACAGAGCCAGAATAAAAATAGAAACCTAACAAATCAGACGTCAGTGTTTAAATCAAAATCGCTAAAAACGTTTTACTTTTTAACTTTGCGCAGTGAAAACTATTTCTAGACGTTCTTCGCTCTATAATTGCATCTGAATGTTGAGACGACTAACTAAAATTCGGCAATGTTTGAAAAAATATAACATGTGACTCGTCACGCGAAATGGGACCATCTGGGTATCGCGTAAAGTGTCGACCCCAGTCAGACTGCGCAGACTGACTAGGGTCGAAAATGTTCGCAATGTGATTATTTTCTGAATCTAGAATGGTCAACCTACATTCCAGTGAAAGAATTTCTGGTTGACCTATGCTGGACACAATCTTTTTTGCAAATATTTATCTTAAAGAGTTCCGATAATGTCCCTTTTCACGTGACGGGTCACAAATGTTAAAGTTACAGTACGTTACATCGTTGAATTGGCATTCGCCCCAAACAAACCCATTTTCAGTAAATCGCCCACTCAGCGCTCTATTCATTCATTCCACGCACTCACTCAAACCATTCAAAAACGCTCAAACAATTGAAAAATAAGAATCAACAACGTCATTCAAAATAAATCTACTGAGATAGAGAAAAATCGCGGTTTCGCTGACATAGCGTCTAATAGGTTCTTGAAGAAATAGGAATCTATCTATATAACTTACATTCATATTTTATTAAAGGGTGTAATCAATATCGCTCGCTTTTTTCATCCTGAACAAAATTTGCTATATTGGATTACCTCCCATAAAATTCACCAAAAACTCGCTCCACACACTCAACCAATTTCATTCCAAAATCATTCCAAAATATTCACCGTGTCAGTTTCACGATGTAATTAACTGTATTGAGCGACCCAAATGTATTCAATACAAGATATATTTGCGATAGTTTTTGTCTCCAAACGATGAAATTAGCGCAATCGTCACATCGGCAAAATTACAAAAGAATTTCTGATATCATGTTTCAACGTTATTGTGTAACATTTATCTTCGTAAGTCAATGCTATTTGTAAAAAACGTGCATGTTGTAATTCAATCACACAGGTCTACATAATGGAGGGGATAAACAAAAAAATCTCAACTCTTTGTTTTAGACCTGACCCTATGTTAAAGTTACGCATTGGAGTCGTCTAAATGAGACGATTTCAATGTGAACTCACTTCAAAACGGTTCGGTCGTAAACCTTTTCCCGAAAAGAATTTAACCCTCAGAGACTATTTGAAGCATTTCAACCAAACTTCACAGGAATGATTCTTTGGTTGCCATCTTTTAAAGTTGTTCCAATGAAGAACAAGACTTCAATTGGCGGGGCTAATTTTGATATAATGTAATATAAGACTTTTCCTGGAATCAAACAAATAGATATCAACCAAACTTCACTGGCATGATCCTTCGGTGACCTTTCATTAGTCTACAAAAAACTCTGTGATCAGATGAAAAACTATGTCTTTTATTAGCGAAGGTCATTTGTCTATGTTTAATTGAACATTGAGTATTAATTTCTAGTCCAAAACCTGATGGATATCGACCTAATTTCACTGGAATGATACTTCCATGACCTCTATCAGTCTACAAAATATTTTGATTGGATGAAAAATATGTATTCAACAGGCGGAGGTCATTTTTCTATATATGTATTATTCATTGATCGTGTTTTTTGTCTTTTCGAAAATAGTTTAGCATGTGACACTTAAACACACTTATTTACTTCAAATAAACATTCATTCACTTCTCGTCTAATCATATCAGTTGATTAAGGCCTGTGGAACAAGTCAGCTGCTTAAGCAGCATTAGTTACTTCTGAAACAGAAGTACGTTGACAATCACAAAAACACATCTGAATCATATTCTCGATTTTATTTTAATCTGTGGCTGTCGCCGGAAATTGGAGGACTGAAAGATTTTATAACACATAGCAAAATTCTATTCAATAAGGTATAAATGATTTATTTTTAAAATAGGGTTCTGAAACAGTTATCTAATCGATTGTAAAATCAAAATATTGATAATGACCAACTGTACACGTATTTAAATGTATGACCCGTCACGCGAAAAGGGACCATCTGGGAACTCCGAAAAATAAATATTTAAAAAATAGATTGGTCATAGAACAGGCCAACTAGAGGTTTCACAGGAAGGTAAATTGATTATTCTAGATTCGGAAAATTAGTAAAGTGTAAAAAGTTTCGACCCTAGTCAGTCTGCGCAATCCGCGCAGTCTGACAAGGGTCGACACTTTACGCATTTTCCAGATGGTCTCTTGTCGCGTGACGGGTCACATCGATTAATCAATTGATCGATTAGATGTCTTGAACCGAAATGCCGAATTATTATTATTATAATTTTCATTCGTAATCAATATGTAATTTTTAATTCTAATTCTTACTGGTGACTCTCATTTTCTCCTCAAAACATGTACTGGTACATCGAAACGGCATGAAGAATGATGGCCTTTATTTTAAGCTTTAAGTTTACAAGTAAATTCAACAATAAATCTAATGTGCTCTAAGCAAAAACCTGAGTTCAGCAGATATTTTCAAATACACAAGTCAACATGATAACGGAGGACAACATGGTACTAATATAAAAATGTTAAAAAATGAATAGACGTAGAATAAAGAGGAAAATATCAATAATAATTTGGAGAAGGCAATACAATTAGAAATTAAAACTAGGCTGCCGTATACAAAAAGATCATTTACGTTCATATCTCATGTCCACAAACTGCCATACTTTGTAATTAAAGCCTACAAAATAGACGTTCAAACATTGGAAAAATAACCATTGAATTCAAGATAGCGAAGGCTTTACATTAAGGTATTGGAACCGTAATAGTTCCGCAACATTTCGGAAAGTATGATCTTTCACAATGTTTACCGAGGATTCCTAATGAAAATCATTAGGAAACCTCGGTTAACACTGAAAAAAATTAATTACGCCCAAACCGTAACGGAAATGTTATGGGTCCACTATTAATACGACCCCTGACATATTAAATGAGTCTTGTAAGCCTTTTACATATACATGTACAAGAGTTATGATATATCTATTTCTGTATGAAAGGACAATATTTAAGACAAAATGTTGAATTCCGATCACATATATTAAAAAATCAAGCTACGGCTTTTACATACCAAGCTTTGGCTGATGTGTTGGGGAAACTGGATTGTTGTTATTTTCAAAAGAAGGGGTGTTTACCTTTAAAAGGTCACTACTCTTAGACATTCTGGTTTTCTTAACGAAATTTTAGACATTTTTTTTCTTCCTAATGACCTTAATTTGAATCTTACCATTAGAACCAACATCTCGTAGAAAGGCTGAGAAAAATAATAAATAACCGAGTTTTGCGTTTCTTTAGTCCCTCCGTGTTCATTCAGTCGCGGATGGAACTGAAAAACGGTAACCCTAACGAGGGAATATGGCATTATATAAGCGGTCTGGTTAGCTCAGGAGGTAAAGTTCTCACCCTGTAGGCGAGAGATGCCGGATTCGTCGCGTAGTTTTTCTCTCGCTTGAGACATTTCGTGCCCATCGAGGGGCCGTAACTGCATGTAGTTGTGTTATTGATAACATCGTGAAATTGACACGTTGAATGATTTGATACGAAATTGAACGAGTGTGTGGAGCGAGTTTTGAGTGAAATTCAATGGAGGTAATCCAATATAGCTAATTTTGATCTTGATGAACAAAATAAGCAATATATATATTGCCTCCCTTTAATAAAATGTGCATACATATTCTTTGAGTAGCTTTCTATGTTTTCAAGAAAGCATGAAACGCTTACAAAATTAAATTATATCAGTGAAATCGTGGATTTTTTCTACCGACTTTTATAGTTAATGTAAGTGTTTATCTGATCATTTTTAGTTTTTTTCAGCATTTTTAAATGGTTTGAGTTAGTGTTTGGAATGAGTGAATGGAAGGCTTATTGAGCGATTTAGAATGTTTTTGATTGGCATGAGTGTCAATTTCACGATGTTCTTAACTGTAAGACAGCGTGTGACCTTAATAAGGTAAAGGCTCCCAATTATGCCGGTATTCTGAAATTCTAGGACGTCTGACATTCCTATGTATTCAGTATGTTCAGAAATGGCGCGGATAGCTCCATTGAATCTATAATTCAAAATTTTCCTTATATACCTGCTTGTTCCAAAAATCGTTTTGGAACACGTTGTTTGTGGAATGGATTACAAATTTATATCTTTGTAACTATACAAATATCAGTGTAATAACATCCCATGATGATATTTGCTTTATATCACATGGATATTTTTAGAACATTGCCATAATGCGGTTATTTTTAGAAACTCGCATTTCGGTTAGAAACATCGACGAAAACAAGGCAAATAGAAGTTAAAAGATAAGAATAATACGCATTTAATGTATTGTATGAAAAAACATCAATCAACTCGATTGTAGGAATTGAAAATTGTTGAGGCAGAGCCTTAACATTTATCAATTCCCCCAACCTCGTTAGATTTTTTTTTCATACAAAACACTAAGTACGTATTATGTATGAACTTGGTTGTTTCAGGCATTTCTTCCTTTCTATCGATTTTCTTTTTTCTGATCAAATAAATAATCTTAACCATTTGCCAAGACCAATCATTTCTAGTCTGTCGACCGCCAAAAGTTCAAATTACTTCCTTGTAAAGAAATAAAAAAAATAATAAAAACTCGAATATACGGGTATGTCTGACGGTATTTCAGATCTAAATGAATTTTAAAGTATCAAATTACAGGTATAGTTTCGGTACGTGTATTATAATGTATGTAATAAAAGTTAAAGGGAAATAAAATCATAAATTCATGCAGGATGTGGGTCATCTTCATTTTTGATAAAGATTTATTAAGATTTAGGCCATTACTATGGGCCAACTTATTTCTGACCCCGGGCGGGTACTGCTGTCCACAACATCAGAGTATCTCTCAGAAAGCGGGCTACCAGCTCTAGACTGGTCCACATATCAACTATCAAAATAGCTTAGAACAGGCTATTCTTATATTCGACAGTGAGACCAGTCTACACCCGACCCGAAAGCGGGCGAGAAATAAGTTGGCCCATCGTTATTTTCTTGTTCTCGTGACAAATCTAACAGGATAAGGGGTCAGAGGATGGAATGAGAATAAAATGTCTCAAATCCTGATAAATAAATGCAGTGAAAAGTTTTTCCACGATAAATTTTACAACAAGGATAATATTATTGTTTTTATACGCTCCGTCAAATTATGTGATTACCCGTTGCGTCCGGCGTCAGTGCAACGGGCGTCAGGGTACGCCGAACAGGAGGGCATGTCATCGCCCGCTCTTTGTCCGGAGCATAATTCTGTCATCTCATGGCCGATTGACTTGAAACTTTGCATTTAGGCCTATGTTCCCCGCATAGATTACGGAGCATAGTTCACAAGAACTGTAACTCTGTCTAGCTTATTTTTTTAGTTATTTCCCTTTCTTGTTTTTCAAACTAGGTCATCCAGCAGAGTAATGGGCGTCTTTGGGCAAACTTATTACTCGCCCGCTTTCGGGTCGGGTGTAGACTGGTCTCACTGTCGAATATCAGAATAGCCCATTCTAGGCTATTCTGATAATCGATATGTGGACCAGTCTAGAGCTGGTAGCCCGCTTTCTGAGAGATACTCTTATAATGCGGACAGCAGTACCCGCCCAGGGTCAGAAATAAGTTGGCCCTTTGAGAAAATTTGCCACTTTGTTCTAATAGCACCGGCTTTTATATTCCGCCAGCAATTTTCTTGAATATTGACCAGGTTAAAAGAAACGGAGATGGGAATATGCCGCTTCGGTGCAAATTTCTTAAATTCCTTGGGTAAAAGCTCCGCTGTACGGAGAGAAATAAAGGTGTCAAAATATCACTTAGTAATAAAATGGAAAATTTACAACCATGTATTTCGTGTATTTGATGTCACAATTAGGATAGAGTTTCAAAGTTATGGTTATTCAATCGCCTTTTCCATTCAGGTATCCTGCGATATTATTCACATGGCAGAGTTTACATTTTTGAGGGCGCCGTCATAACGCAGAAGGTAGCGCGTAGGGCTGTCCTTCTTAAGGTCACAGGTCGATTTCCGACGGCTGCACTCATTCTTTCCGACTATTTGTCACCCACAAAAGGTTTGATAATCATAGACAAGGGTGGGATAACAGCTGGGGGCTCGATAAGGATTAAATGATAAGTTGGGTGCGAGAATTACGATGAATCCATTATTATGTGCTCCAGCTACCGCGATATGACCGTTAAGATCGTTAAAAGCGATGCAAAACCCAAATCTAACATACAAGCCCTTTTGAGGAAACGTAGATGTGTGTAATTTATTGTTTTCTCTGGATGAGTTGTAATGATAAGCGTAAGCGAGAGGCGAAACCTACTACTTATCTACATTTCAACTTATAAAGATAAATGAGCCTGTGCATGACATTTCCAACAAATTCAAATATGTGCAAAGCAAAGACTCTGACCAGCCTGTGCATCCGCACAGCCTGACCAGAGTCTTCACTATGCATTTAGTGGATAGATATGGTCTCAAAGTATCTGTAGATCATCAGGTAACTTTATATTTACAGTATGTGGCTGTCTATGTAGCCCAATGTTTACACCTCACGAACATTTCAAATTGTTGAAAATGTCACGCACGTAAAGTGTCCCCCCCCCCCTTTTATCTGATGAAGTTCAATTTTCAAGTAAATTAACACTCAAACTTAATTATTCCAATACTTTCCATAAACATGTTTAATGGACTCGTTTCTCTCGCCACGGAGAACTACACTATTCTCATTATTCAGCCCTGCGTTCAGGATGACAAAATGGCGCAACCTGTTTGAAAAGTATACCCCGCTTTGTGCCCAAGTGCGCATGCAAAGCGGGGCCGATAATTTGCAAACAAAACAATTTGCATCGTTTTGTCATCCTGAACGCAAGCCATTATGACAAAATGCTACCAAGAAGCATTTTCGAGCTTTTCCCCACCCCCTCCCCCAACAAAAAAAAGAAAAAAAAAGAAAAAAAGAAAAGAAGAACATTTTTTTTCAATGAAAACATATTAATTGTCTTAAATGACTGGTGTATGTTTACTTTTATCAATTTGTAGTTTCAAAAACCAATATTTGAACTTATCAATTAAATCTGACACCTGTATTGAAGAAACCGGTTCTTATAAACTTTGTATAGTTCAGTCGATTATTTCATAATCAAAAAAAGGTCTTTGACACCGATTGAAAATTATTTTATTTTAGATATGACAAAAGAAGATGAGACTTGATTGTTTTGTGAACAATTCAAGAAATTCACGCGTATTAAGGTGAATTGCTTGATAGCGTTTTTGTATGACGACGTCAACGTCAAATTACAAAAAAATCAGCCCTACTCAAAAAGCATGTTCACTTTCAGATTAATTATGTTACTGTCTTAATTGTTTTTGGAATTAAACGTCTTTGTTAAACGTCTTTGCATAGATTTAAAATGGTTAGACGTATGGAGGAACAACGTAAAAATGTTATTGGTCTAAGGCCGCCTTCATACGACAAGCCGTTTGTAAGTGACTGTTGTTTCGGGACGGACTATCTCCAAACTCTGGCACCACCTTTACACGACACACTACTTTATGTTTAGAGCAAGATAAGTCTGAAACGTAAATACAACAACAAATATTTTCAATTACTGATTTTGTGGGTCGATAAGAGGTTGGCCCCTTAATTACGTCAAGACGTCAAATGAATGAGCTTCAGACCCATTTTAATTCCATGTTAATGTCTGCATGAATAAAAGTTTTACATTTTACAAAATATTCGAGCAAACTCGTATCTTTATGTAGGCTTAATTAAAGATGGAAACACTGTTCGTATGAAGTCATTTTCTTGTGACAACTAAAGAGTGGACTTTAATAAATTGTGTTATTTGACCTGCAATAATTATCTTCCTTTGAGAGTTTCTGTCAAAGATATTTTTTCTTTATCCTTAATTGTCAAATTTGAGGTCATTTTAATATAGGACAAAAGTGTATCATCTTGTGTTCAAGATTGGCTTTTGTGTTAATTTGTAAGGGATCGACATTCTTCAAACAAACCCTTAACTGCTGGTTAGATTTGTTCCGACTTTATTTGTATCTTTGAATGTGATTTAACACCGCTTTCAACAGTTTTTAGAGTATATCGCGATGACTAGAGCACCTAACAATTGATTCCTCGATTTTCTCTCACTTTTTTTACTACACCATCTTAACCGAGATCCAAGCTGCCCATTCCACAAAGGTTTACTATTATCAATCAACAAGGTGAAATTGACGTGGTGAATGATTTTTGAATGATTTTTTAATGAAATTGAATGAGTGAGATGAGTGAGTTTTGAATAAAATTAAAGGGGGGTAATCCAATATCTCTTATTTTGTAAAGGTTCAGCAAAGCAACAGATAATTATAACCTCCCTTTGATAAAATATGCATGCAAGTTTTACAAATAGCTTTTTATTTCTCCAAGAGAAAAGGGACAATCATTTGCGGTTTTTTATCTTTAAGGTAAGGGTTAATCGGGGCTTTGAAATCCTCATTCGCAAGTCAAGAAAAACAACGAATCATTGGATTGATTTGAATGAAATTTTGATCGTTTTGAACGGCTTCGAAGTTTTTTCGAACGGTTTGAATGTTTAATTGATGTATTTTTCTACAACTTGAATTAAGGTTCATGTAAAGTGTTTGAGACCCATTTTTAAGGGCACTTCATTTGCCAAGAAAAAGCAGTATGTCCAGAAATAATATATATAAAAATGTAGCTATTTATGAGCACAAGCAGTTGAAAAACACAAGACTGTTATAACTATAGCGGTATAGCCAAACATTGTGGAAAGGGGTCATTTTGTACAGAACAAGCAACTGCATGACTGTTGGATAAAATTGGCTCATATTTTAACAAAGTCTAGCCTAAAGTACCATCCAGGTAGTGTTACAGCCATTGGTATAAAACTCAGCCCCAAAACGTAGTTATGCAAGTAATTTATTTTGACTTATTTTATAAACACATATGTCATATATGTCATTCTAATTTTGTAAACGTGTAGATCTTTTTAGGGTATGGTGTGTTATCACAACATAAAGAGACATTAATTGTTTATATACCTGTAAGGTTGTTTAGCAATATATCAATTTCTATTTCACAAAATGATAAATATATACTAATATTGTAGATCATTGAATTAAAAAAAAAAAACTATAACTTGAAATAAATCGGATAAATATTTCACAATATTATGGTGTGATGTTGCACCATACCTTACATCTATTTTGAAAACAGACCAAATCGGTTTGACATGTATGTTGACAAAATAAATGGAAATTGATTGTTTCAAAAGAGCCTTTCGAGACTGAGTTTTATATCTATGGTTGCAGCACTACCTGGATAGTACTTCAGACTGTACTTTGTTAAAATACGGGGCAATTTTATGCAACAGTCATGCAGGTGCTTGTTCTGTACAAAATGACCCTTTTCCATAATGTTTTGGCTATACCGTTATAGCTATGGCGGTCTTATGTTGCCTAACTGCTTGTGCTCACGAATAGCTTCATTTTGATATATAATATACCTGGACATACTGCTTTTTCTTGGCTAATGAAGTGCCCTAAATATTGGGTCTCAAATACTTTACATGAACCTCAAAGTACGTTGTCAATTTTGTCGTCTTTACGTAGGTTTTCCTGGATAACGGATCATTTGTGACACTTCACGTGAAAAGGGACCATCTGGGTAGTGCGTAAAGTATCGACCCTTATCAGACTGCGCGGATTGCGAAGACTGATGAGGGTCGAAATTTTTCACAATGTACTTATTTTCTGAATCAAGAATGATCAATCTACATTCCATTGAAAGAATTTTTGAAATGCGACCTCTGATTGACCTATGCTGGACCCAATCTCTTTTTCAAAGATTTATTCTACGGATTTCCTTTTCGTGTGACGGGTCACACTTGTATTTTACAACAGGTATCCCACTGGCAGACAGCTTTGATATTTGGAACGTAGCACCACCAAACAGACTCCTATACTACGTTTGTTCACCGACCGTGTCCCTGGAATCCTATTTTAGGTTTGTATGTGTCATTTGATTAAAAAAAATCATACAAATAACTCTTTCAACAGCTCTCTAAAACCAGCCTCATGGTTAGGACATAGATATTAGGTGCGAAAGTTAAAAGGTCTTGGTGGCCAAGTGTTATCTATAGACGCTGGTCCATAGCTCGGGCCCTACCATCGCCGGGTGTGTTTATAGGCAAAACACTTTATAGTCAGACCCAGTGTACCCAGCTGTAGAACTGGGTTGCAATGGGTTTAGACCACTGCCTCTCTCTCTCTCTCTCTCTCTCTCTCTCTCTCTCTCTCTCTCTCTCTCTCTGTCTCTCTCTGTCTCTCTCTGTCTCTCTGTCTCTCTCTGTCTCTCTCTCTCTCTGTCTCTCTCTCTCTCTGTCTGTCTCTCTCTCTCTCTCTGTCTCTCTCTCTCTCTCTGTCTGTCTCTCTCTCTCTGTCTCTCTGTCTCTCTGTCTCTCTCTCTCTCATTCTCTCTCTCTCTCTGTCTCTCTCTCAGTCTCTCTCTCTCTCTCTCTCTCTCTCTCTCTCTCTCTCTCTCTCTCTCTCTCCCTCTCTGTCTCTCTCTCTCAGTCTCTCTCTCTCTCTCTCTCTCTCTCTCTCTCTCTCTCTCTCTCTCTCTCTCTCTCTCTCTCTCTCTCTCTCTCTCTCTCTCTCTCTCTCTCTCTCTCTCTCTCTCTCTCTCTCTCTCTCTCTCTCTCTCTCTCTCTCAAGCATTCGAACTTAAGTAGAATAGTATTAACTGAAATTAAAAACATTTCCAAGTGGACACCTGCTAATCTCATTTGTGTGAAGTCCTTGGGATTCAATTAGAATCGGATGAATGGTATAGGACCATCGTGATGGTCTTGTTCGAAATTTTGCCGCCGCCATAGCGCAATTGGTAACGCATCAGACTCGCAACCTTCAATTATGTGATGTGACGGCTTTGATCCTCGGCGACAGCATTTAAGTCCTGTATGATATTTGTCTTTCACCAATGGGTGGATAGTTTCAAACCTATGTAGGATAGCAGCTGGACGCTTGGAAAGGGTGCAATGTTTTTACTTGTGCGACGAATTCAGGGTGCTCCAGCCGCCGCGATATGACTGAAATATTGTTAAAAAAGTCATTAAACTCCATTCCAATAATAATAAAATAATTTAAGGTTTAAAGTTTAGTACTGGTCAAGTTTAACTGAGGCTGTAATCGACGATTAAAAGCGATTATGGTTTAAAATTGAATAATCCTGTAAGAGATAAAAAAGGGGGGAATGTGGAAAAAAAAGAGAAATTGCTTGCTTGTTGCATGCATTTTCTTCTCTTTTCCACAAAACTTATTAAATATAAAACTACAGGATCAAATATAAAGCTACAGGATCACTGTATAAATTTTCTGTTCGCGAAGGTGTTAATTAGCCTTTTCTTTATTTTTCAGGCAGATGAACAACCATATGTGGCAGGAGCTAAATATTCGTTCAATTTTGATGCAGCTGTTAATCAACCAAATTATAATTTCTCTGGGACCAGCCATTTCGAGAGGACAGTTTACCATCTAATTGTGATATTTTCTAGAGTTCAGCAATAGCTTATATTTATCTATTTTATTTACTTTTTTTCTCTTTTTTGGAAGATTGAGATCGTGGTTATAATGTCGAACGTTCAAAGATGTGTTAGAATGTTGGCACAGATGCAGCGGGCACAGAAAAAAGATCAGCGTTTATGCTCATGTAGTAGAATGCTTCGCTTAAACTAGGTTATTTCTCGATTCATCTTGCAAGTTTACTGCGGAGTCAGCATAAAATGGTGAATTTGATTAAAAAATAACCTTAAACAATGATTCGGCGAGTTGAATATTATCTCACATTCGTTTTAATTTGGATGTTCAGTACGCTGCTCGTCTTTTTGACAACAATTCCCGAGCGAAACTACAACATTAAAATGAACCAGAAAATGTTTGTCAACGTATCAGACCTTCGAAACACAACCATGAAATCAGAACTTGGCTCAAAAAGGATAGGTTCGTCAAAATTAGGTGTCGATTTTATAAAAGCTTTTCAAAAGAGGCAACTGGATAAGTCGATGAAACATTCAAATCAAACATCAAAATCGGAGCAGAAAACAAAAGTGTTGAGCCACTTTGATACGGAACGGGACTATTTCAAACCAAGGTCGTGGAAGGTGAATACAATGAATGCCAAATTCCTCATAGAAAACAGTAAGTTTTGTGGTGACGTCATGCCTTTTTTAATTGTCATGGTACCGTCAATACACCGTAATACGGCGGTCCGAAACGCAATAAGAAATACATATGGTTCTTACAAAAAACACGGTAACTTAACAGTAAAACTTTTCTTTTTGTTTGGAATCAGTTCAAATTCCTCAGATGTGGATATCTTACAGGAAAGTAGAAAATATGGCGATATAGTTCAAGTGGACTTCAAGGACTCCTACCAAAATCTTACTTATAAAATATTATACGGATTACAATGGGTGTCAACGTATTGCAGTGAGGTTGAATTCATCGTGAAGGCGGATGAAGACGCCTTCGTTTATATGCCATTATTAATCGATTTCCTCCGAAAAATACCATACGGATCTGAAGGCGCTGTGTACGGATTTTTGTACGGATATTCCCCGGTCCAACGAACTGGAAAATGGGCAGTTACTCACAAACAATACCCTCTTCTACGTTTCCCGTCGTATATGAGTGGAATAAGTTACGTTATTTCTGGAAATATCGCTTTGAGGTTATTTTCCGCTGCAGAACACATGCCCTACGTTCCAATCGAAGACGCCTTCATAACGGGCTGTCTGGCCAAAATTATTGGCGCTAAAAAGATATTCAGCCACCAATTTTCCCACTGGCTTTCACCTAAACCGGACCCATGCAAGGCAGTTGGAGGTCACCTGTTTACCTCGACTCAGACTACACTGTCGCTGTTCTCAAAGCTTTGGGAGGCTCTGCAGTCGTTTGATAAAGTTTGTGGCAAAAAAAGGATGTTGCATTTTTCCCCGGTCCCACAAACCCCGATTCCATTTCGGATTTCGAAGTTTTCAAAATCGGCTTGAAATCGGTATGCTTCGAGACATTCGGAACATCGCTCGGACATTTCCGTAAACTGGAAAGTACCTCGGACGTAAGTGTAGTAATTTTTGGTCCATTTTTAGGTAACTTCGGCTCCTGGTGGTAATTTGGTTAATACGCTTGTAGAAAAGCAAATTCCTTTAATGCTTTCAGATCGTCTATAAAGATAATTTTGGCATATCTTGATTTGAAAGCAAAACGCAGTAAATCACTGCGTTTTGTTTTCAAATCATAGAATGCCCGATTTTTACCTTACGTTGATTTTGTTTTTCGCACCGTCATTCTCAGTTATATTTGTGACGTCATATAAACCCACGTGCGAAATGACGCCCTTTCATGAATGCGCCTGTATTATTCCCGAGGTCTATTCCGTAGAATCGCCGAGGGTTCCCGATTGGCTTCGAGAGAGTCGTAGTTCGTCCAGACTAAAATGATCAACACCAAATCGGGATCTAAAATGAACCCGGACAAACATTACAATATGCGCAAATTTTTTCTTCCGATTTCTCGGCGTTATTCGGGATTCATCGCCGAAGCAGGCATCCCGATTCTGTTCCCGAATAAGGCCTTATTACGTCGATATGCCTCAGTACAACAACTATGTTTACCGAGCCACGTCGGAAGTCGATACGATTTTTTACGCAATTGCTCATTAAAATATCACCATCTGTTGTTTGGCATTTTATCTTCGTGGTTTTAAAGGACACATATTTGGTGAGTCTGACCCTCATAACTAAGCAGCAAGGACCCTTAAAACAATCTATTGTCGTACCGTTTACCGAATCAGGCCTCAATTTTGTCCTGAAGTGGAGCTTCTAAGTTGAATAAACAGTTTATCATTCATCTACTTTTGACCGGTAAAAAGCTCTATTAAACTTAAAAACAAGATCGTTTCAAACAATTTGATATAGAATTAGACATCTAAAACAGAAGCTCCCAAACTTTAAGAAAAGAATTGGACGAAATTAGCGATATTGGATTATCTCCCTTGAAACACTCAAATCTCTCATCACACAAACATTCAATATTATTCCACAATCATTCCTATATCATCCACATGGTCAATTTCACTTAGTTGTCAACTGTAAATAGAAATATGTTTCATAGTTTGTTGACCTACGAATCTTGTAAAGTTATAAGATAACTATGCGTTTATACAGAATTTAATATTTTCATTGTTTATTACATAGGATAGCTGTATTAGTTTGTGAAACATATATATGTTTTTTAATAAAATGAAATTAACCAAATAAGGTATGTAGCTCAAAAGCCCATCACATATAATTGTAAAATTCTATTCTTTCATTACACATGATGAAAATATTATAGGGTTAATTCACGTTTCTGAGGGCGTTAACATTTGCAGAGACCCGAAAAATGGTTTAACGCCCGAGTGCGAAGCTCGAGGGCGTTAAGGCAATTTGAAGGTCTCTGCAAATGATAACGCCCGATAAAAGGTGATTTGAAGCTATTATTGCATAAAAGGAGAGACTAAAGCAATAAATTGCAAGATAATTTAAAGGAACGCTTTTGAACTAGCTCCAAAACCAATAATGTGTCGGAAAATTGATTTATGCATTGTGCCGTCACTTTTGTTTATACTTTATGTTTACTTGGTAAAGTAATGACGTCAAAAAAATTAACGCGGGAATAAGATCGACGTTTTGTTTTATGCTCTACATAAGTGTTAACAAAGAAACTGATACAGTGCATAGGCCCAGACCGAGGGTATTTAAGTAAAAAAAACGGGCGTTAACGGCACGTGAGTTAACTTATTAATTTATGTTTTCTGTCGTGAACGCGCGTGTTTTGTCCGTTAACGCATGCCTTTAACGACCCAAAAACGTACATGTAATGCAAAAATATTTGTTAACTTGGTTTTTAAACATCCATAATGAGACCAAACTAAGGGATGTTTACTTCTTCATTTTAACAATTATTGATATAGGATATGGGATTTTTTCCTGATATTGCATGTTCTTCATCCTGCTCTTCATTTTAGCTCACCAGAGCACAAAGTGCCCAAGGTGAGCTATTGTGATCACTCAACGTCCGTGGTCCGTCTGTCTGTCCGTCCGTTCGTCAACAATTTCTTTGAACATCATCTCCTTCTAAACCTCTGGGTGAATCAAGCTGTAACTTGGCAGGGATGTGCCTTTGGGGAAGCTCTTCGTTAGTTGTTAAAAAAAATTAATTCAATCAAAAACCCTGGTTTTCCATGGTAACAGAAAGGCTAAAATTGCCGGAAATTTTAGAAAAAAATCTTCTCATCATAAACAACCTGGCCAATCAATCTGAAACCTGGTAGGGACATTCCTTGGGAAGAGCTCTACCAAATATGGTAAAAGAATTAAATTCCACCAAAGACTCTGATTTTCATGGTAACGGAAAGGCAGAGAATTGCCGAAAATCGTAGATAAAAATTCATCTCCTCCTTCACCATTGGACAAAAAAGCTAAAACTTGGAAGGGATGTGTATCTTGGGTGCAGCTCCTGAAAAATTGTAAAAAGAATTTAATTCCATCAAAAACTCTGGTTTTCATTGTAATGGAAAGGCCTAAACTTGCTGAGAATCTTTAAAAAATGATACCTCGCTTTGCACGTATAAGCACTTGCAAAGCGGGTTTTCATCTCAAAGCGCTCGCGAAACGTTTTTACATCCTGAACACAGGGCTGTATACTACATTATGAATGTTAAGTTGTAACATAATAGTGATCGGCAGAATATTTATTTTGATGATTGAAACTTAACTTTTGAAATTCTGAATTTAAATTATTCGACAAACCATATTTGTAACATAATACCACAACGGCAGAATATTTGTTTTGGTGTTGAAAATTTGATCATTAAACTATACTTTTGAAATTGTGAATTCAAATTATTTGACAAACTATTGAAGATGAAAAGTGGTTTTTAAAACTTGTCGCGGAAATCGGTCGAAAAAGAGAAAGACTAACGTTTAAAAAGAAGCATTATGCCTTAATTCAAAATGAATTTACGTGTTTTTTTTTTTTTCGAAAATTAATACTAGACCAAATCGTTAGGGGTTACCGACGAAAATCGAAAATGAAAACAATTTGAAAAGAAACCATAATTTGTGGTGGAAAATATTGTGAGAAAAGAAAATCTGTTGTTAAAAAGTTGTCAAAAGCGATTCGGGTTTCTTTTCTATATTATTTCTCATTTCTCAGGTATTTTAATAAGTAACCATCATATAAACTGCCTAAAATCACCGTAATCAAAATGTAAGAAAAAAGTGGACATTCTTAAACTAAAAATTATTTATCATTAAATCTTGAAAAGAAACCTATTTGAAAAGAAACCATGATTTGTGGTGGAAAATATTGTGAGAAAAGAAAATATGTTGTTAAAAAGTTGTCAAAAGCGATTCGGGTTTCTTTTCTATATTATTTCTCATTTCTCAGGTATTTTAATAAGTAACCATCATATAAATTGCCTAAAATCACCGTAATCAAAATATACGAAAAAAGTGGACATTCTTAAACTAAAAATTATTTATCATTAAATCTTCTTATGTTGAAACCTACTAGAATCCATTAAATGAGACCATTGTAATTGTTCCAACACCATAGATTTCAATAAGATTTATGCAAAACCCTTTACATGAAAATAAAATGAGCCTGTGCGTGACATTTCCAACAATTTGAAATTGGCGTTAAGTGTAAACATTGAGCTGTGTAGACAGCCACATACTGTAAATATAAAGTTACCTGATGGTCAACTGATGGTCAACTGATGCTTTCAGACCTTATCCATCTACTGAATGCATAGCAAAGTCTCTGGACAGACTGTGCGATGCACAGACTGGTCAGAGTTTTTGCTTTGCGCATATTTGAAATTGTTGGAAATCTCACGCACTGGCTCAAATGAAATGTATTGTTGATCGAGAATATTGTATTGAGTGACCATCCCAATAAGCGACCGCTTTTTAGTGGTGCCACAAGCAGTACAGTTAACATTATCGTAAATTTGACATTCATCTCAATCAAAGCAATTCTAAATAGCTCACTCAGCGCTTCATTCATTCATTCCAAACACTCACTCAAACCATTCAAAAAAGCTCCAAAATCACTGAAAAGAAAAGATCAACAAAAACTGTTATAATTGAAATTACACGTATAAGCGTCTAATTGGTTCTAGAAGAAACATGAAACTATTTATACAACTCGTATGTATATTTTATTAAAGGGGGTGGGGGTAATAAATATCGCTAATTTTGTTCATCCCGGACAAAAATTGCGATATTGGATTACCTCCAATAAAATTCGTTCAAAGCTCGATCCGAACAATCATTTAATCTCATTCCAAAATAATTCCTAAATCAATAATCTTGCTAATTTCACGATATTGTTAACTGTATCAGAAATGAGAAAGGTATTTTCTTGGGAAATCGCAGGAAAAGGCTAGGGTGTTTCCCTACTGACATTCTAGTACAATCAGGAACCCTCGGCGTAACCATGAACCATGAATGCACGTCATTTCACACGGGGATTTACGCGACGTCAAAATGCGGCATCAAGATGATTTTGAGAAAATCAGAAATCAACGAAAAAATTAACAAGAGCAACGCTGGGCGGGGCATTATACGCCCGAAGCTCAGAAATAAATGGGTGATGTTTTGAACTATTTATTGATCCTTAGGATGTATTTTCTAGCAAATACTATAGTATATTGTATTTATTATGATGGTTTGGTTTGTTTTGTTTTCCTATTTGTCTTTGGGAAAATGTGTTCTTAGGCAATTAAAGAACTGTGGATTACTTATGGATATCATCACCATTCTTCAAGTAATTATATGTACCCGAGTACTACTAAAATATTCACGAATTCAATCAGATTGACATAGTGTAATCAAACACCCTAGCTATGAGTTCTACATACATGTGAAGTTTCAACATCGTAGTCCTTGTATTTTGTAAGTTATGGACCGGACACGAATTTGCAAACTGAATCATTAAAAGGACAATAACGCAAAAATACAAATGGTAGAGTTGTGGTTCTTGCGCTCTGCACACCCTAGCTACGAGACTTATACATCTGTAAGTTTCAAGACTATAGGCCTTATAGTTTCAAAGTTATGGACCGGACACGAATTTGCTAACTGAATCAAACAAAGGGCAATAACTCAAAAATACAAATGGTAGAGTTGTGGTTCTTGCGCTCTGCACATCCTAGCTATGAGATCTATAGACCTGTGAAGTTTCAAGACCCTAGGCCTTATAGTTTCAAAGTTATAGACCGGAAACGAATTTGCTAACTGAATCAAACAAAGGGCAATAACTCAAATTATAAATGGTAGAGTCGTGGTTCTTGCGCTCTGCACACCCTAGCTACGAGACTTATACACCTGTAATTTTCAAGCCTATAGGCCTTATAGTTTCAAAGTTATGGACCTGACACGAATTTGCTAACTGAATCAAACAAAGGGCAATAACTCAAAAATACAAATGGTAGAGTTGTGGTTCTTGCGCTCTGCACACCCTAGCTATGAGATCTATACACCTGTGAAGATTCAAGACCATAGGCCTTATAGTTTCAAAGTTATGGACCGGACCGAATTTGCTAACGGACAGACGGACAGATAGACGGATAGACAGAAGATGCAGACGATTACATAATACGACCCTTCGGGCGTAAAAAATGGATCATAATTTGATGACAACGCGCTGCATTTTGTCATCAAAATATAATATTCATAAAAAATCTCCATAGAAGTTACGCAAGATAGTGACGACCCCTTGCGTTATAAATAGTTTTTGACGTCGACATGGTAGAGTTTTGAATAAAATTTCTTCAGGCAAACATTTGCGAATGAAATATTTCTTTAATTGAAACGCTGTTAAATCTTGGCGAATAAAACTGTCGAAAGATTTAAATACAAAAAGTGTAAAGTTTTTGTGGTATAAATTGGACACGTGTTGATGCTATATTCATATTAGGCCCTACTTTATTTTCAACGTCAAAATATGTAAGTGGAACATTTTCTTTACTTTTGTATTCCCGTTGTGCTTTTTGGCTGCACGCAAAACACACGCAAAAAATAAATAAAAAAAAAAAAACAACAACATTTTTTGTTCTTTAGAGAAAACGTAGTTTTTAATACAAAAATCATTATGATGAGGTAATATGACAAAGAACGTCATAAACAGTTCGTTTTCACAATTTTTGCGTATTGACCAAGTGTGTCCTGCCACCAGACGCCAAAATAAGCTAGAAAATGATCCTTAGTTACTACACGTACGTCCGAGGTACTTTCCAGTCTACGGACTAGTCCGAATGATTCTAGTACGCCAATCTACAGCCCACCCACGGTATAGCGCCGAGCCCTACAAGCTAAACTACAACGCCGATGTTTTTTTTTTTGTTTTTTGTTTTTAGCTCCACTGGCCGAAGGCCAGCGAGCTATTGTCATGGCGGTGTGTCCGTCGTGCGTGCGTCCGTGCGTGCGTCCGTGCGTAAACTTTTTCTTTAAACATCTTCTCCTCCAAAACCTATGGGGGGATTTTGATGAAACTTGGTAGAAATGTTCCTTGGGTGACCCTCTTCTAAAATTGTTAAAGAAATTTTGATTGATCCCCAAATATGGGCGTGGCAGGGCGTGGCATTTTTTCACTTTGAAATCTTTAAAAATCTTCTCCTCCCAAACCGTTGGGCCAATTTCAATGAAACTTGGCATGGATGTTCCTTGGGTGACCCTTTACCTAAATTGTTCAAGAAATGCTGATTGACCCCCAAATATGGGCGTGGCAGGGCGGGGCTTATTTTGAGCCCAAAATCTTTGAATGACATCTCCTCCTGAACAACTGGGCCGATTTCAACAAAACTTTACCAAAATGTTCCTGGGGTGACCCTTTACCTATATTGTACCTGAAATTTTGATTGGCCCCCAAATATGGGCGTGGCAGGGCGGGGCTTATTTTGAGCCCGAAATCTTTAAATGACATCTCCTCCTGAACCACTGGGCCAATTTCAACCAAACTTTACCAAAATGTTCCTGGGGTGACCTTTTTCAAATATTGTTCCTGAAATTTTGATTGGCCCCCAAATATGGGTGTGGCAGGGTGGGGCTTATCTGAGCCCGAAATCTTTGAACGACATTTCCTCCTGAACCATTGGGCCGATTTCAATGAAACTTTACCAGAATGTTCCTTGGGAGACCCCTTCCAAAAGTTGCTCTCAAAATTTTGATTGGCCCTTAAATATGGGTGTGGCAGGGTGGGGCTTATTTTGAGCCCGAATTCTTTGAAGGACATCTCCTCCTGAATCACTGGGCTGATTTCAATGAAATTTTACCAGAATGTTCCTTCTGTGACCCTTTTCAAAAATTGTATGCGAAATATTAATTAGCCCTTAGATATTGGCATGTCAGGGTGTGGCTTATTTTGAGCCCGAAATCTTTGAACTACACCTCCTGATGAAGGTTGGGCCAATTTCAATGAAACTTGAGAATTTTGGTGCAATGTGAGCCATACCCAGTTAATTAATATAAAATAGGTCTTAAGAGATTTCAAAGTGTTGTTGTCAGTCAAAGAAAGATTCATTTAATGCAAGTCTAATGATGTTAAAGCCAGTGGAGCGATACAGGCCCTCTTGGGCCTCTTGTTTTGATACGGGTTCGAAACTAGGCTTAATCGGAAAATTTAACTGTTTTTGTAAATTCGGAAACATATTTTCCTCGTGATTTAACACAAATAAGTGCAGTGTGTAATTCACTTTTATACAAAGATAAAAGATTCTTTGCATCTAAGATTTCGCGTTATGAATCATTTGAAAGTGGTCGTTTAGTAATTCAACAAAAAAAATTCCCTTAGTGTGACCTTGTATTAGGGGCGAAAAATAGGTTTGAGGAGTTGGGGTGGGGGGGACAAAAACAACTGTGATGGAAACTTGAACATACAGATGAGTGATTGAGAGCGTCACGCCTTATCTGACTGAGCTATCATTTCTTGCCCTCACTCGCTAGTATTTAATTTACGGTTTATGTAATTAACGGTACTCGGAGATATTCCGAAGATATAAGGAAAATGCACAGAGTCTCAGGCGAAATTAGCCAAATTATATAGACCAGCTATTTCAAATGAGTGATCAAAGATCTACATTGAAAATAATAGGAGATAACGGTTTCTCGAACATCATTGTTTGCGGATCTATAGGCCTAGTTGTGTTATTTATTGTCATTTTTTAAACTTCAATATGTGACTTTAATATGATATACTGCACCATATGGTCGTGGTATAAATAACGTTTGTGGTATTGTGGGGTCATGTATTAACTGGAACAGAAGGATAGGATAAATTCATTAATAGAGGTATTTCACATAAGTCTGCGCATGCGCGGAAATCGCACGACTCCGCCCCTTTTACAAACGAGGGGGCATATCATTTTAGTCCAGTAAAAATTTATAGTGAAATAGTATATTTCAAACCACAAAATACTCGTCGTAATACAGGTTATCAAAGTTATTTTTGCACATACAATAAAATTTAGTTTTAATGCTTAAATTCTTCATGCCTATTTTTGTCATTTTTCTTTTTTTGCTTTTGATTAACTTATCTTAATCTAACTCTATCTAGCGTGCCTGACCTATGAAGAAGTATTATGATTTCTTGTTGGCAATAATATGCTGACTTTTTTTTTAAATTTTGTCATTAAAGTTTCTCTAGGAACTATTTTTATTCATAAATTATTCCCTTTTTTATTCAGATCTTGTCATTTATTTCGCTTTTTATTAAAATCACAATATAACTAAAAAAAAAAAAAAAAAAAAGTCTACTCAATTATTTGTTTATATAGTATTATATAAATGTTCTTGTATAAAACATTAATACAATCACATCGTAATCAACACACTGAGACAAGGAAATGTATAAATGCAAAAAGAAGAAAGAATAAGAAAAAAGGAAACATATAAATCGTTGAACGCTTATTCCAAACAAATACACCACCTCGTTGAATAAATTGTTTGTGATATTGTGATTTTGAAACTGCGTGACAAAATAAGAAACACATTGACGATCTTTCACTTTGTGAAGCATGATTTCGGAAATGTAGGCCCGTGTGATTTTTTGACCTTGCAATAAAACTTTCTTTGTGTAAAATGTTATTTATTCACATCAGCGTTTTTTGTTTTTTTGTGTTTTTTTTTTTGTTTTTTTGCACACGAAATGCTCATACTAAGGAAAAATTAAATGATAATGATAATAAATACATATAGATAAATAAGTCGTATTTTGTAAATAGCACAGAAAGACCAGACTAAGTTTAAGTTAGATCCATGTTCTTCATGGTGTAGGGGCCAAATATCAGATACTCATTTAGAATCATTAAAATATTTTAGGATAAGTCCATTGTAGCACTGTTGTTTTTCATATTGCTTGATAAAACTTAAGTGTTAAAAAACCATGTAGGGTTGAGTTTAATCTTCTCGTGTGTGTATGGTTTTTGAAAGGGTTTTTCAATATACCATAGACCCCAGATCAAAGAGCGGTCAAACACTAAAGCAGAAGTTATAAGTTACAACACGTGCGCTAAATAAACACTGTACTGGTGTCAATTAAGCGTCGTACGTGACATATGGTATTACGTAATCGTATTTAACTTCTATCACTTCTTCATGATGAAGATATATCCATAAAGGGGTGTTCTAATTGTGCGTTCAATAATTCATGAATTTGGAAAATTAAATGGATTCGTAAGAGGTAAGTGTTAAAAAAAAGCTACACAAAAAGAAAGATATTTAAGTGAAACTCAGAACTACAAAATCTTTAATTTTGAAACAGTGAAGTGCGCAATTTCAATGTATTTAAAAGCCCTTCCAAATATAAGCATGTGTTCAAATTTGAATAATTACCAAAATGAAATAGCGACTCGTAAATAGCTGCGATGGAATTATTTCTCCCTTTCTTTAATTGTCTCTATCTCTCGATATGTTTTCGTCTTTTATTTTTCACTAGATTAACACATTATATCTATGTTGAACTAGTATTCTGTCGTATGTCGATTTTGTTGTCTGGTTTTATTTTTATTGTTATTTATTATATTTTATTTATTTTTTGTAATTTTTTAGTTAATCATTTACGATCGATTTGTGTCGAACAATAATGCAATTACTATTATGGAAATAATGAAAATGAATAGTCAAAATGAAAGAATTCCAGATAAACTTATCAAATCAAAGTGATTTCGCAAAACAGTAGATTTTAAGTGAAGGATATCTGTTTCGACCAAAAAATATGAATTCATCAAGTAGAAAACTCTGAAGAGATATCTCAGCGATTTATTCACCCAACTAAAATCAAATGCCGCTTTTTTCAGTATTTCAAATAAAAAAATCCCAAAGTCGGTCGAAATAGTTTCTAATGACATTTAAGTTTTGTTTGGAGTGATAAAAGTTTGTTAATCTATTTCATTAATAGTTGAAATCGACTGATTCATCCGGATAAATTTCAATGAAATAAAGAGTGGAGAAAAGAAGGATGCCCCCTCGTTTGCATTGTTATGTCCCTTTGACTGAAGAGTACGCAAGGGGGATAATTACGTGAAATACCTCTATTGCCATTTGTCGATGTTTCCCTAGTCAAGTGACGACATTGAAAAAAACGTACCAAACAAATACATGTATTAGAAATTTTTACATAAAAGAAAGTATGAAAGACTTAATCGATGTGAGTTTTAAACGTAGTTTTCAATGTTCAAAATTCTTTTAATGATGAAACGTCGTTTTGGTTGTTTATTGACGATTTTTGCCTTATAGATTACCAGCAGTACGATATTTGAATATTGGGTTGTCAACCCCGAACTATCACACGAAAATTCACGATCTCATTACTCGATGAAATTATCAGATGGTAACGATAGTAATTGCCACAACAAGATGTTTTCTTTGTCAATCGAAAATGTGACCAAAGCAACGATAATTAACAAACCGGCTGTGTCAAACATATCAACATATTTCTCAGATTTCGATAGCGAATATTTCACACCTAGACCGATGAAGGTTAATCCATTGAACGCCGAGTTCTTGATATCAAACCCGAGTGTGTGTGACGTCACGCCGTTTCTCATCATCATGGTACCATCTATCGCTAAAAGAGTTTCCATACGAGACGCCATTAGAAAAACATATGGCTCTTACCAACAAGGAAACTTAACAATAAAAGTGATATTTTTGTTTGGAACCAGCCCTGGATTTTCTGAGCAGGTTATTTCACAGGAGAGCAAAGAACATGGTGATATTGTTCAAGCGGACTTTATAGATTCGTACCAAAACCTTACATACAAGATTCTGTACGGATTGAAATGGGTAGCTACTCATTGCAATGGGGTTAAATTTGTTGTGAAAGCTGACGAAGACGTGTTTGTTTTTCTACCTTTTTTACTTGATTACCTAGGAGAGACGCCTCACGGTAACGAAGGTGCTATATATGGGAGCATATACAGAGAGTCTGAGGTACGCAGGCGTAAGTCTAAATGGAAAGTGACTCTTGAACAATATCCATTGAAGAGATATCCTCAATATGCGAGTGGTGTGTGCTACGTCATTTCGGGGAATATTGTTGGAAAATTAGTCCTTACTTCAGAACACATGTCATACCTTCCAGTCGAAGACGCTTTTATAACAGGCTGTCTGGCCAAAACTATTGGCGCTAGGTTGATACATAACGGACTTTTTTCCAACTGGAAGTCAGGAAAGCCCGACCCTTGCGGTGCAATACGAAATCGGCGATTATCCGCAATCAAAACTAATTCAACAATGTTCTTTAAGTTCTGGGAAACGATGACTTCGTTTGATAAAGAATGTGGTTAAAGTCAGAGGTACAGATAAGAGGCGGAGTAATGCGAAGCTAAAATCCTTGTTTCTGAATGAAATCCTATCTTGTTGGTACTCATTAGAATCGTCTTGGCAAGACGATTCCAATGAGTACCCACAACATAGGATATGTGCAAGTATTATCGATATATTTCAATTTGAAAACAAAAATAATCCCACTATCTGTATCTCTGGTTAAAGTAACTTTATACAGATCCGCCAAACCTGACCTGCGTTCAGGATGGCATAACGGTGCAAACGGTTTGCAGATTTTACCCGCTTTGCACGTGCACTTGCTCGCAAAGCGGGATAGAATTGGCAAATGGTTTGCAACGTTTTGTCTTCGCGAACGTTTTTAACTTGATAACAGGGTTGCATTTCTTAAAAACCAATTTGATGTATTTATCGTAATAACAAATTTCAAATTTTCTTACCGATATCATCATTATTCGAGTCAAAACTGACGGGTCAACAAATTGTTTCCGCCTCGATTTAAATTATCACCTGTCACGCGAAAAGGGTCATTTCGGAACTCGGTAAAAATTGTCTGGAAAGATTTGGTCCACCATCGGACAATCGGGGGTATCGAAATATAAAATTAAACTTATATGTGACCCGTCACGTGAGAGACCATCTGAGAAGTGTATAAAGGGTCAACCCTGGTCATACTGCGCGGACTGTGCAAACTACAGTTAAGAACATTGTTAAATTGACATGATGAATGATATTGAAGTGTGCGGAGCGAGTTTTGAGTGAATTTAATGGGAGGTAATCCAATATCACTACTTTTGTTCAGGGTGAACAAAATTAGCGATATGTATTACATGTACCTCCCTTTAATAATTTATTCATACAAGTTCTATAAATAGCTTCCTATTTCTTCTACCACCTATCAGATGCTTACAATTCGAATTATGTCAGTAAAATCGCGTTTTTTTCGAACTTTATCTTTTTTGCATAACGTTGTTGTTTCTGTCATTTTCAGTGAGTTTTGAGCGTTTTTGAATGGTTTGAGTGTTTGGAATGAATGATTGGTGCTCTGAGTGAAAGATTTAGAATGATTTTGATCGAGATGGATGTCAATTTCACGATGCTGTTAACTGTAACTACAGTCGGAGTTTTTTATGGCGTGCTTTTTCCTGAATCTAGAAAGATCAATCTACTTTTCCGTGAAATAATTTTTGAAATGCGACCTCTGGTTGACTTGACTAGAACCAATGCCTTTTCACCTTTTCCATAATTTCACGGTTTACTCAGTTCACAGATTGTCCCTTTTCGCGTGATTTTGACTTTCCAAGACTTTCTTTTTCGCGTCACGGGTCCAGGGTTTTCACTAGAATCAAAAAGCCAAGAGTCAATGACCCTTGAGTCAAAATTTCCAAGAGTCAAAATGAAAATCTCTAGAGTCAAATTGTGTCTGAAGAGTGAATTGTGTCCCCCTCCCCCTTCACACCCCCCCCCCCCCTCTTTCCAGAAAAAAAAAGATTGAAAAAGCACCAAATATAAAATTAGAAAAAAAAATGTAGTGAATTCTTTTCGATAATCAATATACTTTTGTCCAAGGGTGCCTTAAAAGAAACTATCAATTTTTCCACTCTCACAGTTCATTAGTTTTTTATCATGGAATAATTACTAAGGAGCTTTATTTCAGACAAAAGGTTAGTATTGTTTTAACTTAAGTAAGAGGGAAGGGGTTTTGAGGTTTCAAATGTTAGTAAGAGTTTCTAAACATTTTTATTTTTCCCCAAAAACAATTGAGTTGAACCACGAAAACCAATGACAATTCACAAATGATCCTCCTTTTGAATTTATTGACTTACTATTTGAATTTTTTTTGGATTATGATGAATTTTATCAGAAATGAGATGGGATTAGTGAGAACTGAGTTAAAGCACAGGGGTTAAAAGTCAGGTGTAACAGGTTTCAACAAACTTACCTACGATCGCCGACTCATATCGATCACCGGAATGTGTTAATTGCCAATCAAGCTAGGTGTTATCAGACCACCAATTAACTGTTTTTCAATTATATGACACACTTCTAATGACCCTTGACGCATTCTTGCTCATTTTCAAGAGTCAAAATGACGCACAAGCTCAAATTTCTTAGAGTTAAAATTGCATGATTTTGATTTCTTGAGCGTCAAAACCCGGGGTCCCGGGTCAAACGAAAACCCTGGGGTCAACTGTTTATTGTTAGGTAGATCAATAATTCAAGATTGAGAAAAAGTGTGCAAAGCCATAAGTTACGACCCTGGTCGACGTTCGCAATCTAGGAATTCTGATCTTGGTCCTTCCCAGATGGGTCACATTTTTATTTCAAAATTCGATTTTTATCAATCGTTACGGGTGCATTTTCAAACTTGTACTGCCTAGGAGCCGGCATTAGGCTAGATCTATGAAAATACCTTACCCTGGATAGGGATATACCGGTGGTGCAAACTGCGGACAGAAAATGCCTTTGCTCATTCGACAAGTTCGACATCCAACACGGACCCGAAAACTAGCAAGGACTGACTGACTACCGCCACAAGGGGGAAAGCTGAAAAACTCAACTTGGTCATTTAAGACAGTGTGTGACATTTCAAACAAGGGGGTAATAATTCATTGCTTATTTGTCCAGTTGCCCCCCTTGTCAATTTCACGATTTTTTTTAAAATTGTTTCATGCACGCATGCAAATGTTGTAGGAAATGTCAGGCACAAGCTTATATGGTATTCAGGGTGTCTCTAAAAGATACAAACACATTTTAGTGTGTGACTGTTTATTATCCAAAAATAAGAATTTCAAATTAGTAAGCCCTAAATGCGTGAAATTCCACATCAGATTGTAAAAGAAGGTTGTTTGTTTTCAATACAATTCAAACATACTTGTACATTCATATTAAGAACAATATGTGACCCATCACGCGAAAAGGGACCATCTGGGAACTCCGTAAAATAAACATTTGAAAAAGAGATTGGTTCTAGTACAGGCAAGCCAGGGGTTGCATTTGAAAAAAATCTTTCACTAGAAGGTAGATCAATTATTCTAGATTCAAAAAATTAGTAAAGTGCGAAAAGTTTCGACCCTAGTCAGCCTGCGCAATTCGGGCAGTCTGACTGGGGTCGACACTTGATGAATTTCCCAGATGATCCCTTTTCGCTTGACGGGTCACAATTATATTTTTGTGTAACCACCCACCCACAATTACTCTTATTACTAAGCTGCAGTTATAATAATTTGGTCTCTCAAAGACGATATCAAAATTACCAAAAGCTCAAAGCTATAGCTAAAATACTACTTCAATAAAGCTTCAAGTACAGTTATATTTGCCCATAGATGACAAAATTGTTTATTTCTGGGTACCATGAATTTGCTCTCTTTGAAAGGCAAAACAGGCCTCCAACAGTCGAAATATAGTTTCTGATGTTAATAAAATGACTTATCAATAGATACATCTATTACAATTCTTCCAATCTAATTGTACAATTCATATTCAACCCTTTGACTTTTCCACTTTTTTTTTTTTACATTATTCTAAGGTTCCAATCTTCAAGATGACAAAATAAACTGGGCGTGATTTGAACAGAAATCATCCAATAGGGAATCAGATATTGTTAGGAAAAACAAGGATTTGCTTGTCACGAGCAATTTCTCCTTTATTTACAACTTTTTCTCAAATATAAAATCACACAGAAGTAAAAGTTTGGTATTAACAGGAAAAGGGTTTGTTACATCTTAAAATTTGACCCAGTCTAAAATTTGGTTGTCATTAAAATCAGTAGATATTAAGTTGGTATTGCTCACATAAAACATATGTAGATAAAATGAAATTAAAATGAGATTAGTACAACATTAAAGGTTAATAAAAGGAATCATAAATAAAGGACCATAAATAAATGCCATTGATTATACATATACATAAAACAAACATGTTTATAGTCATTTAAATATTATAAACATAGTCAGATGTTGAATATACATGTACATTGAATACCGTCAGTGAACAAACAAAACCTTGTAGCTACAACAGATAAAAAGATTTAGTTACAAGATTTAAGTTGCCTAGGACAGTACTCCTTGGCTGATATTGAAGTTGATCAGTGGCTTTGAAATGAAAATATTTCAATACCACTGTTAACAAATTTGAAGTTGTATAATTATGATTTCATTTTGTTTACAAAACTCTTAAAATTAAGAGGACTGAAATAAAAACAAGAGGACCATGATGGTCCTATATCGCTCACCTTCGTTTCTTTGAGTCCTCCCTTAGCAAAATTAAATGCTTTAAAGATCATAAAATGACCATTAGATTATTCAAAGAAAGACATTATTCTTTTCCTATGATCCCTGCATATGTTTCTAGCCTTTTTAAACCAGTTTCATGTGACCTGGCCAACATTCTGCCCAAGTTTCATGACTATTGAACCAAATTTGTGGCCTCTAGAGACTAGAGTGTATACATAAATTGTCAGGCCCCTTTTCCAATGATATGACATGTATCCTTCCCTTTTTCAAAAGGGTTCATCCTTGAGACCTGGCCAACATTCTGATCAAGTTCCTTGGAGATTTGGGCCATATTTGTGGTCTCTAGAATGTGAACAAGAAAATTGTCATTAAGGTCCCTTTTACCGTGATATGGCAGGGATCCTTCCTATATTCCATATGGTTCATTCTTGAGACCTGGCCAACATTCTGACCAAGTTTCATGAAGATTCAGACATATTTGTTGCCTCCAGGGTGTAAACAAGAAAATTGGCATTAAGGCGCCTTTTCCTGTGATATGGCATGGATCCTTCCCATTTCCAAAAGGGTTCCTCCTGGTGACCTAGCAAACATTCTGATCAAGTTTCATGAAGATTGGGTCATATTTGTGGCCTCTAGAGTGTAAACAAGAAAATTGTCCGTAAGACCCCTTTTACCTTGATATGGCATGGACACTTCCAATTTTCAATAGGGTTCATCCTTGTGACCTAGCAATCATTCTGACCAAGTTTCATGAAAATTGGGCCATATTTGTGGCCTCTAAGGTATAAACAAGAAATTTGTCAATGAGACCCCTTTTCCTGTGATATGGTATGGATCCTTCCTATTTTCAATAGGGTTCATCCTTGTGACCTGGCCAACAATCTGACCAAGTTTCATGAAGATTGGGCCATATTTGTAGCCTCTAGAGTGTAAACAAGAAAATTGTTTTTAAGGCCCCTTTTCCCTTGATATGGCTTGGACCCTGTCCATTTTCAATAGGGTTCATCCTTGTGACCTGGCCAACAATCTGACCAAGTTTCGTGAAGATTGGGCCATAATTGTGGCCTCTAGAGTGTAAACAAGAAAATTGTCTTTAAGGCCCCTTTTCCCGTGATATGGCTTGGATCCTGCCCATTTTCAATAGGGTTCATCCTTGTGATCTGGCCAACAATCTGACCAAGTTTCATGAAGATTGGGCCATATTTGTGGCCTCTAGAGTGTTAACAAAAAAAGTGTCCTTAAGGCCCCTTTTCCCTTGATATGGCATGGATCCTTACCATTTTCAATAGGGTTCATCCTTGTGACCTGGCCAACAATCTGACCAAGTTTCATGAAGATTGGGCCATATTTGTGGCCTCTAGAGTGTAAACACTAAGATTGTTGACGCCAGACGACGGACGACAGACGACGCACGACGCACATTCAATGATCACAAAAGCTCACCTTGAGCACGATGTGCTCAGGTGAGCTAAAAAATCACTCTATCTATACCTCAGTAAGAGTAAAGACAACACATTTTCTCCCCACATCACAGCCCACACAAATGATGTTTACTTAACACAGCCAAATGTCTCAAGCATTGAAGAAGGCAAGATTTGATTGCTTGTTTGTTTGCATTTTTTTCAGTTATATTATGGCCGCTAGAGCACCTAACAATGGATACCTAGGATTTCTCACACCAGTACTACGATCACACCTTTTTCTAGCCTCCAGCTGCTATCTCACATTAGTCTACGATTATCGACCTATTTGTGAGAGAGAAATAGTCGGAGAGAATGAGTGCTGCCGTCAGGGATTAAATCCAGGACCTAAAGATTGATAGTCAGATGCACTACAAATGATGCTATGACGGGGGCCTGAAGGCAAGATTTGAACCTACATCACACAATTGAGCCTGTATGGGGCATTTTCAACAATTTGATATGTGCACAACCTTTTGCAAAGTTTGTTCAGAGCCCTTGCTATGTGCTTAACCCTTATCCTGCAGAACTTAAAATCTTTCCTTCGGCACTTTACTGTATTTTGGAACATTTCAAAGACTCTGGCTCAAGTTTTCCCATCATAATTAAGCAGAAAGCAGGTAGTAAAGACTAAGATCAGCCTACATGTCTATGTAGGCTGATCTTAGTCTATACTGTCTGCCAAAGCTTTTTACACTGCAGGCAAATATTGAGAACAGTATAGTATGATAAGGGTTAATATATAAAATGGACCTTGTCTCTCTTCACAATTACAGAATATATCTAATTTACTATTTGGTTGGTTGATAGAATGGAGTTTAATGAGGCTTTCGGCATTTTTTTCAATTATATTGCAGCTGGAGCACCTAACAATGGATTCCTGGTATTTCTCTCACAAGTACAACCATCACATCCTTTCTTAGCCCCCAACTGCTATCTTACATAGGTCTAGGATTATCAACCCATTGGTGAGTGACAAAATTTTCTATTTGGTTGTCAAGGCAGCTCAATATCCGTCAATCATGCATATTGTTAAATTTGTTTGTTTGAATGGGGTTTTAGGCGGCTTTTAAGAATCTTTCATTCATAATGCAACAGTTGCAGCACCTAACAATGGATGCAAATTATTGAAAGTGTCACAGGCTCAATTGCATTTAAATGCAACGGCATACCAAAGTATAAAGGAGACATTTTTCATTGCTTTATACACTCTTCAAGCAAAAAATTCTACAAGAGAGAAAAAGGTTACTACCAATTGTCCTCCAACAAACAATTCATCATTGGTCAACCAATCCCTTATTTAGCTGAACTTATGAGGTTTTTGTCACTCTCTGACAAAATTATCATTGCATTTAGTACATAGTGAAAACATGTATCATGTATACTAATTAGGCTGGAAGTAAGAGTGGCATATGGCACCTTATTTAATCTCTTCTTTTAACTGAAGCAAGCAAAGCATTTACTAAAAGACAATCAAAACCCAATTAGCAATGACTTAGCTCGAATACAATTAAACAAGAGCACAACCAAATGGTGCCTAGGCTTGACTATTGAGTGCTGGATAGTGGATGAAAAAATCTAAGTAGACAAGAGAACCATGATGGTCCTAGATCACTCACTTGAGTCTCTTTGACCCCTGGGACATCACATCAATTAAATAGGCAGATAACAACAAGGAAATGATTTCTACATAAGATCAATACCAAGGAATGTTTTCAGCAAAGAGCAAAAGGGATATGCCTGGGCACAGCCCTTATTTGAATATACAGGCATGCAATGAATAAACTTGATGAAATTCAATAAAATGCAACTATTAAGAAAAGTCCTTGCCTTCTGGTTTTAGAGAACAAGTTTTTAAGATTTCCACCTTGGTGTCTATGTAAAATAGGGGTTGGGGGCTATTCAGTGCCCAAATATGAATTGAGGTGCATGATATGAACAAACTTGATAAAGGTCCATTAGATGATGCCACATACCAAATATGAAAGCTGTCTGTCTGCCTTTCTTGTTTCAGAGAAGAAGATTTTTAAAGTTTTTCGCTCTTTCATTCCATATTAAAAGGGTTGTGCCCGGGTGGAGCTCAAATATGATCACATGGTCTTGATAGAAACAAACTTGGAAGGGGCTAGATGATGCTGCATACCAAATATTAAGCTGTCTGCCTACTGCTTGCAGAGATGAAAGATATTTTAAAGATTTTCCTATTTTCACCCTTTTTGTTAAGGGTTATGGGAGAGTGAAGGGTGGATTTCATATATTTAAACTACTAAGTAGAGCTTGACCCAAGGGTCATCCCTGCCAAGTTTCATCCAGATTTGCCCATTGGTTTAGGAGGAGAAGATGTTTAAAGAAATTGTGGACGAAGCACAACTGATGACGGGTGAGGACATTGGATGAGCACAATAGCTCACCTTGAGCACTTTGTGCTCAGGTGATCTAAAAAGGGGCATAACTCTTACAAAACTGTTCCAGAGTTATCCCCTTCGATAGTCTGGACAGCTATTGCATTGGTGAACACTCATGCCAAGTTTCATTAAGATATCTTCAATAATAACAGAAATATGACAAAGGTAAAAGTTTGTCAAGTCAATGCCAACACCTCAGTTAACATCAACACCAACACAAACAATGCCAAGGTGATCACAATAGGTTGGGTTTTCTCCAAAAACAGTTGAGCCAAAATCTCTACTTAGTAAAGTACAGGAAGAATTTTTTTTCTTGAGATGAAGAAAAAAGTTCAACCAAATACAAACACAAGAAATATTTCTAAAATGACTTTTACAAATTAATTGTATTAAAAATAATACGACTTCAAAGCTTATTAGAAAAACAATGTTACATAACATTATGATATAGTGAACATCACTTTATAAGGAATGACTATTTCTTATGTTTTGATTTTCTACTTTATTACACACATAAACAAAGACAAAAAATACACAAGGTGAAAAGAAAAGGAATACAGAAGGTGAAGTATTGTATTGTTTGTATTGTCTTTTCAGATTTTAAGGACATTTTTTTTAAAACAAATATGACATTTCAAACAACTTCCAATAAGCAGTGGCACAATGTTCAACTTAAAGAAATAAATCAATTTGTGAATACAAAATATAGTTTCTTGATTTTTTAAAAAATATTTTGGGTGATTTGATATTTTACAGACAACTAGAAAGCCATGAATGGCTTGAGTCGCTCCACAGGCTTGAAATTCTTGTAATCAAAGTTTTGACTAGATTTTTTAAATATTTTGGGTTCTATTTATGTTGAAATGATTTTCAAAGTTTCCACTATTATAACATATAGAGAAATGACCTCTGCCAATAAAAGACATAATTTTCATCCGATCATAATAATTTTTGGCTGCATGATAATGGATCACCCAAGGATCATACTAATGAAGTTTGATTGATATTCATTGATTTCATTCTGAGAAAATGATTTCCAAAGTTTCCACTATATAACATAGAGAGAAATGACCTCCACCCATAAAATACATATTTTTCATCAGAGCACAAACATTTTTAATAGACTGGTTCACTCAAGGATCATTCCTGTGAAATTTGGTTGATATCCATCACTTTCATTCTGAGAAAATGATTTTCAAAGTTTCCACTATATATCAAATAGAGAAATGACCTCCGCCCATAAAATACACATTTTTCATTCGATCACAATAATTTTTGGTAGACTGATAAAGGGTCACCCAAGGATCATTCATGTAAAATTTGGTTGATATCTATCAGTTAGTTTTTGAGAAAATGATTTTCAAAGTTTCCACTATATAACATATAGAGAAATGACCTCCGCCCATAACATACATATTTTTCATTTGATCACAATAATTTTTGGTAGACTGATAAAGGGTCACCCAAGGATCAATCATGTAAAATTTGGTTGATATCTATTGGTTAGTTTCTGAGAAAATGATTATCAAAGTTTCCACTATATAACATATAGAGAAATGACCTCCGCCCATAAAATGCATATTTTTCATCTGATCAAAATAATTTTTGGTAGACTGATAAAGGGTCACCCAAGGATCAGTCATGTAAAATTTTATTTATATCCATCAATTAGAACCTGAGAAAAGTCACTTTTTACCATATTTGGAAATTAGCCACGCCCATTAAATCCATGTTTTTCATTGGATCAAAATTTCTTGAACAACTTTGAAAGAGGGTCACCCAAGGATGATTCCTGTGAAGTTTGGTTGAAATCCATCCAGTAGTTTCTGAGGAGAAGATTTTAAAAGAAAAAGTTTACGACCGCACGCACGGACGCACGGACGGACGCATGACGGACACAACGCCATGACAATAGCCCCAGTGGCTTTCAGCCAGTGGAGCTAAAAATCAAAAGCATTGCACATGAATGCCTGAAGGTCAGCTGTATAGAGCTGGGTATTTTATGTCTCTTTCGATTTTGGTAAAAAGACAAAGGAAAAGATGGGGATTGAGTTGTTCAGAATTTCATATAGAGAAAGATATTACCTTTGGTTTCTCTTTTGACTGTAAATACAATGTTACATCAATAGGCATGCAGTAATGGCTGAGAATTCACAAGATGTCAAAAGTAATTTTTTCACCCCTGAAACAAGGCTATAGGAAATAGAGGATAATCGTTTGTTTCAGTTTAAGATTGATTATATTTCATTACGTGAACAACAAAAGCTATATTTTCATGAGCGGAAGAGCCAAAGTGAAAATATAGCTTTTTTTGTAGACAGAATGAAATATTAATGGATATTTCTTGACAACTAACCATTATTCTTTTTCTTTTATGCAAAAATGAGACAAAATGTGAATTTTCTTGGACATATTTTCATAAAGCACGTCATTTTGCATGTGATTGCTATGCAACGTTCATTGTGACGTCACTTATTTTACACAACATAGATAACATCAGATAGGGTGAAATGCACAAAAGCAGGGTATAAGTTTTTGATAATTTTTCTGCTTTTGCAGTGAGATTATCAAGTGATAATCTACTGTTATTTCTCAATTAAACCACCAAAAAGCATTAAAGAATACCTTTTATTTTTTCCTAAATGAGCCCAATAAAAAGATTCTGACCTGAATTAAGCCGAAAAAACAACATTTCTGTCATCACCAAAAATAGGCCCTTGTTCAGCTGATAGACAAGTTTTCATTACAGTACAAACAAGATGTGTTTGTGAAACACAAATGCCCCCGTAACGGCATTTTTTTTCAAAGTTTGACCTTGACAGATGACCTTGACCTTGTCACATGACCTGGACTTTGGTACCAGTGGATGCGGATCATTCAGATCTATCATCATGCCATTAGCGTTGTATCTTGAATAGGCTTGAAGATATTGGCAAGGTTAAGTTTTCGGGTCAAGTTTTTGGACAGACAGACAGACAGACAGACGGATGGACAGACAGACAGACGGACATGAGTAAAACAATATGCCCCCGATCTCTCGATACGGGGGCATAAAAAAATACATTAACAATCATGGTCCCTAAACATATTGCACAACAGTCATGTCTGTGATCATCTAACCAAGTACATAACATAAACAAATAACATTTAAAAAACAGTACTTTAAAGTAGAGATTTAATATTAGAGCCGGTGCGTAGTATTCCCAATAATGTCACAAATGTGCAACACTAAGACTATGATCAACCTATGCATCTGCACAGGCTGATCTGAGTCTTCACTTTACCCTGAATAGTTAGTGTGGACCTAAAGTCTGTATTCACAACCAGAGAGTATTTCTAATGCACTGTGTGGCTGCCCATGGACCCCAATGTCTAGCCATTACGCACATATGAAATTGTTGGAAATGTCACACACAAGCTCATTAGAAAGACCCCTTGTACAAGTAAACTTAAATCAAGATATGGAGAATCTTGTGTCAGAGAAATGATGTTTCCATTGCTTAAAATTCAAGGTGGTAAATTGTCACAAGATACACCTGTCAAACTGCTGGATGGAAAATGAAGGGAAATAACTTAAATCATAAGCTAAGTAGAGTTATGGTTTTTATGCACTGCACTTTGTAATCATGAGAGCATTATAGCTGCCAAGTTTGAAGTCAAGCAGACTTAAAGTGACAGAGTTATATAGAAGTGGATGCCCCCCGCAAGACCTCAGCTACTGAACTCTACCAGTGATCTCATAATACATCCCTTCTATCGACTGGTGTATAAAAAGCTGCGACAGGACATGTATGCTTGATTCAACCCCAAACTGCATTTAATCTATGGATGGTAATACAATTTCGACATATCCTGCATTGAAGACTGTATAGAAATTAGGTATCTGCTCTGTCTGAAGACTATTAGGAGTATATGTTTTAAACATATTTTTTTAAAGGAATTAATAAACTGTACAATGGTACAACAGTAATTTTTTAAGACTAATTACAACTAAAATGGCAAGTCAGTCAAAAGATCTATATAAAACAGGAACATTTTCAACAATAAATGTAAAAGATCAGGGTAAAGAATAAATGATAAGTTCAAAGCTAAAATCCATGACCAATATAGTAGACCTTATTCATTATTTTGTGCTCAAAGCTGTATTCTGAATATATAGTGTATCTCCCATTGTCTATTTAGATGATATCAAATGAAAGGCGAATAAATTCCAAATTTATTAAAGGAGTCATCCATAAACAGATAAAAATGAGGCTCATTTGCATAATCATTCCACTAGTGTTATAGGTCAGACACCCCCCCCTCTCCCCCGATTTTTGGCCTTCTTTGTTCTATATAAAATTGCTCAACTTTCAGGTGCTGCAGCCCATTCCACAACAATATGCTTATATATTACGTCATTAGCGCTTCATCTACCTTCATTGTACTATCTTTTGAGACTCAAAAAACTGGGATTTTTAGGTTCAAGTTTTGGCCTATTCAAGCAAGAGTAGAGTAACAGTCTTTTTTCCACCTATCAAGAGGACAGTTAGTGTGGGCACCCTCATCGTCGCTCATCCATCCTCCCGGAAAGGAAATCATGCACAAAAAAGATCGAACCAAGCATTATATTAAAGAAGAGATGCAAAACTAGTAAAAAATCAACTAAATATGCACGTGGATCACTGTTCTACATTTCAAAATGCCATTTTCAAGCCGCACTATTTTTTTTTTAAGATCTACTTTTACCATACAACGACCTCCGGAAGTAAATTCCAGTGAGGTCACTCCTATAACACTTGTGTTTTATCAAAAATATTCAAAAGGGTTATTTCACTCCTACAATACTAAGTTACAATATGATCTATGCCACAGGAGTGAAATAACCCCTTGGAATATATTTTATACTACACAGGTATTATACGCTACTGGAATAGCTATGCAAATGAGCTAAGAACTATTAGCAATTTCATTGTGAAAATGGTGTCAAAATGAATGGGATGATGTCATTTTACCAACGGCATTATCAAAATAGATAAATATCTGAAATTTCCCCGTTTTATCACAAAAATTCATGTCATATTATAACAAGAATAACAAGTTAGCGCTCATTAAATACTGAAATTATTATACTCTTTGTCTTAAACAGATTAAAACTCCACAAAAACTCATTTTTTTCAGTTTATGGATGACTTGTTTGATTACTTTGTTATTCAATGACCACTCATTCAATTCCTCTAATTATTGCCTAAATTGGTTTAATCCTATGTAGTCTTCATGACCAAGTACATTTGTTCATGTCTTTTTTGCTTGAAACTCGTTTAGTTTGAGAAGGAATAAATCTTAAAATATAACTAAAAAATATAATGCAATTAGTAAGTAGAATAAAGTGATTCAAAAACTAGCCAGATCAATTTGTTTCTTCAAATTAGTAAAGGAATTATAAAATTACAATTTCTAAAAGTGATCAAAAAAGGAAATATAAGACTAAAATCAATTTCATAGAAAATTGATTTAATTTCCTCTCTCATTCTCTACTATTTATCTTCCTTCTTTTTTTTAAGCTGTCATGTTTGTTGAATAATCACAGAATATTACTGAAGGTACAGCTATTTTTCTAAGAAAATTTGCAAATAATGGTTACCTGAGTTTCCTCTTCTTTTTTTAAAAAAACCCAACAACATCATTTATTTATTCAAAATGATAGGACAACAACAAAAAAAGAGTCATAAGCTCTTTGGATTATGCCCATACCAAAATTGTGTCTTGTACAGGTTAACCCATTCAGAACTGTGCTCAGCTTTTCCATAATCTGGAAAGTTCCTCCGACATATGAGTAGTAATTTTGGGTCATATTTTAGGTAATTCAACTTCTGGTGGTACCAGGGTAAATAGGCTTGAAGAAAAACAAACCTATTTCATTGCTTTTTTGATCTATAGAGACTTTTTTGGCTTATTACAATTTGATGACAAACCCAGTAAATCACTGCCTTTATTATCAAATCACTACCATTTTCAATCTTTCAATTTTTTTATTTACTCAACAACATCTTAACAATTATGACAGCATATAAACCTTGTATTCCCATTGGATTTCCAAGGGTTAATTCACGATTGTGGTTAAACACTTTACCAGAAAAGTTAAATTTAAGACTGGGTTTAATTCAAAGAAGATGCAGGTTTTTAGTCAACAAAAATAACAAATCTTTGTCTTATGGGAAAGAAAGCATTATGGAAAATGAAGAAATTGCTTGTAATAAGCAATTTCTTCTTTTTCCATAATGTTTTCCAAGCTTTATTTAAAGTGTACAACAAAAAGTTGGAATGTGTGCATACAGATTAACCCTTGTCATGCTGAACCCAGAATATTCCTCCTTTGGCAGGAGCTATAGACAAACATCATCCTGCACATACAGTGCTCCAGCAAAGGTTTCCAAAAGGGCAGGGTGCACAGTGCCCTGAAAGGGCACTTTTGAGTCGCTAAGCGGCGAGGAGGGGGAGGGTGTTGGAGGGGGTGTCCCCCTTGCACAAGGGGGGTTTGGGGTTGACCCCCAAGAAAATTTTGATTTTTAAGGGCTTAAAGATGGGCTCTGGTGAGTTTAAAAAAATATTTTGGTATTAAAAAAGGGTGACTGTTTCAACGCCTCCAAGGGTCTCATCAGGCAGGTGGCAGTAGAAATATTAGATGGAAATACAGCAGATATTCCCCTGCTACAGAATTTTCTCTTTTTTTTTTTTTTCATTTTTTATTTTTTTTTATTTTTTTTAAATTGATTTATTTTTTCTAACTTTTTCTTTTTTTTATTAATTTTATTTATTTCTTTTTATTTTTTCTTTTATTTATTTATTTATTTTTTTTAATGAGGCAAACTTGCATTAGAATTACTGAACATGCAGACAAGAAAGTTCATTTTTGCTAACGCAGTCAACAGTAATAAACCTTAGTCTACTGTCTTAAATTGGGTCCTTTCGATATGTGTGATGCTTGTGCATGTCTTTATTTTTCAAAGTAAGTGTAACGAAGATGACAAATTGAAGAAATTTTCGAACCACACACATGTTATGGACGGGGAAAAACAACGGGTTTTGAGGATTGAAATATATGCTCCCTATACCTCCAACGACTCTAAATTTCGTTAAGAAGGGTGTAAAGGTTGATCATTACCCCTTTTTAACCTCGTTAATTGCTTATCATAAGCATTTACTCGATTATCGCTGTTTGTTTTTGACTGTCAAATTGGTTTACGGGCACGCGCTAATTTCCATCCACAGATTATCGGATACTGCTTCCTCGATAAAGAATCGCGCGTTGTGATTGGTTGACTTGTCGATTTTAGTCCCGCCCTTCTTCTCTACTGGCTGTAATCAGTTATGGCCTTCGCGGGTTCAGGATTATACGCATCGGCGATCACGTCAAAGTTTGCAAATCGATCGAGAAAAGGTGTAAAATCTAGATAATCGCTGATTTGACATGTAGAGCTACAATTTAGGGACTAGTTTAGGACAGGGAGATCGAAAAAAGGGCAGGGCGCCGATTTTCGACGACAGGGCAGGGCAGGGCGGGGCCCCCTTCTGAAAGGGCCTAGCTGGAGCACTGACATATGTGCAGTCTAATGTTAGTCTACACCACCTGTTTCTGACTTTCAAACCAGAATTGTGAATAGATTTATTTTTTCAAATAAAAATTGACCTACAGTCGGTACTAACAGTGCTTTTTGACCTTTGATTTTGATTAAAATTTTTAGCCAAAATTTATTCAGCATGACATGGGTTAACAATAAATAAGTTATTATAGCTGTGTCATTACATGATCAGCTTCAGAATCTCCGACTGGATCAACAAATTCTTGATTGTCAATCACCGCTACATTCACGTCAGATCTGATAATATTTGGTTGTGTAACCTGGACTGGATGCGGCGACGACGATGACAGTGCAGCTTGTGTTGTCACAGAAACGGTTGTCACAGAAACAGTCACATTTTGATTCGAAACCACAGTTGGGTCAATTTGTATACTTGTTGAATTTTGATGTGTGTTTGTATCAACTATCACTGAAGACCCGGTAAATGCGACATCTTCCGGTGCTCTTTCGTCAGGGCTAAGATCGTCGTTGTCGTCATCACGCGAAAGTGAAGGTCTTGTTCGACTATGACCTTGAAGAGTGTTACTAGGATGTGACCGATATGTAGGTGGACGAGAATCTGGATATTCCCCACCCTGGTTTGGAGGGAAAGTGATTTGTATTCCGGCTCGTACAGTACTTGCACGAGACCTATAAGACGGTGGCGGGGAACTTGGAAGACTATAATCCTCGTCTGGTATTTCACCAGGATCGTAAGTGTCAGGTGGCTGATTCTGCGGTGTTACAGCGATCTGATGTTGGTAGTCCTGCATGGAAGCGTTGTAGGATGGGGGCGGACGTCGAAACTGGAATTCTGGATACATCACACCTGTAAAATATACACCCTTAATAAATGTCATGAAAAACAAGAGAGCTGTTAGGGAAGTCCTGGGGTAAGTGCCAAAATAAATATATTGTTTGAAAGATATTTCTATTTGAAAAAATTAAGAGATGTAGTACATATACATATTTCCAGCATTTTCTCATTTCCTACATATTTTGTGCTTTATAATGCAGGCTTACATGGTAAACAAAAACACTCCAAAATTAACATCCTTTAAAAAAATGATACTTATAATTGAGGCCAAAGGTATATAATTCACACATACATTTGCCTACAAAAAAAACATGGTTATTTCCCTTGATTATGAATATATCCATTACCTTCATCTATCGGTATATTGGCCTTAAATAAGTACAAGAACAATCTGCTGCAATAATGTTTTTTGTCTCAAAAATAATTTTTTAAACAATTGAATGGTCAACTAACTTTTTTTATTTCTAGAGACTGTACATGCAAAAGACCTATTCTTGATAAAAGATTTTCCCCCGTATAATTCACTGTTTCCTTTTAATTGTAAGGACTGAAACATAAGTTTGCTAAGGGGCAAACTAGTATGATAAATTTTTCCTTTAAAAATTCTCAAATAAAAAAGCTTAATACATTGAATTGTGTCAAGTTTCAAATGAACGTCTTTAGCAATACTGGAGATATCGCAAAATAAATGTATCAACGTTTTCGTATGACAAAGATGCCATGGCTATAAGAATCCCACGGTTTTCTTGCAAAAAAGAAATCAAGCTAATAAAACAAACAAAAAAGATTTTGCGTGTATTACCATTACCTCCATACCATCGCCCCTCACGATGGTGTCGGGAACGATGACGTCGTCCTCTTCTTGTCCGAAAATCTCCCAGATTGAAGAGGGCGTGTAGAGGTTCATGTCCACGAGGTGTACACTTCCAACCAACTCCAACAACAACAACAAGTAAAACACCGAGACCTGAAAAAGAAAATATCCTTGTTTCGGCAACCAAAATATAGCTTTTTAAATAAGGCTGTGTTTGCAACATATTGTTTGCAATGATAATAATTATAAGCCTATCATATCAAACCTGACTAGTAGAAATTTTAAGATGTTCCAAACGTTTTAGAAATTGTATATAAGATTGAAGAATTTTATTCATTCAAATATAGGAGAGTCATATCTACAAAACATGATTTTGAGTTGATTATATTTCTTTTTTTTTTTTTTTTACAATTTTGTCCATTTGGGGCTTGTCAATAGAAAACGGGATGAATAAAAGTATAATTATGAAAGGTCTTGTGGACTTGATCCAGTAGATGTGTTCATAAAGCAGTAATACCCCCCCGAATAAAAGTTATATCCTAAAATAATTAGACCTTGATAATTGAAACTGACCTTGTCACATGACCTTGACTTTAAAAGATGTAGATTGACAAGAGGAGCCTTTATCCTATTAATAGGCAACATAACTTAAATGTTTGATAAGTAGGTTAAAAAATATTCAAGTAAAGACAGAAGAAAGAACGACACTGCAAAATAATAAGCCCTACATCTATTGATGCTAGGTCATGAAATTAAAACATTGGTTGTACAAGATCATATTTCTTTAGGCATATTAAGTATGAATTTCAGGTTCAAGAATTTCTATTTTTTTTAAGTTGTGTGTTAAAAATGTTTCTCAAGCTTGGAACAACTTTTGAACTTATTTATCTAGAAAATACTAGGCGGAGGAATATGCTGACACTAGAGCGGCTGTAACAAGCATTTGTTTAAAAGACAATCTTGAAGATTTAATCCTTGTCATGCCAAATAACAAGAGGCCCAAGAGGGCCTGTTTTGCTCCACTGGATTAAAAATCTCAAGATTTGAAAGAGGTATATTGAAAATAGAAGGTAATGAAAGTGAACAGCATTTAAAAGGAATTCTGACTTTTTCAAAGTTGAAACTAACTAATAAAGAAATGAACTTATTTAACTAATATGTAAAATTACAAGGAGAAAACTATATAGATATCACTTTGAAACAAGAGGACCAGAATGGCCATAAACTGCTGACCTGAATTTTATTGATCCAGTGGATCTCATCCAATCCGAATATCTTGAACAACTTTAGAAGAGGGTCACCCAAGGAACATTCTGGTAAAGTTTCATTGAAATAAGCCTAATGGTTCAGGAGATGTCGTTCAAAGATTTTGGGGTCAAAAAAAGCCATGCCCATATTTGAGGGGCAATCCAAATTTCTTGAACATCTTTAGAAGAGGGTCACACAAGAAACATTCTGGTAAAGTTTCATTGAAATCGGCCAAATGGTTCAGGAGGAGATGTCGTTCAAAAAAATTTGGGGTCAAAATAAGCCCTGCCTTGCCAGCCCATATTTGGGGGTCAATCCAAATTTCTTGAACAACTTTAGAAGAGGGTCAGCCAAGGAACATTCTGGTAAAGTTTCATTGAAATAAGCCTAATGGTTCAGGAGATGTCGTTCAAAGATTTTCGGGGTCAAAATAAGCCTTGCCCTGCCACGCCCATATTTGGGGGTCAATCCAAATTTCTTGAACAACTTTATAAGAGGGTCACACATGGAACATTCTGGTAAAGTTTCATTAAAATTGGCCTAATGGTTCAGGAGGAGATGTCGTTTAAAGATTTCGGGGTCAAAATAAGCCCCGTCCTGCCATGCCCATATTTGGGGGTCAATCCAAATTTCTTGATCATCTTTAGAAGAGGGTCATACAAGGAACATTCTGGTAAAGTTTCATAAAAATTGGCCTAATGGTTCAGGAGGAGATGTCGTTAAAAAAATTTGGGGTCAAAATAAGCCCTGCCTTGCCACGCCAATATTTGGGGGTCAATCCAAATTTCTTGAACAACTTTAGAAGAGGGTCAGCCAAGGAACATTCTGGTAAAGTTTCATTGAAATCGGCCAAATGGTTCAGGAGGAGATGTCGTTCAAAAAATTTTGGGGTTAAAATAAGCCCTGCCTTGCCACGCCAATATTTGGGGGTCAATCCAAATTTCTTGAACAACTTTAGCAGAGGGTCACCCAATGAACATTCTGGTAAAGTTTCATTGAAATCCGCCAAATGGTTCAGGAGAAGATGAGCTTCAAAGATTTCAGGGTCAAAATAAGCCCCGCCCTGCCTCGCCCATATTTGGGGGTCAATCCAAATTTCTTGAACAACTTTAGAAGAGGGTCACCCAAGGAACATTCTGAAATCGGCCAAATGGATCAGGAGGGGATGAGGTTCAAAGATTTCGGGGTCAAAATAAGCCCCGCCCTGCCTCGCCCATATTTGGGGGTCAATCCAAATTTCTTGAACAACTTTAGAAGAGGGTCACCCAAAGAATATTCTGGTAAAGTTTCATTGAAATTGGCTCAATGGTTCAGGAGGAGATGTCGTTCAAAGATTTTGGGGTCAAAATATGCGCTGCCCTGCCACGCCCATATTTGGGGGTCAATCAAAATTTCTTGAACAACTTTAGAAGAGGGCCACACATGGAACATTCTGGTAAAGTTTCATTAAAATTGGCCTAATGGTTCAGGAGGAGAAGATGTTCAAAGATTTCGGGGTCAAAATAAGCCCCGCCCTGCCACGCCCATATTTGGGGGTCAATCCAAATTTCTTGAACAACTTTAGAAGAGGGTCACCCAAAGAATATTCTGGTAAAGTTTCATTGAAATTGGCTCAATGGTTCAGGAGGAGATGTCGTTCAAAGATTTTGGGGTCAAAATATGCGCTGCCCTGCCACGCCCATATTTGGGGGTCAATCAAAATTTCTTGAACAAATTTAGAAGAGGGTCACCCAAGGAACAATCTGGCCAAGTTTCATCAAAATCCACCCATTGGTTCAGGAGAAGAAGACGTTTAAAGAAAAGTTTACGAATGGACGGACGGACGCACGGACGGACGCACGACGGACACCTCGCCATGACAATAGATTGCTGGCCTTCGGCCAGTGGAGCTAAAAACCTTAGCAAAATTACTGTCAAAATTTTAATTTTAGGGGGGGGGGGGGTTAAGAAGGAAAGTCAGAAAGTACGTGTATAGACTAAGATCTGACAACACATGTCAATAAATTCATTATGTGCAGAATGATGATCTTTGCCTATAACTCTTGCCAAAGCAGATATATTCTGGGTTAAGTCCATTCATTTATCAGGGCTTGCGCTAGTGATGCACACTGAGGAGTCAGTGACTCATTAACCCTTTCCTGTTTTACAAAATTTTGGACCTGTCCAAATTCAAAGGTTTTGCAGACGAAAATTTAAAGTGGATTTAATTTGAAAAATAACCATTCTGTAGGGTAGAAAATAGTGTGGAAAAAGAAGAAATTGCTTGTCAGAAGCAATTTCTTCTTTTTTCACAATGTTTTCTCAATCATAAAATCACAGGCACGTAAAAAGCAGGGATTAAACAGCAAAGGGTTAACCATGAAATTCTTGGGGTCTAAACTCCTTTCTAAAGGGGTCAAATTAACAGAAAAGGCAAATTGTGAGCAGAATTTTACAATTTTCTCAATAAATAAGCAAGTAATACATAAAATTCTAAATAAAATACAAGATATAGCATTGGAAATTTGAGTTATAAAAAACAGTTTTGACCCTTAGAATTTCCTCTCAAGGGGGTCAGAATGACCAAATTGGGAGAATTTTCTAAGGGTCAAAAATAGGATATTTTCAGGTTTTTGAGGATCAAAACCTTGGTTTAAGAGTCAAATACAAGCCTTGTATTTTGCCTTTCTATATTTACTCATGAGTCTAATATATGAAAAATTGTGTCCATGTTATCATATAGAGCCAACCCTTCTTGTACTGTTTAACACTGTGCATAAAGCTTTGGCAAACAGTATAGACCAAGATCAGCCTGCACAGATGTCTGACCTTATCAAACCTGATTTCTACTTGATAATTGTGAGAATTTGATTTGAATTGGGGTTTTACATCGCTTTCAACAATCTTTCAGTTATATCGCGACGACTGGAGCACCTAACGATGGATTCCTGTTATTTCTCACACCAGTACTACCACCACATCCCTTTCCTAGCCTCCAGTTGCTATTCCACATAGGTTTACGATTATCTACCCATTGGTGGAAGACAAATGTCGGAAAGGATCGAACCCGTGCGAATATAGACCCCTGGATTGGAAGTCCAGCGTGCTACCAACTGCGCTATTGATAATTGTGAGAAATCCTTGAGCTTGAATGTTTAAAATGTCCATGAAAACAATAATTTCTTTGAAACAAAATTTTAAATATGTATGTAAATGAGCAAACAAGAACTTCCTGGTTGTACTACTTAAATTCAAATTCTAAAAGTTTGTAAGGACATTTTCTGTATCATTGTTTAATCATTTACAATCTTTATTTTGTCTTGAATGGGGTTTTACGCCTCTTTCATCAATACTACCATTACATCTTTTCCTAGCCTCCAGCTGCCTTCCCACATAGTTCTATGATTATCAAACCTATTGGTGAGAGACAAAATAGTCAGAAAGGAAGAGTGTTGCAGTGGGAATGGAACCTGGAACCTGTGGATTGATAGTCTGGCACACTTACCAATTGTGTTATGATGGCAGTTACATAAATTAAGAATGTCAAATTTGTTTTAACTGTAATCTGCACATGGTAAACATGTACCGTATATGATAATTCAAGATAAAACACAAATTGCCCAAATTAAAGTTCTGCTTTTTTTAAATCTTATTACAGTGAACTTAACTAACAAAGTGATGTTGTCAATCAAAAAGTCCAAAATAACCATTTATGATAAGATGAAAGTTGACCTCCTATATTTTAAGTCAATTGTTAAAAAGAAATTTGTGAATGGGCAACTTTAATGTTGTAACTGCAGCTTGAATAAGATGCAGTTAAAAATTGTAGGTTGCCCGCCATTGGTTGGTTTTTTGTTTTATGTCAGTGACCATACATTTTAGAGGGAAATGACTTTCATATACAGTGGTCTCGCGATAGCTCGAACACACACAGGACCGACCAATTTGCTCGAGCCATCGCATGATTCGAGTTACTGCCAGTAAGCAAAATTATCATCTATGAAGACGTTTCACTTCTTTTTAAACCAACCTTTGCATAGTTTGCCTTCAAATTATGCAGTACACATGTAAAATACTCCTCGAGCAATTGTTTTACGAAATATATAACTGATTCAAAACAATTTGTAAAATTAGGCGATTGAATTTGGTCAAATCGTAGTGGTTTCAAAAGAGAAAAATCTACAAAAATCGATGATCCATGATCGGCGTCAATATTGTAGTGTCTATTTTCAGTATAAGGCCATTGAAGTGACATTATGTTAAATTTGGCAATTTTAATTAGAAGCTCTATAACAGGCTTATTATTTCTTCCTCATAGTATTTTCGTAGCTATCGTTGCTGAGTGAAATTTTTTTAGACGTTTTATAAGTCAGAAGATAGGCAAGGTTGAAGGCAATTCCTTCTTTTCTCACAATGTTATCCTTAGAGCTAACTTCCCCGGTACCTCTTATAATTAAATTGTAAGGGTGTTTCCTCAAATGGCATCTTTAAACAAAGAATGAAGTTTACAATCTTTCTATGATTTTTTCTGAAATTTATTAAAAAGTTTTGTTCAGCAGAAAACAGAATCAAAGGTGAAGCGGAATTCAAGACAATGTAAAATAGACTCATTTTTCTTTCACCATGTTTTGTGCCCGAACACTGTTGAATGGCAACCGAAACATTGAATCTACTGCTGAAAAAAATGTTGTTATGATGTTTCAATTGGCAAACGTCAATATTTTTTGTTTTAAAGATGAATAATTTACTAAATTACTCACGAGGATAATTTTAGAATTTCTTTCAAAATGATAATGAGCATTAGTTCGACAAAATGAACATTTGTTTTTTTTTGTTTCAAAGTCTCTTAATTTTTTTCTGACCATGAAATTTGTGTCATTTACACCCTAGAATTGAATAAGTGTGGCATACAAAAAGGTGTGAAAACAAGTTGTCTGCCTCGTCGAGACCCTGTGAAAAGGCCTGAGGGTATTCTTTGCGATGGGAAAAAATAACATATATATGCACTGTAAGTTAATTTTGTTGCAAAACAATAGATGTCATAAAGGTGCGAATCCCTTTGCTCGAGAGAATGCAGTAAAATTTGATCACGGGACTGAGATTGTTGCTCGAGCGATCGAGCAATCGCGAGTACGTGAAAGTGCAGTAATAACCAACAAGAAAATAGAGAAAGACGTGTCGGGACCGGAAGGCGATCTCGAGCTTTTGCATGAATTCGAGATTTCGCCCTCTCGAGGTAACGCGAGACCACTGTATACAAGATGGTGTGCCATGACAGAGCTCAAGTGGCCAGCTATGCTGCTACTTCATAATTCATAATTCAGAGATTTGTGTAGACTGGCTCCCGTCCCACTGATCTGAAGTATTGTGAAATGAGTAATTCAACTAGAGAAAGTACAATTTCTTATCAGCTTATGTTTTTCTGACTGGCCGATCAGTAGCCTGGCTCCCAGGCTGTCAGTTACTGGTCGGCCAGTCAGAGTAAAAGCTGATAAGAAATTATACTTTCTCTACATGTCATGTCTAGTTGAATTGCTTAATTTTGTAGTACTTCAGATCAGTGGAACGGGAAGCCAGTCTAGCCGATCAGTGGTTTATCATTATCTTACATCAGTAAAACTGTGACCTGACCGAGGGGTTTTGATTGACTGAATGGAGTTTAACGCCGCTTTCAACATTGTTTCAGCTATATCGCCGCGGCTGGAGCACCTAACAATGGTTTCCTGGTATTTCTCTCACCAGTACAACCACCACATCCTTTCCTAGCCTCCAACGAGGGGTCAAATTCTTCCAGGAATTTCTGGGAGTAAGCTTTTGCAGAGTTGACCAGGCTGTCAGATTTTGAGAATATCGGAGGTAATATGAAAAAGTAAAACATGAGTGGTGTACCTTATTTAACACTAAGGGGAAATTCAAATGACAGCCCAGGAGTCGCGTAAGATGATGTAATTATCTAAAATTGACTGTAATATGCATCCAACGAGGGGTCAAATTCTTCCAGGAATTTCTGGGAGTAAGCTTTTGCAGAGTTGACCAGGCTGTCAGATTTTGAGAATATCGGAGGTAATATGAAAAAGTAAAACATGAGTGGTGTACCTTATTTAACACTAAGGGGAAATTCAAATGACAGCCCGGGAGTCGCGTAAGATGATGTAATTATCTAAAATTGACTGTAATATGCATGCGCAGAAAGGGCATTCGTTTGAACGGAGTTACCCACTGGTTAATTAATTAACCATGAAACATCGTTATCCCAGTAAGAAATGTGATAAACTCGTGCAAAATACTATACAAAATAAGGAAAAAGTATTTGTCGTTTCAAGTAAAAGAGAACAATTGTTTTATGTAATCGAATGGTTGTGCACTATTTTCGACGCCATTTTGGAACCCAAGTAACACCGGCCTGACCTAGGATCATAAGCGTCGAGGTTGAAAGGTTAAAATGATATAACTAATGTCGAAACCGAGGTCGTTCTGATGGAAACCCAGTTAACTCGGGTCGAAACCGAGTCTGATATGAACTTACCCTAACTGACAGCCTGGGAGCCAGGCTAAGATTTGTGGATTGCACTGCTATTACAAATACACTTAAACTTGTCATGTTTTTACACAGGGAATGCATTTTAACAATTTCTTTTCACAAAAATTGTCAAATTTTGTAAAACATTCACACTCAATTAAATGATATAATGAGTGTCTCTCAGGTTGGGTGAACCATGAGTTTGCAAATCTCTTAGTAGACAGATAGACTGATACAAGTGATCTAATTGGTCTGTAAAATAACTAAATCAAATTTATAGATTGAGATATTTCAAACGCCTAGAGACATGCAAACTGAAGATTAGGATAAATACCATAACAAGAGGACCGTGAGGGCCCTAAATCGCTCACCTGATATTTCAAGTAAATTATCATTAAGACTCCTTTTCCTGTGATATGGCATGAACCTTCCCATTTTCAACAGAGTTCATTCTGAGATTGGACCATATTTGTGGCGTCTGGAGCGCTTACAAGAAAATTGTCATTAAGGCCCCTTTTCCCGTGATATGGCATATATCCTTCCCATTTTCAAAAGAGTTCATCCTCATGACCTAACAAACATTCAGACCAAGTTTAATGATGATTGGACCATATTTGTGGCTTCTAGAGTGTAAACAAGAAAATTGTCATTAAGGCCCCTTTTCCCGTGATATGGCATGGATCCTTCCCATTTTCAATAGAATTCATCCTCATGACCTTACAAACATTCTGACAAAGTTTCAAGAAGATTGGAGCATATTTGTGGCTTCTAGAGTGTAAACAAGAAAATTGTCATTGAGGCCCCTTTTCCAATGATATGGCACGGATCCTACCCATTATAGCAGTTTTTTCAAGGGACCACCGAAGGAATATTTCTGCCAAGTTTGGTTGATTTTGACTCAGTGGTTTAGGAGATGTCGTTTAAAGAAAATGTTGACACCGTGACGGACAGACGGATGCCGGACATTGACAGATCACAATAGCTCCCTTGAGCACTTCTTGCTCAGGTGAGCTAAAAAGCTCTAACAGAACCCTTGGTTTTTATTAGAATCATTGCATTTCCATTAGAAATTGTACATACCAAAGTCTCAGTGCAAACCAGTTGTAACTACCAATAAACATACAGGCAGTTACAACTGATTAGTGCTGAGCCATCAATATTTAAATACACTGAAAAAATGACATAAAAAAAAACGTGCTACACATTAATATTTTATAGGGGATAAGGTGAATAAATCCTTTGTTGAATTTTTAGTGCCGTTGATTTTGTAGGTATGGGCTTTTATTAGAGTCCTCAAGATTTTGTTATAAATTAATCACATCAAAAATGGTCGATTTTAACCCCTTGAAAAGGGGTGGGTGGAGTTTTATTAGAGCATAGGGGCTCAATAAGAATTTTTACGTTATTTTTAACCATAGACCTGCTATTTCAAGTGAGTTATCAAAGATCAATTTTACATTTAAAATGATAGGAGATAACGGTTTCTCAGACCTCACTCTTTCTTGCGGAACTATACACCTCCAGAGTGAATGTTTATTGCTTTTTTGAAAGGGGTTCTTCTTGGCATTTACAAACTATCATTAGTGATTACACCCTTTCCATGCTGCCAGTTACTATCCAACTGAGGTTCGAGATTATCAGCCCAATTTTGAGGGACAAACATTGCCAAGGATGATATGTGCTGCTGCTGGGGATTGAACCTGTAATAACCCATGATTGAAAGTTGAAAGTCTGTTGAGCTACCGCAGGGTTTGTGTTTGACCCTCAAACCAGGGTTTTGACCCCAAAAAGTCTGAAAATATATTAAAATTGACCCTTTGATTTTTCTCCAAAGGAGGTCAAATTGGGTCATTTTGACTGCCTTGCAGTGGTTCTGAAATATTTTGAAAGTCTGCTTGCCCACAGACAAGTAACAATCACTAACTTGCTTACTTGTCCGTTGATTTAAAAAAAAAAAATTGAAGACTCTGCAAAATATTGAAAAAAGAAAAATTGATGATGCTATGAAAACTTAAAGCATCCTAGAAATAGACTTACTGTTGACATGGGATTACATGGAATTTCAGAAAATGGCTAACTTTTTAATAAAATATTTTTCTCTTGAGATTTTTTCACTTATCTATGGACAACCTAGCCATGAAAATCTGTTTGTCCATGCAGCTTAAAAGACAACTCAGGCAGCTTATTTCATAACCACTGCCTTGAGAGAAAATTCAAAGGGTCATTTTTTGTTTTACGCATCAAACTTTTCATTAATGTATCCTATATACACAGGTTATTTAGGATGCTACAACTCCTACTCAAAGTTACAAGAAAAGGTTATTTGACACTGAAACCTGCAAATCCTACTCACAATTTGATTTTTTCTTTCCATTTGATCCCTTTTAAATCAGATTTGACCCAAAGTTTTTCATTGGTAAAGAGTCAATGACTCGTGAATTTCAAACACTAGCATGACCCTGCCACCAACTGCCTCTGCTGTGATCACCATCTTCATAATAATAATCAACCTACAATCTTATTTGGTGTACGTGGTAAATAAAGGGTCACAATATTCAGACCAAGTTTCATGATGATTGGACCATATTTGTGTCTTCTAAAGTGTAAACAAGAAAATTGTCATTAAGGCCCCTTTTCCAATGATAAGGCACAAAACCTTCCCATTTTCCAAAGGATTCACCCTAATGTGACCTGGCAAACATTCTGACTAAGTTTCACGAAGATTGGACATTATTTGTAGCCACTAGTGTGTAAACACGAAAATTGTCATTAAGGCCCCTTTTCCCGTGATATGGCATGGATCCTTCCCATTTTCAATAGAATTCATCCTCATGACCTAACAAACATTCTGACAAAGTTTCATGAAGATTGGACTATATTTGTGGCTTCCGTACTAGAGTGTAAACAAGAAATTTGTCATTAAATAAAGGGTCACAATATTCCATTTGGTCATAAGAATTCAAACATTAATAGTCCCAAATCATCTTTAAAACAACAGGCCACTTTCTACTTTGTTACCTGATCCTTTTTTATGTCAAAAGGAAGTTATTTATCTAAGCATACTAATTGATGTGCAAGATTAGAGATAGTTTTGAAAAGCAGATATAAGCAAGTTTCTTTACTTTTTGTCACAAGTTACTTTGAACTTCAAAAGCTTATTGTTCCCCTTTAAATGATTCAAAGGAAATACAAAATTGAAAAATGTAATTGAAATTTGCTCTGAAATGACCTGACATGGATTCCAAGTTATTGACAAAAAGATGCCAAGCACACTATAATTGTGTGTGTGTTCTCAAAGTATTTCTTTTCTTTAATTGTTTTGGTCGGAAATAGCATAGCCAATTAAAGAAAAGGTTTATAAAATATAGAACGGCAATGAACATTTAACATGTTCAGTGAATAATGAACATTTGGAAGGGTGAAATTTGACCCATTTGGCATAAAAATGTGGGGGTCAAAATAGGAACTGTTAAAATTTTAGGGTCAAAGTATTAGAGTCAAACAAGAGCACTGAATTATATGTTCAGGGCCCGTGCTTTCATTTATAAAAAGAGAGTCATTAACCCTTTAACCATTAATTCAGGGGGCCAAATGACAAGAAAGAGCTAGCCTAAACAATTTTAAAGGTTTAAGAGTCATTTGATCTTTTCTGTTAAAGGTAAGCAATTGATTGTAAGATTCTAAATAGTATATCAGATCTATACATCTTAAAAAGTTTTGACCCTTTGATATTTCTCACAAGGGGGTTACAATGACCCCCTTGGAAAAAATTACCATTTGGTCAAAATAAGATACATGTATTAATAGATTTTTGGGGGTCAAAACTCTGGTTTTAGGGTCAAACATGAACCCTGATATTGATTCATTGTTGTCCATATTGCTGATACATGTATATTAAATGGCCAGTTTCACTCTTAGACTAGTGTTAATAGGCAGGAATTGTGCGACCCTTAAACCAGGGTTCTGACCTTTAAAAATCCTGAAATATCCTATTTTGACCGCTAAATTTTTCTGTCAAATGGGTTAAAATAAATGACAAAATTACCCTGTAATTTGTTCAGTATTTGATCTTGATACTGCTGTATTACTATCAATTGTATCCATCCTATCTTTATCAGAGATTCATACTTTATATGAATATCTTATAAATAAAGAAGTCAATAAATATAACCAAGAAAAGGTTACTTATTATCTAGACTACTGATTTTATTGCTTTGTTCCCTTCAATGGTAAATTTGACCCCTAGAAATTATACAGTCAAGGGATCAATGACTCCTGAATTTAGTTCTCTTCCTTATTCAGATATCTGTACTTTTCTAATAGGGAACTTAAAATTTTAACACCTAGTTTTAGAGAAATCAGAAAATTAACCTTGAACAAGAAAGGGTTTTAAAAATAAAATTGGGCGTATCGTTACATACATTGAATTTCATGTCATGAATTCATTAAAATTACTCACTTTGAAAAAAATTAAAAGGTAGAGTTCAGTATTTATTGCTTTACATTGCAGAAATAAATTTACAAATGAACTTAATTTAATGCAATATTTGATTTACTTATTTCAGAATGAACAATCAAAATCAAAAGGTTCCTGTTAGCAAAATTTCATCAATTGAAGAGCAACTAACAATAAGATTCTCTAATTTTCCCATTTTGATTTTTTTCTGAACAAATTATAAACATTGTTTTGCCAAAATACCAGACAGCACTCCTCTCCCCTCCTGATCTACAGGCCTTGTGTTAGTGTTTGATAGTAAATTTATGTAGTATAAACTGATTTTAAAGGGGACAAATCAACTGACAGTGAAAAATCATAAGTAGGATTTTTCACATTTATGAGTCACTCTACCTATTTCTTGTAACATAATGAAATAAGTAATGAATTTGTAAAACTTGAGATAGTAAATTGGTGAAAATCTAAAGTACAAACCAGGTTTTGACCCTTGATAATTTCTCTCAAGGGGGTCAAATTGACCCCCTTTGGAGAAATTTCTAGGGGTCAAATTAAGATATATATTTGGAAGGGGGGTTAGCTAGTCAAATATGAGCCCTGGTCTAGGCATAATTCATAAAACAAACATTTTTACTCACCTATGAACATTATTGCAAGGAACAGGAATGAGTTTCCCGCTGCGTGAAGGGCTGCCAACACGATCCCAGTAACAACACAACTAACTCCAAGTAAAGACAACACCACTAATATCCATCGAAACGAAAATCCAACAGCCAAACATTTCAAACAACCTTCTTTACAGGGCTCTTCTGTAGAAGCGTGACCATGTCGGTGGGAATGACGTCGAGGTCGACTGTGTCGCCGGTCTCTGTAGCGTGATCGTTGATGAGATTCGGAGGTTCGATAGTTCTGACTCACCCTCTGGTCACTGGTGTGGCTCGGCCTTGGAGCACCAGAACTGTGCCGCGTGGACTGAGGGGGTTGGGACTGGGTAACTAAGTCTGGAAGCACATTACTAGTTGGGCGGTTTGGATCTAACCTGGATACCACACCAACATTGAGGTCATGAGTTCGAATCTGTCGATTACCACCTGGATTGACATTAACACTAACATTGGAATGTGTGACAGAAGTCTGAGCACCTCGTCTATATTGAACCTGTGCTGGATAGGAATGAGACGAAATATTAGCAGGCACTCTGTGTGATATGTTAGAGACATCGTTGGTACCAGGAGGACTGCTGGTCACAACACTGGTGGACTGATCACCTGGTCTTTGGTTGGAAGTTCCTGAACTACTGGTCCTAACACGACTCTGTGATACATGTCTTTCAGGCTGATTCGGTTGTGCCATTAATGAATGAGCACTAGCACCACGAGGTAAAGAGTCCAATGGATAGTCCGGTGGAACTGATACCGGCGAGGCTGGACGAGCCTCCTCCTCCGCTGTTTGAGAATCTGGATCATAAATATCTGCTATATCCGCCGTAACATCAGGCACATTTCTAGACACACCAACCACATTATCAGGGTGATCTGCTGTTGTCCTCGACGGACCTGCCCCTTGGGCTCCTGGTGGATTAGGGGCTGCAGGTTTGTTGGGGTTCCATGGGGGTGTGGAGGTAACGTTAACAGGCTGGGAGGCTCCAGCAGTCATAATGCAATCAACATGCCCCCAACCTCAAAGGTCATGAATATTAGTCAATTGTTTCCTCGTAATTAATAGCAATTGTCACCGGATAAAATGCATTATCACTCTGTCATGGCTGTCAAGTATAACATGATATCCACCATTGCCTCAGGGGGGGCCACTAATATACTTGTAATGAACTCCACCAAATAAAAGGGTTGAATGGTATACTTTTGTGAGTTATGCTACCTGCAGATTAGAAAAGATAAAATATTGTAAATATTTGTTACATTGGAGGTCAGCTTTTCTAAACCCATCTGAGCTTTTAAAATGTTAGCTTTAACCCTTAATATTAGACAACAACTTGTATATTCATACAGTCTAGAAACAAGTGCACAACCATGTAAACGCCTAGCCTCAAGAATTGCACTGATATTTTCTTGTCCATGGACAAGTAGCCTTGCAAAGTGTTCTTGTCCCTAGGTAGAAAAGCCCATGTTGGACAAGTCGGGCATAAGAATCCCACACCCCTGATGGGTGTGTAGCATGCTTATCTGTAACACTCCATCAAAACCTATTGTGAAAATTGGCTTACAACCTAAAATGGCCAGTATGTGATCAATAATTTTTTTATGAAAATAAAATTTTTGTTACTGTATTTCCTCTAATAATAGGGTTCTCCCTCATTGTAGCACCCCTACATTTTTTACTAAGAATAAAACACATCAAATACCTAAACTTTGGAAACTTTTTAAGACTTCTTTAATTTGTGATGAATTTCCTCTATACAATCATTCAAATGATTGTTGAAAGGAAATTCAGCTTTAACTAAAGGGATAAGGGAATAAAAGACATCAATTTTAATGATTTTTTTTCTTTAAATCAGAAAATGCATACTAAATAAAAGCTCCCCAACTATTTAATGTATAACTCCCGGGAGCATTTATTAGTAGATATTGGTAAATGTTGAATCAATCTTCAATATTGCCAATCGGTAACATGATCTATAAGGGTATCTATTATCACTTGAAAAGGACAGCATTAAATTGTCCATTGACAGTTCTCGCTTGAAATTGTTACTCTTTCCTTTTGATGTTTGTTAATTTGATATTTAGCCACAAGCAATCACTATATTGTTCAAATTTTTATCATAGTAATCTAGTGTGAAAGTTTGAGGGTAGATATTGTCGGTGTTCTGCTAAAATATCGTAACTACAGCTTGTTTTAAGCTGTAGTTACGAGGTTTTGGTAGAAAAATGACGATATTCAATAAATTTTGTCTTCTTGTTATTCATCTACCATTTCTTTAAGTGTTGAATTTTTTTCAAAGAAAATATCCATGCAATAATTTATTGGTTTCCATTGATTTTAGTACATTCTGATTGGCTGAAAAATTGTTTTTATTTCTCAATGAAATCAACTTTGATTACGCAGCTATTTTTGTGGAAAGAAACTGATTTTTCAGCCACGAAGAATGCACAGAAATTGATGGGATTAACCAAAATTAAATTATGAGCACTAAAACAACAAGAGTGCCATCGTCACAAAATACGCCGCCACTTTGCTGCTGTTTCACGAAAATAATTGTAGACACTTCTTATTTTGACAGAACCAAATTGAAAATGACCATGTTTCATTTAAATCAAGACAAGGCTGCAATTTCAATAAGCCCCAGGCACTAAGTTTTAAGGGGGCATAATTCAGGGAAATAAATGAGCCATAAAATCCTTGATCCATGTACATCTACAAATTATGGTGATGACATTGACCAAGTTTCATTTAAATAAAGACAAAAAGTAAGGAGGAGTTGTGTTCAAAAGGCTGCAATTTCAATAAGCCCTAGATACTAAGTTTTAAGGGGGCATAATTTAGGGTAAAATTAATGAACCATAAAATCCTTACTTCATGCTCATCTACCAATTTCGGTTATAACATCCACCAAGTTTCATTTAGATCCAGCCAGAAACTTAGGAAAAGTTGCATTCACAAGGCTGCAATTTCAATAAGCCCCAGAGACTAAATTTTGAGGGGGCATAACTGAGGCAATAAGCCCAAGAGACTAAGTTTTTAAGGGGCATAACTCAGGCAAAAATCAACGAACCATAAAATCATTCCTTCATGCAAATCTACCAATTGAGGTGATAACATTGACCAAGTTTCAAGAAGATCCAGCCAGAAACTTAGGAGCAGTTGCGTTGACAAGAAAAGTGGACCCAGATACTAAGTTATCAAGGGGCATAACTCAGGCAAAAACCAACAAACCATAAAATCCTTCCTTCATGCACATCTACCAATTGAGGTGATAACATTGACCAAGTTTCAAGAAGATCCAGCCAGTAGTTTAGGAGGAGTTGCGTTGACAAGAAAAGTGGACGGACGTACGGACGGATGGATGGACAGATGGACGGACAGACGGAGAAGATGACGCCAATATACGTCCGCCTCCGGCGGCGTATAAAAACGAAGCACACTGGTGCAAATTCTCAGTTGAATAAGTCAATTTTTAAAAAAAACTATTTTGATTTTCTTCGCTGAATTGTTTAGATTGCCATTCTTTAGTAAACATGATAACGAAAACCTTTTAGTAATACATGACCATGATGGTCCTATATCGCTCACCTTCATATCTTTATCTAAATTAACAATCATCAAATTTTCCAGCAAAAGTCGTAATTGTACTTTTCAGACCTGTAGCCCTAAGAGTGTTAACAAGAATATTGTCATCAAGGCCCCTTTTCCCATGATATGGCACAGATCCTTCCCATTTTCTATCAGGTTCATCCTTGTGACTTGGCAAACAAGCTGACCAAGTTTCATGAAGATTGGACCATATTTTGTGGCCCTAGAGTGTAAACAAGAAAACTGTCATTAAGGCCCCTTTTCCCATGAAATGGCATTGATCCTTCCAATTTCCGATAGGGTTTAAGCTTGTAACCTGACAAACATTCTGACCAAGTTTCATGAAGATTGCCCCACTTCTGTGGCCTCTAGAGTGTAAACAAGAAAATTGTCATTTAGGCCCCTAAATTGCCTGTGATATAAAATGGATCCGCCCTTTTTTCAATAGGGTTCATCCTTGTGACCTGACAAACATTCTGACCAAGTTTCATGAAGATTGGACCATATTTGTAATCAAGAAAATTGTTACTTAGGAGCCTTTTCCCGTGATATGGCACAGATGTTTTCCAACATTCGATAGTGTTCATCTTTGTGACCTGACAAACGTTCTGACCAAGTTTTGTGATGATTGGTCCATATTTGTGGACACATGTAAACACTTAAATTGTTGACGTCTGACAACACACATCAGACGATGGACATTCACGATGTGCTCATGTACACTAAAAATTCAGATAAAATCTGTGTTTTGTCAATCAGGGGCTGCAGCTTTGAGGTTGAAAAATAGGACATGAATTTTGGAAATGCAACAGAACTTCATTTTCAAATCAAGGGGTCTGCACAAAATTAACACTAAGTGCCTATACATTTCAGAACTCTCACCTACTGAACTCCAAATTTATTAAATATGCTAAATTCCACCTTTATCAGGTGTTAAATTGATAAGGGATAAATATTAATCGATAAACCTTTAATCACATTAATCTTTTCAGCTTTCTCCTTTTAATTACCCATAATTTCTACAACTGTTTTTTTTTTGTTCATTTTTTTTTGCTTCATCTTTAAGTTAAATGTTTGTTTGAATAAATTGGAAATGAGATTGATGGATTGATTGAATGGAGTTTTACGCCGCTTTCAACATTTTTTCAGTAATATCGCTGCGGCTGGAGCCCCTAACAATGATTTCCTGGTATTCCTCTCACCAGTACATCACCACATCCTTTCCTAGCCTCCAGCTGCTACTACGATTATCAACCCATTGATGAGAGACAAATAGTCTGAAAGAATGAGTGCTGCTGTCGAAATTGGAAATGAGAATTGGAGACTTAAATTTGACTGTGAACATAATTGTCATAAGAATCATACTATTTGTTTAATGTCCTCTAAACAAGGCCAGACCAGACACAAACTGTTTTTAACCCATTATCAAATGATAAAGCTTTAGATTGGTCCAAATGGATAGATGTTGCTGACATTCATCAAGGTGTGGTTGTGTTCCCTTGAAATGGCCATTTCTTAACAGTTTGAACTTGATAATTCACTTGGACCTTGATGAATATCCTTGACTTTCAATGTTTATATATTAATAATATTTATTTTGAAACTGTAATTGAACTCTTCTGCATCTTAAGGAATTATCAGGTGGTATAGAATTCAGATCAGTCTGCACATACAGTAAAAATTCTAATAAAGCCCCATGGACTGGTAAAGCCCCATCCCCCTTTTCGGAGGCTGAAACCCACCATTTCTGATGTGATTTTACAAACTATTGAAACCTCTAATAAAGGCCCATACCCACAAATCAACGTCACTAGAAATTCAACAGAGGTTTTTTACATCTTTTCCCCAATCAATTGTTAATATTTTGCGCAGAATATTTTTATTTATGGCCATTTTTGGAGCGTCTTTACTCGTAACAAACATGGATGTGTCATCACAGTTACAACTGTTTTGCACTGAGCCATTGACATGATTGATTGATTGAATGGAGTTTAACGCCGCTTTCAACATTATTTCAGTTATATCGCGGCGGCTGGAGCACCTAACAATGGTTCCTGGTTTTTCTCTCACCAGTACAAGCATCACATTCTTTCCTAGCCTCCAGCTGCTATCTCACATAGGTCTACGATTATCAACCCATTGGTGAGAGACAAATAGTCGGAAAGAATGAGTGCCCCTGTCGGGTATCAAACCTGGAACCTCTAGATTGACAGTCCAATGCGCTACCAACTGCGCTTTTATGGCGGCTACCATTGACATGAAGTGAAGTCTCTTACAAAAGCCTATCCCTTTCTAATGGAAATAAGATGTTTCTAAACCTGGGGTTCTAATAGAGCTTTTGAAGGATGTTTATATATACAATCTGGTCTTTGTCTATGATACCTGAAAGCAATAGAATATTCTAGGTTCAGCATGAAAAGGGTTCAAACTATATCTATCTGGACAGGATATATTGTTAAGTGAAATAAAGAAATTGTTTTGTCCTCTTACGAAAATTCATCATTTTCCATATTGTTTTCAAGATTAAATCTAGATATGGCTACATGAAGATGAAATTATTTGGGAATAGGCTATGACAATATCCCTTCCCAGACTGTTAGAGGCATTTTCCTGCTTTACACAAAGGTTTGGCAGCCAACATAGATGAAGATCAGCCTGCACAGGCATACAGGTTGATCTAAGCCTAAATAACTACAGTGCCTGATTTCTACTTCGGACAAACATAGCCATAGTGATACTGTTTGAAAATGTCTGAAACATTGGCAATTTGTTAGAAACAAGATTTCAATTCTTTTAAATTTAAGGGTGAAGTTGAAAAGAAGGTCAAGTAGTGTGACACATATGGATTATGTGGGATAAGTTACATGATAATAGTCTAATCCAGCAGTGAAATATGTGGAAACTGGGGTCGAATTAAATTTTGACCCTTGTCATGCTGAATAAAATTCTTAGCAAAATTATACCCAGGTTAAAGTGCTGAAAGCTCTGTAAGAAAAAATTGTTTGTCAATTTTTCTCTTGAAAACTAAGTGTTTAAATGATTTTTGGTCAGACAAGACAAACAGGTGGTTTAGACTAGGATCAGACTACACTTTGTCTACACTTTATTGTTTATGTTGATTCAGTTATATAGTTTTCTTTTTAAGACTGATTAGTAATTGGTGTTTTGCTATTTTTTGGCCCCTTCAAAACTAGTTTTGACCCCCAGAATTTTATGGTCAAGGGGTCATTGACTCCCAAATTTGAAAAGCTACAAGCCCTAATGACCAAGGTTAAAGTTTGTCAAACCAATGCCAACCCCTACAACAATGCCATAACCAATGCGAATGACACCAAGGTAATGACAATTAGTGAGGGGCATCAGTTTCAAATCATAATCGATTATCGGTTTTTAGTCGAAAGAGCACAATCAACTAATGATTGATACTACAATTGGTTTCCTAGAAATCATTTCAATTCTCAATGAAACTATACTATGGCATAACAAGGTTTAGACCACGCTTGAAGCGAATTGGCCAATCAGAGAATGGTATTTCAAAAGTATGTATCACAGATACAACTCCGAGCGTTGTAATTACAGATATACGATGGAATTGTGTCATGCATGTGAATCTCGACAGTTTTTGTGTGCCGAGTCAGGTCAAAAACATGACGAGCAATTTATAGGAGCGCTTTTTTCAAAAGAGTTTCTGTTGTTACAAAAATGCAAAAGATCTGCAAAAGGAGACAGCAATAGATTAATAAGTTGTGTCAGCGTATTACCACACATGTTCAGTAATAGCATAGCAAGTTTTACTCTTCTTTTTATTGTTTAGAGCTGCCGCTCGTGTCTATTTCCCATATACCACGGCACTCGTTTTCTATCCTATACATGTTTTATATCTTCTTATCTTTGCTTTTTTTATATTAGTAATGAAAAACATAATATATGTGTTGTATCCTTTAGCATATATCTGGAATGGACCTACACTCAACCATCAATGGTCATTGACCACCGATGGTTAGGTGTAGTCCTTTCTCAGGTTTGGTTAAAAAATGAATTGTTTTTCTATAGTAAAAGGATGTTACCAGAAAATTAGATGTAACACAGACTCAATAAGTGATATCAATCTTTCGAAACTATAAACGGCTGCAATTTACACATTAAAAGCCGATTAACCGATTATGAGATTTCTTCATCGATAGTTGTCATCGGAAGCCCAAACCAACTGATTATCGATTATATAGATTAATCAGTCCATCACTAATGACAATACCTTGGGGTTTCTCTGATAACAGCCAAGCTAAAAAGGGACAGGGTGTTTCTTATAATCATATTTGTAATAGGTCTGTCTTTTTGTGGGGGTTTTAATGTAAAATTGTCTAATAATGACAAATCTGGTCTGGTCTTTTATGTCATAGATTAATCAATGATTATTTAAAATTACACAACATAGTGAAGGGGTAATATCTGTTTCAATTACCTGATCAAATGGAAAAATTGAGATATATATTGTTTACTTAAAATAATATGGGATATTATAGGTTGGCAATTTAGAGTGAGTGATCAAAGGTCAATTTTGTCTATACAGGTATAGACAAAATTAACCTTTGATCACTCACTTAAACTTGTGGATCTATAGTTTTTTTTCCAAGTGAATCATGGCCCTAGATTTCAGTGTCCCTGAATTTTTGGAGTAAATGCCTACACCTCAATAGTCAAAAATTGATTTTTTGCAGTCTGAGCCCCAAAGTTAAAATTGAAAGTCTTTTTATCCCTGCATGGCCTTTTGAATGAAACAATTATAACTTACACAATTATAAAATGATTAAGGGGCTTTCATACCACAGCATATGAGAGTAATGTAGGCCCTGTGTATGAAAAATAGAGAATTTCTGCTTTTACACACTTTTTCTGCGTATAACAAGGGACCTCGACAAATTTTCGTCTTACACAAATGACCAGTGTATGCCAGCGTTAGTGTAACGTATGACAAGCGTATATGCAGTGAATATAAAATGTACATGGACATTGGCTAGCAGATGCCACCGTTAACATAGTGTTTATCTACGTATAGTCCGTTTGACTTCTATATGGACCAACATTTCGCCGAAAATCTCAGAAATTAAAAAATGAAACGTATATTTTTCTTGTCATATCATTTTTTCCACCTAATACCATGACGAATTTTGTTTTTCAGAATTTTTGAATGTAAAATAATGATTTTGTCCGTCCATCTACATGTTAACTTTCAGCATTTCATACCTACTTGTTACTGTATTAAACGGAACAGCGAATTGTATAACCAAAAATAGTACTGATTTGCATAGGGGCCGAGTCAAAAGAGTAATATTTTAAGTGAATTGTATTACTATAAAATCGAGTTTTTCAATTGTATTAAGTTTGTCTTAAATTTTGGCTACCGTTGGATATCAAATCTGTGTATATTCTCTCTTTCTTCAGAAACTGCTTGACCAGATAATTGATTATTGATTTTATTCATTCTGAGATGAACCCTATATTTACATGTTAAGACCAATCAAAAAGCATTATTAAACGAGGAAAACTTCATGAAAAGGCGAGTACTAACGGTAAAAATCACGTGCTATTTAAGTTTAAGATGACATGACCGTCGATATGCTAATTAGCATGTCCAAATAAGGAATAATGGACTTTTCAACTGTCAAAAGTTTAGTATAAAACCACGTGTTTTTACTATATATGTTGACATTTTCTTACTATTGAACAGCCTCCATCGCCCCTCGTGTTTAAGAACGGATATTGCGAAAATATTAACATTAACTCGATAGACGAAATCATTATTTTGTAATCATTTTATTTTCGAAAAATATTTTTTGGAATGGTATTAAGCTGAAATTAAGATTTTACTACATACAAATCCTTTATTCAAACGCAATTTTATGTAATTGATGAAAAGGTTGGTCCATATAGAAGTCAAACAGACTATAAGAGTAGCGTATGCAAGCCAGCAAGTAACATATGGATAATAAATGTAATCATATGAGTAACATGTGAGTATCTCATGGCTGAGATATTTCCAAGTTCCTTCAGTCTTACGGTAAACTTCCAGCCAATAAGATTTTAAGAAAGAAACAAGAGGCTATTGACGCAGGTCTGAGACGCTCTACTGACTCCTTCAGATTTATTAAGAATGAGATAGAATTATACAGTTATAATAAATCAAGAAAAGGCCATATCTATATAAAACTAATCTAAAGTTAAGGGCATGCTAATTGTAACAAAATTTTGATATGGTCCCTAAATAGGTAAAACTTGTCACATCTGACCTATTTGCTCAAGAAATCACACACACCCTCCCCCGACCAACACACACATGATGGTAAAACCATTCTGTGCAAGTTTGAAGCGATTCTGTTGATTGTTTTGGAAAACATATTGATAACGTTGAATATTAAAATCTAATTCTCTTTCAACCCTTGTCATGCTGAACCTGGAAAATTCCTGCTTTGGCAGGAGCTATAGACATCCATTAGCCTGCCCATATGTGCAGTCTGATGTTAGTCTACACCACCTGTTTCTCACTTTCAAACCAGAATTGTCAATAGATTTAGTTTTTCAAATAAAAATTGACCAACAATTGGTACTTTTATGCTTTTTGCCCTTTGATTTTGATGAAAACTTTTAGCAAAAATTTACTCAGCATAAGCTTAAAAGCTCTAATTCACAAGATACAGGAGGGATCTGCTTTTTTCCGAAAGGAACAATCTTCTCATTGAAGCTTAATCATTCTACAAAAGGTTACAGGGAATCCAGTGGAAAGTGAGACTCAGATTTTATAATGCTTTCTTTTCTCGAGAGAATTGAAGGACCTGACCCTATTTTGAGAGGAGTGATCCTTAAAGATGACAACTCAGTCATTTAGTGTATATTAGAAGAAAACTTTGTAACATCGCTAAACTCTCAACAACATTTATTCAGGTTTATATAAAGCCCCTTTTCTCATAAAACTTAAAAGACCTGGCCTGATTTCTAAAGGATAGATCCTTTCAATGATACATCCATTCTGTATAAGTTTGCAGAGGTCGAATGAGAGCTGTTGATTTTTTTAAGAGATAAAATCTATGGAAGGACAGACAGACACAATGAAGGGCGGACTAAAAGCATGCCATTGCCACTGCTCCTCTGACCTTCAGTCAGTAGATATGGTAATTGTCATGCAGAAAACTGTTGCTCCTCCTGCTGATGTTGTAGGACAGGTTGAATGGTTCAAAAGACCGCTGGGATGCGACAAATTTGGCTTGCTGAAAGTATAGTTATGATGTCAAAATTTCTCTCATCCTGATTGTGGTCCAGCCCTTGATTCTTCTCTGCCATCTAAAGCTTATTATGCCTCCAAAAACTCTCACATGAAAAAAAGGAATATAGCCTTACAACAGAGGAGTATTACTTGATTTATAGCCAAAATGATGATTTATGCCTGCAAGATATGTAACAAACAGGCACCATAACACCAGCAGTGTATTGGACATGATAGAACACCTGGGTTGGGAGTCTTTAGAATCGAGAAGGACTAAGGCCCAAGTCACAATGTTGTACAAGATCATCAACAACCTAGTGGACATTCCTGTAGCAGACTACATTACACCAGGACAATCCAACACCAGATCTAGTCACTCAAGACAATTCCGTCAAATAACATCAACGGCAACATACTACAACCAATCTTTCTTCCCTAGATCAACTATCTGGAACAGTCTACCATCAGAAGTAGCAGAAGCCCCTGACTTAGTATCCTTCAAGCAGGGGCTGGTATCATTATCCTTCTAATTAAGGCGGCTCAGACTGAAGTCAGCTACAAGTAGTCTCTAGGGATGCCAACTGCTGTGCCAGCCGTGGCCACCGTAACCGGAGAGGTTTGGGTTGAAGAGGAAAAAACATAGCTGACCAAACTTTCCTATATCTAGCTTTTAACTATCCAGTCTTACTCTTTCTGTCCTATCTTTTACTTTTCTTCTTAGCCTAGCACCACCCATCGCGCAAAAGTCAAGATTGACTGAGACGATGTACTATGTAGATAGATGTAGATTCCATAAAATAAATTATTAAAAAGACAAAAAAATATATATTTGAAATAATAAAGATAAACCCAGTAAGGTATAATAGGATTGTTTGTACAAAACTTGTACATATTTTATGAAAAATGAATAGAGGATATTGAATGAGCGGTCATGAAATACTGAATTTATCAAACAAGTCATCTATAAACAGATATAAACGAGGCTGCACCAAATTTTTATCTGTTTATAGATGACGAGTTAAATAAATTCTGTATTTTATTAGCACAAATTTGATATTCTATTTATAATATGACCCAAATTTTTGCGATAAATAGTCGAAATTCTTGAAATTCAACATTTCAATTTTCCGCGAAACTTATGACGCTGTTTAAAATGACGTCACAAAACATAGATTATGACGTCATTTTCGTGGTTAAAATATAGCGTTGCTATTCGCTCTGAGCTCATTTGCATAGTTATTCCACTAGTGTAATAACACCCATGTAATATTTAAAATATTCAACGGGATTATTTCACTCCGGCAACGTCGGTCATATTATAATCTTTGTTACTGTAGAGTATATATTGGGGCTGAGTTGACCGAGCCGAGTTATTCGATGGGCCGAGTTGACTGGTAACCTATGATCATAGGGGTAGTAGTGCCTAGTACATAATCGTTGCGAATTGAACTCTTGCACATTTATGAGAGATTGCATGTAGGTGGCTAGGTAGCTCGGTCTGTCAATTACTTGTGATCCAAGCTAGAGGTCCCAGGTTCTAGCCCTCATCTATGAAATCTGAAATTGGCCTTGAAACTAATACCTTCCAAGAATAACAAAATTCACCAGTTATAATCTTTTTTTCAAAGTTCAGAAAACAAATGCAATGGATCTAGACCTAATGCCTTTTCAATATTTTGTCTTGAGAAACAAGAAAGAATTCAGATTTTACCTCGTTCAAAATCAACGATCCGATCACACAAATCCGTCTTTGTTTTAACTATGGATGGTGTAAATTCTTCTTTATGGTCGTACCTTTGTGTTACCTGTGTTCAGTGAACCGTAAAATGTCAACAAACATGACAAACACAGACGAAAGGGTAATTTTCCTTCACTCGATCAAGTGTCAAAATATTATTATCTATCAGACTTCGTAAAATTTTGATAGCATTTTACCTACATTTCACATCGGACACATTTAGAGGCACGATATAAATTTCAGCAAAGTTATGCTTGACATGCCTTTGTTGCACTTTCCCTCACGAACTTGCCGAAATCTCGCAGCCCTCTCAGATCACGTGAGAGCTTTTAAAGAAAATGGCTGCCCCCATAAAAATCGTCTGAAGTTCCCGTAGATTAAATCGATTGATTTGAGATCCTGATGATCTAAAAATAATCGTTCTTGAAAAGGTATTTAACATGTTTTGTAATACAATGTACCAATTGAGTCAAATCATAGTGCGTTGATGCTCCAGAGGAGCCCTGCCCTTATGTGGGAAGAAGAAGTGAAAGCTGTGTATCGATAATCGCGCACCCTTTACCTGCCTTGTGTTGTGTTCAGATTGAAAAAAAAGTGCAAACTATTCGCAAATTATACCGACTTTGAACATGTGTATGTGCATATGCAAAGTGAAATAATATAATAATAGGTTTAACCAATAGACGGGAAAAGTAATTTGAAGAAAGAACCATTATTGATTTACTAATTTACTCAACTTAAGCTACTGAATTTTACAATAAAGCTCGTATTACGATGCTGTCCGGTGATCTTGCGCACTTAAGTAATGCAAACTCCGATAAAACGGTGAAAAGGCTAACAAGGGTATTGTGGCTGTTTGATGTGTTAGAATGTTCCATTTAGAATACGTTGATGTGAAAGTTTATTAGAACTTGAGTTAGAACCGACCAGGATTCCATTGTGTAAACATATACCACCATGTTTTTTCTCAGCATACAACTGTCCGGTGAACTTGCGCAGTCAGACAATATGACGTCAGTCTCCTAAAGATTTAAGGTATGGTGGCCAGTAAAAGCCATAAATATAAATAAAATCTTTTAACAAATATAAAAATAAATTTTATCAGGTAATAAACTTTTAGGTACAACTTTAAATAAACATGTTTACAATGAAAGGGATGTTATGTCTATTGTTCACTACAACAAATTGGGCATTTAGAATCATCATTTTCAGCCATTTTTTCCTTTTTCTATTAAAAAAATATGGCATTTATTGGCTACCGTAGATTAAAAAATCGGCGCGCGCCACCTGGGGAATTTCCATTCATGATTTTGACAGTGGCGGGAAATTGAGGTGTAAACATGTCGGCTGCTCAGGCCTGTATAAAACCTACAGATATCGAGTTAAATGGGATTTTTCGCGTCTTGGATTTTTGATAAAAGGGCGTTTTATATATTTTCTTTGTGGTTGGACTAAATCACTCGCTAAAAAAGACAGACGAATTCGAAAAACGAGCATTCAAGGAAAAGTAGGTCAGTGGGTAGACTTCATGAATATTTAATGAGGATGACGTCACACACAAACAAAAATAACATCAGGTACTTTTTTATCATTCAACTTACTTTATCATTATTCTGGAATGAAAATTTTAGAAAAGTTGTCGGAAACTTTGAATGTTTACTATCAAACGAACTTTTGGAACAGGAAACAACCGGACAGCGCAAGATTACCGGACGCGCAAGATGACCGGACACGACAGTAATGATTTATCAAATTCAATATTGTGTGTCTGTCTGTTCGGACCGCTCTTTATGTTTTTCGCTTGAATGGGGTTTAAGGCCGCTTTTTGTCATTTTCAAGTCATATGCAAACAAAATATAGTGTTTTACCTATCCTGAACTCTTGGGACCATACATGGGGTCGGCTGTAACTGCCTTAAATAAGCTGCGATCTGTCTCTCGTGTGCTGTCTTGTCTAGGGCGGAAGTGGAAGAGGAAGCTGGACCTGGTTCCCACCATCAAGAGCACCGCAAAATAGACTGGTTCCTAGTCTTACGACATAGAGTGGAACCCATTTTCACTACACTCCCCCCAACTTTATTTAATTGGGGTGGGCCATCAACTGTAATGAGGTCTCTCTATCCATAACAATGCTGTTAGTCATGGAATCTTCTTGATGTGGTACATTGTTTCACTGGTGATAACCATTTGTAGGCAACACCAGAGACCAGCTTCTAAGATCAGCATTGTTTTGGCTGCTTTCCACTTTGTTGGTAGGTAGCCACACTCTGTGCATGGTACCTCAGCACGGTGGTAGGTGATCACACTCTTGTGTGTGATGCCCACCTTGGATGCTCCCATTCTAGCCTCCTAAAGGGTGAGAATGCAGCATCCCAAGAACAAGCTATTTCAGCCTATTCTCTTCCAGGATGACACCTCAGTGTGTCCTTCTGGCCAGCATATGGACTAGAATTCTGTGTCTGTCTCTGGCACTTGCACTACAAAAGCAATGCAGGTGTGTGTTTTGACTCTGTTAAAAAGTTTAACAACCTCTCACAAACTCCCATACCATATCTCCCCCCTGACTTATCAAGCTTGTCTTGCATTTGTGAAAATGTCAACTGGACATACATGTAGTCACAAATCCAGCCTACCTGTATCTGCTTCGTCTTGGTAGTCCAACTGTCCACCGGCTTGCCATTGTCACTCACTTACTGTTGTGTTCACACTCAGCCTAACGCGCGGCCTGCTTCACCCTGCAGAGCACTTCTACAACAGACCTCAGTCCCGTAGACCCGTCGGTCTGTCCCAGTGTCGCTAGTACCTCGCTACCACCTATGTTAGGCCATGCAGAGCCTGACACGTGGCCTGCAAATTATGCACTCCGTGACCCTGTTGAAACTCCAGCCCTGATCCTTTCAACCTCCGCTGCTGGTTTCGGTTTGTCACCCTGTGCGCTGCTTCCACCTTACCATGGGGCAACCAGTTCCCGCACATGACACCACATACCAGTGGCAGGGCCTTGGGAATTGCTAGTTCCCACCTCCGCCATGATCTGCAATGTCACCTCCTGGGTATAAGCCCCCAATGGCTGCCTACTCTATCTCGTCAACCACACACAACCCCATGGAACGCGTCTTAAGCGCTCCACAATTGTAGATTAACCATGGGGTTCCTTTAACTACAACAGGAAGTCAAGCTCAAATGGTCGGTACGAACAGCCAACCACCCACAAGTATAGTGCCTGCACTATGAATGCACTATTCCAAGCAGCTCTTCGTTGCACAATATTTTCAGTTTCTTGTCTAGAGAACAGCTGTCTTAGAGACAACCACTTTCTCACTCTGCTTAAATAAGTCACATCCTTTCGTAATGTGCCAGGATACATTGGACATGTATATGACCATATTGGCGGCCATATAATGCAACTGTCTGGGTGATGAAGACTCTTTGCTAACCTTACACCACCGGTCTTCCCCATCGCTGTCTGGAATGACTGGATTTGACAGGGTGTGCCCTTTTGTCAGGCACTCGACCCCTGTTGTCCCCCACTCGACCACGCATCCTCTCAATTTTGTCTGAGAGATCTGCATCTGCATGTTGCTGAAAGACAACTTACCTTTCAACCAGTCCAATACCCACCTATCTCTGCTTCTGGAGTCTGGTGTAGCGTTGGGGTGTCTAGCAGCCCAGAATTGCCCAGGTGCATAGACCCGCATCTTCCTCTGCCCCGCCTCATTGTCCATCCACCGGCTTTTGTTGCAGCGACCCTCAGATTGTAGAGGATCGAGCACTTATTTCTGTTTGCCTAATTTGGTTGACCATCCATCAGCTGCTGTTGCAATGACCCTCGAATTGCCAAGGATCAAGCTCTCCCTCTGATGCCATTCAGTGAACAGAATATGCCAATGTGGGCATCTCTGGTCACTACTGCAACCTGCATGCTACCCCTCTCCCTCCCAGGAATTTCCATTTCAACCTGAGTTTGTTATGATGCCTTTCGTGCACCATACATTTGTCATGTGCCTTTCGTACACACCATTTCTACTGGGATAACATGATCATGTTAGGGCTATGAACAGACCAAATGGACGGACATAGAAGTTCACATAAGAACTCCACTTTTGGAACAGCAAGACAAGATCCACAGACTTAAGAAAGGACTTAAAAAGATAAGGTACTGCACAAACGGAGCTCAGAAAGGGCATTTTCGAAGTTGGTAGAGTTCGTCTGCTCTTGGGCACTATGGCGGGAAACAATTTTCAAGCCAAATTTACAAGTGCAAATGACAAACGAGGCTCCAAAATTACCTCTGCCACCATTATAGTGTTTTACCTATCCTGAACTCTTGGGACCATACATGGGGTCGGCTGTAACTGCCTTAAATAAGCTGCGATCTGTCTCTCGTGTGCTGTCTTGTCTAGGGCGGAAGTGGAAGAGGAAGCTGGACCTGGTTCCCACCATCAAGAGCACCGCAAAATAGACTGGTTCCTAGTCTTACGACATAGAGTGGAACCCATTTTCACTACAAAAACAAAGAAAATAGAAGCCTTTGTTGGCCCTTTTCTACTCTGAAGATATTATCACTGGACAAAATAAGTGCGCTTAAAATGTGAAATAAACTTCCCATGGTGCTTTACAAAACATGCACATGATAACTAATATTCAGAAGACCAAATTAAGCTATTTATCAATCGATGGCTACTTGATTTTTCCCTTTTATTTCAATATTGATTTCCACAGTCACAGTCATTTAGATGAGTGCTAACGTCGGAAGAAATTAATGAGTGAAAAATACTCAATACAATTCTTATTGGTTTTCTTTGTAAAAAAATGTAAGGGGGGGGGGGGGGGGGGTTGGAAATTTTGAATATGGGCGCACTTATTATAGAAACTGCGTCAGGTCTAAAACCTAAAGGATCTGATTCCTACAAGATGTTGGCCGCGCATAGCTTCAGCTAAAATAGCCCTATTTACATTTTTTTCAAAAATCAAACTGCGAATTTTGTTATAGATTTCATCTTTTTCAAGTCTTAACCCGGGCGGGAATATTGCTATAGATTTCATCTCTTTCAAGTCTTATCTCGCTTTTTACCCCGACGTTAAAACGCAAGAACAATGACGTTGTTTTAGCGGAAAAAAGTAGCGTCTTATTTCCTCAAGTGCGGTATGACGTCATTTGCGAAGGGTAAAAAGAAAACGTCTTCCAGACGAGATTCTAAGCTATAACATGCATCTTTTTACATGAAAGGCTGATTCTTATCCTAATTTAACTTTCACTACAATCTAAATTTTGATAATGATCGACAGGAATAAAATTGAAGAAAAAAGAAGATAAAATAAATAATAAAACAAAATGGCGAAATCTCGCGAGATCATCATCCTCCATGTAGGCCACCATTAGGACACAAATTTAAACTTTGATGGTATATGTTTTTAATTTTGATTTTGATTATTTCAATGTTTTACACGCGTTATCTAGAAGGGGAAAAGCCGCAAAGCGCCCTTTGGGCGCTTTGCGTTACTTTTCCCGTATAATTTGCAACCTTTTGTCCTCCCGAATGCATGGCAAAATAGCTGCAATAATGTACCCCTCTCCATATGCTGCAGGTCGAGGGCTACAATTTCCATCCTTTTTGTTATTTGTTGCAGTTATCAACTTTCTGTATTTCAAACTGAGAGGTCATCTAAGAAATAATTAGATTTTTTAAATCTAAAAATCTAGTCAAAACTTTGATTTGCTATTACAAGAATTTCAAGCCTGTGGAGCCACTCAAGCCATTCATGGCTTTTAAGTTCTCGTAAAATTTCAGAGCTTAAAGATGGAAGACAGCAGCCATGATGCCGAAGATCTTATACAGAATGTCATTGATACAATGGATAATGCTCATAGTCAGAGCATCAGTCTAACAGAGCTACTGGAATCTCTACAACAGGCAAAGCAACAGGTAAACATACTTTCTTATTCTTTTACTTTTTCGCTGAGAAATAGTGGTAGATTATCATTTGATAAACTCACAGCCTAACCAGTGAAATTACCAATAACTTATATCGGTATTACATTCATTACACCCTATCTGATGTTTTCTAAACAGAGGACCAATAAGTGATGTTGTCATGAACATTGCAAAGCAATCAGGTGCAAAATGACTATATTTACTATAGCTTTAATTACTATAAATACTTAATTCATTCTGAGAAAATGTTCTCATTTTGTATCATTTTTGTATTGATAAAGAAATAGATTAATTGTTGGTTTTTAGCTCCACTGGCCGAAGGCCAGCGAGCTATTGTCATGGCGGAGTGTCCGTCGTGCGTACACTTTTTCTTTAAACATCTTCTCCTGCCAAACCAATGGGCAAATTTTAACAAAACTTGGTAGGAATGATCCTTGGGTGGCCCTCTTCTTAAATTGTTTAAAGAATTTTGATTGGCCCTAAAATATGGGCGTGGCATGCGTGACATTTTTTCACTTTGAAATCTTTAAAAATCTTCTCCTCCCAAACCATAGCGCTGATTTCAATGAAACTTGGCATGGATGTTCCTTGGGTGACCCTTTACCTACATTGTTCAAGAAATTTTGATTGGCCCATAAATATGGGCGTGGCTGGGAGGGGCTTATTTTGAGCCCGAACTCTTTGAACGACATCTCCTCCTGAACCACTAGGCCGATTTCAATCAAACTTTGACAGAATGTTCCTTGGGTGATCCTTTATTTAAATTATTCAAGAAATCTTGATTGGTCCATAAATATGGGTGTGGTGGGCCAGGGCCTATTTTGAGCCCGAAATTTTCAAATGACATTTTCTCCTGAACCACTTGGCTGATTTCAATGAAACTTTATCAGAATGTTCCTTGAGTGGCTCTTTTCAAAAATTATTTTATTGAATTTTGATTGGCCCATAAATTTGGGTTTGGCAGGCGTGGCCTATTTTGAGCCCCAAATCTTTGAACGACATCTCCTTCTGAACCTTAAGTTTTAATAAGATGGGTAAAGGGTTGCTGTTTCATTGTGAGTATTTTGGTGCAATATGGACCAGAATCAGTTAAACATTATTAAAAAGGTCTTAGGAGATTTCGGAATTTTAATGTATTCATTTAAAGTAAGCTTTATGTAAAGTCTTAAGATTTTAAAGCCAGTGGAGCAATACAGGCCCTCTTTGGCCTCTTGTTTTCGAGTAAGATAGATACATTGTATTGATATTTCATTTGGTTAAAACAAAAGTTATATTTTTACTTGTGGCTCTGCCACTTGTAAAAATAAAGCTTTTGTTGTTCACTCAATGAAATATAGATTGATCTAACACTCAGACAAACAAACAATTATTCTCTGTGTATTTCATCTAATCAGAGCGCCTTCTGCAATAGTTACTCCCTATACACTATTTACTTAGAAAAACCTACTGTAGTTGTTTTAAAATATGTCTAATTAAAAAAAAAATGTTAGTCCTTGTCCCTAAATGAAGGGCTGTCAAATCACAGTTATAAGCGTGTTCGACTGTCAATCTAGAGGACCCGTGCTCGATCCCCGACGGCGGCACTCACCCTTTCTAACTATTTGTCTTCCACCAATGGGTTGATAATCGTAGACCTATGTGGGATAGCAGCTGGAGGCTAGGAAAGGATGTGATGGTAGTACTGATGTTGGAGATACCAGGAATCCATTGTTAGGTGCTCCAGCTGCACGATATGACTGAAATAATGTTGAAAGGGGCGTAAAACCCCATTCAAAAAAAAAAAAAAAAATCAAAATCTAATTTAAAGCTCAATTATTTCTCTTAACAATTATTGAATTGATTGTTTAGAAGAAATTTATCTGAAATTGACAAAAAAGGGGGGGGGGGGGAATCACTTTGATAGAATTTTACATCAGAAAATTAGTACAAAATAAAAGTTGATTTATAAGATTTTTTAATATCATTTTAATCAGGGTCCGGTCTTCGTGTCACAGTAAGGTCTCCTTTATTCTGGTTTACCTCTCAGGTTTCCCTATTTTCTACACTATTACAATCAGGGCTAGTGCTAGCTTTATAAATTTGGGAGTCATTGACCCCTTGACCATAAAATTCTACAGGTCCAATGTAGTTTTGTAGGGGTGAAAAAAAGAACAAAAAATGGGAACTTATCATTCTTTAAGGTAATCTTTATAACTGAATCAACATATACAATAAAGTGTAGACACACTTTATTGTTTATGCTGATTTATTTTTATAGATCTTTTGTAAAAGTATGAAAAAAAAAATGATCTATTTAATCTTTTATATTGAATTGGTTGCACCAGTGGAAATTCACTGGGTAAAAATGACCCCCTGAAGGAAATTTTTGAGGGTCAAAATGGGATTTTTTGAAGTCAAACACGAGCCCTGACAATGTAGGTTAGGAAATAGGGAGACCCCCTGGTATCTGAGGGTTGACTTGCTGAATTAAAGCAACATTTATGCCTGAAAGTTTCCAGAATTTATTTTTGGTATCTGACTATTTCAGGTAGTGCACAGTTCCCAGGTGTCAAGGTCAAAGGTGAAGGATCATTTTGAGAGAGTACAAAAGATGATGAATGAACTGTTGACAGAGAGAATAACTCAACTCCTGAATGACATAGATCTGCTGGAGGCCAAGAATCTTGAACCGTTGTTAGAGTGTGAAGATATGATTAACCATGCCCTTGCTGATGCCTCCACTTGTATGGAACAAGGTAATGATACTGACAGGATACTTTCCACGCCCCTTTGTTTTTTTACACAGCAGATTGCCTTTGGTATTGTAGGGTCAATTGTTTGAAAACCGTTTGGTCATTGAAATAACACAAAAACATTTCTTTTTTGCTAACAGTAACATCATAACAACATCTATTTCAAGATCTAGTTATGATGTAAAAGTCATCAAGCCATGAAAATGTTTTGCTAAAATGGTGGAAAGAGACGATGGTTAAAATACCAAGAATCTTCAGCCATTGTTAGAGTGTGGAGATATGATTAACCATACCCTGGCTGATGCTTCGACCTGCATAGAGCAATGCATTTTATCAGACAGGATACTGGCCATGCCCCCTTGATCTTTTACACAGCAGACTGCTTTAAGTATTAAGGGGTTGTTTGATTTGAACCTGTTTGGTAATTGACATAACACAAAAAAAATTGTTTTTTGCTGACTTTAACATCATAACCACATCTTTTTAAAGATGTTTTTATGATATAGAAAGCATAAAACCATGAAAATGTTTTGCTAAAATGGTGGAAAGAGATGGTGGTCAAAATGCCAAGATTCTTGTGCTATGTTAGAGTGTGAAGATATGATTAACCATGCCCTTGCTGATGCTTCAACCTGCATCAAGCAAGGAAATTAAACTGACAGGCTACTGGCCATGCCCCATTGTTATTGCAGACTGCCTTAGGTATGAATACATCATTTGTTTGGAATTTATTTAGTCAATCACATAAAACAAGAAAAAGAAGGTTTCTTGTAAAGTGATCATGACTACACCTTAAATATTGTTGAAAATGGTAATAATTGATTGTGGTCAAAATGCCAAGAGTCTTGAACCTTTGTTAGAGTCAGTGATGTGTAAAAATTAACCATGCCCTGGCTGATGGTTCCACCTGCATGGAGCAATGTAATATCTCTATTATTGCTATCTGTGGATAATTGAGAAATAAAGGTAGATTATTACTTGATAATCTTGCCATAAAACAGTGAAATTACCAATAGATTGTACCATGCTTTCTCTCATTTAACCCTATTTGACAGTCCATTAAACACTTTTTAAGGCCCAATTGCATAACAAAAGGTTAATTTAACCCCTGTGCTAGGGTGCATTTTCCAACTGTTAAAAATTTTACCTCACTTTATACCATGAGTACCCAAAACAAAGGGGTAACATTTCCAAAATGTACACACAAGTTTTGACTTTTGAATGCAGAGTTATTATAAGGCACAACAGTGGGCTGAAAATAAACAGTTGTTATGCAATTCGATCCTAATGTCATGACATTGCCTAGTATTTACATGCAAAATGATTTGCTTTGATAGAATGTGACCTTAAAAAGTCATTTAATCTCATTTTTGCATAGAGGTTTTTATGGCCAATTTTGTTATGTGAAAGTCATACAGTATTACTTTACAAGAGAATCAAGGAATGAAATTAATCAATTACCATACTAGATTTCTATACATAAATTATTCTACTCATTTTTGCATAGAGGTTTTTATGGCCAATTTTGTTATGTGAAAGTCATACAGTATTACTTTACAAGAGAATCAAGGAATGAAATTAATCAATTACCATACTAGATTTCTATTCATGAATTATTTTGTAGCCAAGTGTTATATATGAAATACTTGTGTCTGTCATATGAATTATTAATTCAAATAAGACAATTTATCAGTATGACAAGAGTCAGAGGTACAGAGAAGAGGGGGTGAAATTTATCTTAAATCTTTACCTCTAAAAGTAACTATTTGTTTTGGGTACTCTTTGAATCCTTTTGACAAGACAATTTCAAAGAGTACCCACAAATTCCAACAAAGGATTTGTTGTAGTATGATATTTTGATCTATAGTCCAATACCCCCCTTATACCCCTTCTATCTGTTGCTCTAACCAGAGTGTATATAGGTCAAACTTCTCCAAGGTAAAAATCATAGGGTTGTCTATGTTCAATTCTCATTTCGATGGCTCAGCGTGAAACAGTTGTAACTGCCCATAAATGTATAGGTAGTTACAACTGTTTCACACTAGGCCAACAATTTCTTCTCAAATCACAAAGTTTCTATTGAAATATTTCTTCCAATACTGTTATGTTACAGTTAACAAATCTAATGACTGCTGGCAAAAAGAATAAACTCATACCGGTACATTTTATCATGATTGTTCGATTCATAAACAATTGTGTTATCAGCATTGTAAACCCTTTTCATGCTGTCTAATACAAATTCTTGCTGTAAGCAAAGCTTTTACAAAAACAGTATCTATAGACTCATATCAGTCTGCACAGACGTGGAGTCTCATCCTAGCATTCTCTGTCTGCTTTCTACTTGCTTCATTATTTTTGGGAAACACTGAGCAAGACCAATTGAATTATTAATTTCAAAATTTAGTAATTTAAAACAAAATTTAATTTCAGCAGAATAAGAGCTAAGCCTTGTCACGCTGAATTAGAATCTTAGCAAAATAGCAGTTAAATCAAAGAACTGAAAGCACTAGAATCCAAAAATATGGGGCAATCTTTCTTTTGTTATTCCATTTTTTACACAACTCTGGTGATATGGACTAAGAACAGACACCACTTATGTGCAAACTGATCCTTGTCTATACCACTTTTTTTAGCTCACCTGAGCACGAAGTGCTCAAGGTGAGCTTTTTTGGTCTAGTGATGTCCATTGTGTGTCGTGTGGAGTGTGTCGTCAACATTAATCTAGTAGACACTCTAGAGGCCACATTTTTTGCCCAATCAACCTTAAATATGCTCAGAATGATTGTCTTGATGAAATCTCGGACAAGTTCGAAATTGGGTCAAATGGGGTCAAAAATGAGGTCACTGGGTCAAATATAAGAAAAACCTCGTAGACACTCTAGAAGCCATATTTTTTGCCCGATCAACCTGAAATTTGGTCAGAATGATTGTCTTGATGAAATCTCGGACAAGTTTGAAATTGGGTCAAGTGGGGTCAAAAGCTAGGTTATAGGATCTAATCTTAGAATAGCCTTGTAAGCAGTGTAGAGGCATCATTTTTTGCCCAATCGACCCGAAATTTAGTCAGAATTCTTCATCCTTTCTAAATCTACGTTAAACAATTTTTGACAGTTCATTCAGGTGAGCGATTTAGGGCCACTATGGCCCTCTTGTTTTTTATTCAGCAATACTCCAGATTCAGCTTAATACAATTTTCATTATTTCACATATCCAACAGGTAAAGAGGTGTTAGAGAATTCTCCCGAGTCTAATATTGAAGGCTTGCTTAGTTTCAAAGACTTGCCAGAAACCAAACATCTAAATATGTGAGTATCCATCAAGTGCTGTAAATTCCATATATTTAAACCATATTTCTATAAATAAACTCTCCCTGTAGCTATAGAAAGTACGGTACAGACATAGAGCTTTTATCTAGTGCCCTTTTTCTGAAGTAAGATATCTTTCAAATTGATGTGTTTTTGCCATTTCTCCTTCAATTCAAGGTTAATTTTATCTAGTCAATTGTTTAAGTGATTGTGTGGGAAATAATCCTCAAATCAAAGAAAAAGACCTACAAAAATACAATGATTTTGGTAATTTGTCTCAAATCAAATGGGTTCTTTATATTATCATATTGTGCAATTATAAGGGCATTTAACAAAATGAAAAAAAAAAGAAAACTTTGGTTTCAAGCATCATGTAAAAAATAATGATTATTTATTATAAGCAATTTATCTATTCCCCCATTTTTATGGCCCTACATTGATAGATGGGTGGAATATTGATTTTTCCTTGTCCATCTGTCCATCCATCTGTCAGTGCAAAATTTAGCAAAAAAACCTTAACAATGTCAATTGCTTCAAGGTTAGTGAAGATACAAGGTACTTTATGGCATGATGATAGATCACTGATTTGCATGTACCAACGTCTAGGTCAAGATTATCTGTCATGCTCATAAAATTGCCTTTACAAGGTCATTTGTGTTGCTTTAATGTAAAGGTTGTGAAACCAGTGTTTTTACAAGAGAAGGCTAATAACTGCCTGGTTTATCAAATTTTAAGTGTCATGCCCTGAATAATTGTTAGAAATATGCTAATTTGATATTTTGTTATGATGAATTTGCCATGCCTATTTCTTTACTAAATTTAAGTTAAATTGTGTGTTGCAGACAAATTTATTAAGACAAACAGTTTAATTGATATAGAAACTATATGCTTTGTATATACCCTTCTATTCATTCCAGCTTGCCTGAAGTTCCCAGTCTTTCTGATGTAGCCTACATTGATGTAGGATTTAGTGAGAATCTGAATGAAGAGTTAAGATCTGTGTTAGACAATGAAGGGTGTGTACATGATAGGGCCCCAGTACAAATTGTTGAAATAGAGGAAAGGCCAGGAGGATTGCTAGTTACTTGGGAGGAGGTAGGGTTGAAAATTTTAAGTTTTTACCGTAAGTTTGTTGAATTTAAATTTTATTTCAAACAAATTGCCATATTTGTGATTTTCTCCATGTTTTAATTGAGTTTGTTCCAAAAAGAATTCCTTTGTAAGCAGCTTGTGTAGGCCAAGAGCAGAGTGCAAGTCAATGCAGGCCGGTCTTTATCTAAACTGGCTGTAAAAGCTGAGACTTAGCAGGAATGAATAGGATGAAAATGGTTCTAGGGGTGTACATGATAGGGCCCTAGTACAGAATGTTGAAATAGAGGAAAGGTCTGGAGGATTGCTGGCTTCTTTGGAGGAGGTAGGGTTGAAAACATTAACTATTTACTGTTATCCTGTTTAATTTAGATGGTAAATATTTGTGATTTTCTTCCTCAGTTTTACTTGAATTTTTCCCAACAATAATTCATTTGTAAGCAGCATGTGTACGCCAAGAGCAGACTTCATGCCAGTGAAGGCTGATTTTTGTCTGAACTGGCTGTGAAACCTTAGACTAAGCATGAATATGCAATGAATGGGATGAAAATGGTTATAGGGGTGTGTAACTGATAGGGCTCAAGTACTGGTTGTTGTAATAGAGGAAAGGCCTGGAGGATTGCTGGTTACTTGGAAGCAGGTGGATTAATCCAGGGATGTGGAAATATAGAATTTCTCCACTTGTCCGAGGACAAGTTAAAGATGATTTTCTACATATACTTGTCCCAGATCAAAAATAACATGTCATTGAAAAAGAAAATTAATAAATTTTGAGAAAATATTGTTTATAAAGCTGAAAATGCCCGACTCCAGCATTTTTCTTCATGAAAAACAAAGTTTTCTAGCCTTTGTTATTTTCATTATGATAATCAATCGCTAAGGGTCTGTATAGTATCATTCTGTTATTTGTCCTGGTATTTACTTGTCTGCGGATACCTGACATACATAGAATAGAGGTCAAATCTTAGAAAAACATTTTTTGCAATCTATTGGCCACATTTTTAGCCCAATCAAATTGAAAAAGAATTAGACTGATTATCATGTGGAACAGAGTCAACAGTATTATTTTGGCCTTGTCATTATTCTCATCATTCTTTCAAAGACTGCTCTTAACAAGTTATAGACGGTTACTCAGGTGAGTGATTAATGGCCACTATTGCCCTCTTTTTAAAGCTCTAATTAGGTTACATGAAATAGGGTGAAATGAACAAAAGCAAGGTATAATATTTTGGTAAACTATTAAGTGGTAATCTATTATCATGTAGCTGTAGGTTTTAAAGGCATTTGAAATCGGCGTAACTAGGATTTTGAAATTTATACGCACTCAGAAAGCAACCAACATAGAATTATAGGATAAAGGTGATATGTGGACTGTGACAAAAAATAAATGTTCGCTCCCCTTTCTATGATTTGAGCATTGGTGAATAATCAAAACATCATCGATGTAATGACCATTCATCAATGGATTTAAAATGCGTAATGGTAGTTACTTTCTTGATTGTTATACCCCCACCTACGAAGTAGAGGGGGGTATATTGATTTCACCACGTCTGTCTGTCTGTCCGTAGACCTTTTCGTTTCCGGACTCTAACTCAGGAACCAAGTGACCTACAATCATGAAACTTTATACAAATGTTGCTTATGGCCCAAGGAAGTGTCCTATCATTTTTGGGTCACAAAGGTCAAGGTCACAGTCAGCCTTTGTTTAATTTTCGTTTCCGGACTCTAACTCAGGAACTAAGTGACCTACAATCATGAAACTTTATACAAATGTTGCTTATGACCCAAGGAAGTGCCCTATAGTTTTTGATCACATAGATCAAAGGTCAAGGTCAGGGTCACCCTTTGTTCAATTTTTGCTTCCGGACTCTCACTCGAGAACCAAGTGACCTAGACCTAGAATCATGAAACTTCATGCAAATGTTGCTTATGACCTCAATATTTGTTACAAACACATCCTGCACTTATAGCACTTGCATTCTGACAAAGTGCTTGTGGGGGTATAAGTCCGCTCTGCAACAGTTCTAGTTCTTACAGTGATACCAATTTTTGTCTTTGTATTTTTAGATAGATGAAGAGCTTGAGGTTACCGATTTCTGGCTGCAGTACTGTCCTGGCCAAGTCTCGGTGAAAGACATTTCCAAGACGACATTCCGAACAATCTACAAGGGGCCAGACACTTTCTTCAGTGTGAAACAGTTGCGAGCTGGGTCACCGTACTCATTTAGAGTATGCTGTCGGGTAGAGGGTTCAAATATGTGGTCGGCGTGGAGTGTGCCTCGACTTGCCACAACCAACATATCACATTACGGTAGGAGTTGAGTATTTTTTTACCAATTCATATGATTTGAATCAAGCTCTTAAGAAACCATTTCATCAGTTATGATTCTCAGTTATCATTACTACTGAAAGTGAAACAGACCTCTCTATAAAGCTGTTTAACAATGTACATGTGTTATATATATATTCTAGATATGTCAAGAAACTAGAGTCTGTGCGAGAGATTTCCAACAATTTCAAATATGCTCAAAGCAAAGACTCTGACCAACCTGTGCATCCGCACAGTCTGACCAGGGTCTTCACTATGCGCTTTGTAGATAGATAAGGTCTCAAAGTATATGTAGAATATCAGGTAACTTTATATTTACAGTATGATGCTCTCTATGCCTCTCAATTTTTGAACCTCACCGACATTTCAAATTGTTTGAAATGTCACACACAGACTCATATCTAATAGCACTTTTTTACGCAGTAACTTTATTTCTGCAGATTCTACTGTCAAAAAACATTGCCTGCTTTCTTCCTGATTATTGTGAGAAAAGCTCAAGGTAGACTGGTTGAAATATCCCCCAAAACTAGTTGTTTGTTGAAAACAAAATTGAGCCTGTGTATGACAATTCCAAAAATTTGAGAAGTGCATGAGGTTCACACTTTGAGCAGCCTGGACTAACGAACAGTGAAATCAGAAAATTGTAAAAATCTTTATAGGTACTTTGAGACCTAAACAATCAAAGGATCCAAGAGTGAAGACTCTGGTCTGACTGTGCAGATGCACAGGCTGGCCAGAGGCTTTGCTTTTTGCACAATGTAAAATTCTTGGAATCATCTCTCACTGGCTTAGTTAGAATTAAGCTTGATAAGAGTTGATATAAAATTTCAGAGTGGGATGACACAACAGAGGGATACAGAACCAGTAACGACAATAAAACAGGGACCAGGGAGTCGGGTCTGACGAGAGTATTGTATTCTAAAACAGCTTCATACCAGGCGGGTTTTCCTATCAAGTTCAAAGTGTTGGGTACGGGAGAGAATTCCCCTGTTGATGGTGTAGGGATATCTATTACTAACGAAGATATTGATACCATGAGAAGGGATGGTGCAGCTTTCCTAGGAACTGATGGTGAGAGAATTTTCATTATCTCAGTGCTTCTGGGCCTGGGTTTACAAAACTATTTTTGTTCTCAACTGAGATTTTCTCAAATTTAGTATTCAAAAAGATTTATGGACATAAAAGATAATATTAATTAGTTGTTATTTTTAACAACTTGTTAATAATATCTTTTGTGTTCATTCATTTACAAAGTATTAAATCAACTTATTGATATTATCATTTATGTTCATTCATTTACATAAGTATTAAATCAGAATTACAGCTTTAATCTCAAGATGAAATTTGAGACAATTTTTGGTTTAGAATGAGAAAAGTTTAATAATCTTGGGCCCTGATTAGAAGGAGGGATAAAATTCTAAATCATTTTTTTTTTCAACCAAATCTTAAGTTTATTAGTTGAAGGAACGGATTGGAATTGCTTTAATGAGATGATTCTAATGATTACACAAAACTTTGGATTGGATTGAATGATATTGGCATTTTTATACCCCCCCCCCCTTTCAGAGAAGAGGGGGTATATTTCTTTGCACTTGTCGGTCGGTCAGTCGGTTGGTCTGTCCGTCCAAAGACCGTTTTTTGTCCAGAGCATATCTCAAAAAGTATGCAAGCTAGAATTATGACACTTCACAGGTGGATAGATTTCATTAATGAAAAGTTAAGTATGCAAACACCATTACTCTTGTCATCATATTTTTGTGAGTAAATTCCCATTGTTAATTGACAAAAAATAGGCTATTGACCTGCTTTTATGGGGGGCATAAATGTTTTACAAACATCTCTTGTTCATTATGAAAGAGGAGATGAAATGCAATACAATACAGTCAAACCTGTGTTAGCGACCACCTGTATTCAGCAAGCAACCTGTCTTAAGCAAGCGACCACCAAGTTCCCAAACAAACCGATTGCACTAAAATTGACCTGCATTTAGCAAGCACCTGTCCTAAGCAAGCACTTTTTGAATGTCCCTTGGGTGCTTGCTTAAGATAGGTTTGACTGTACATTTTTACAATACAATTCATTTTAGTGGCAATAAAGGCCACTGGCCCATGATATGAATTTGTCATATTAATTACACAACATGCTGATACTGATATGATAGACATGAATATGATATTTAATTGATGGCCATCAATAATACAATCAATATTAAATGTAATAAGAAAAAAACTGAAAAAAATTATACTGAAGTAGAAACAACTTTGTATTTCTTTCTGAGAAATCGAAATATCAGGAAGTCTATCATATTAAATTAAGGTCGTGGAACCATTATAGTTCCGCAACATTTTGGATCACATGTTCTTTTACAATGTTATAAGAGGTTTCCTAATGAAAATCATTAGGAAACCTCGGTTAACACTGTTATTGTTCATTATTCCCAAAAACGTTGCAGAACTATTAGGGGTCCACTACCTTAAAAAGCAGAACTCAGCAACTGTTTCACTTCAAAATACTTAAAACAATTCATCAGTGTGTCATACATGACATTTGTTTCTTTTCAAGAGGTATTCAATGAAACAAATGGCTACTGTTCACTATGTACTAGACTCAAGAGTGATTTTGCGTGCATTATAAACACATCCAAATCCACACATAGTAAGCCTACACAGGACTTACTCATGACCTGAAGTTCCCTAGTTCAAGCATCACCTTTGCCAGTATGTGTTTATGGCTAAACATTGATTGGCCAGCCCCAGTCAAGCCAGCTGCAGAATAGGGAAGCAGTTGGTTTATGCTACTGCCTCTATTTCAGAGACATCATAATCAGGATTGAATGTTAGAAAGGGACCCTGTAAACTTGAACTTTCATAGCAATTGAATAAAAAAAAAAGGATAGAGGATTTTTTTCTCCAGTGTAAGATCAATTTATATGTCATTGAGTGAATAACAAAAGCTATACATGTATTTTCCCACCAGTGAAAATATAACTTTTATTGTTCACAAAATGAAAGTGAGTAGTCCCGCAAAAAATCTGTCTTAATACACTTCTCGTATTCATACAGTCTTATTAGGTTTATAGTTTCATACTTCAATGAATTTCAAAAATACTCTCTTCATCTCTTAAGTACAACAATAGTCTCCCAATGACTAATGTCCTTTCAGGAACAGTTTATGTTGATGGCCAAGAAATGAAAACCAGGCTTCCAGGAATGTCCAGAAATACAGTGATTAACATAGAGACTGAAATGTTACCAAGTGGTAAACTTAGAGTTACCATGCAAACTGGGGACAAAGAGCTGACATTTGATTGGAAGATAGACAGACAAGTTACACTGGGTTTGATTGGTGGAACGGCTTTGAAAGGCGGGGACGATTTGTGTACACAGTATTTTTATTTTGGGATGCATTTTAGCCATGAGGATTGGAAAATAGCAGTGGAATAACATTCTTGCTGTATTCTTTTGGCAAGTCTGAAGTATTTGGATATCCTAAAGTTTCAGAGCTACAGAAAGAGGGGGTATTTTAGAGTTTAGATCAAATTATTTTAATAATGTTAGCACAAACTCTATGTGGTTGGTACTCATTGGAATCGTCTCATCAAGACGATCCAAATGAGTACCCACAACATTGGTTTTCATTTAGAAATAGAGATTTTAGATTTGCTTAACCCTGTCTTATCTGTACCTCTGAATGTTTAATTGGTAGAAACAATGGTCTTCCTAAGTCAAGAGTATTAACATATGTCTTGCAGTTCACTTCATGTTCCTCTGTACACAAGCTTTGGCATGCAAAATAAGCTGAGATCAGCCTTCATCAATGTGCAGTCTCATCTTGGCCTTTGCTACCTGCTTCCTACTTAAATGATGTGGGGAAATTTTAGCCAGGCTGGTTGAATTAAAAGTAAAAAGAGTAGTTAAATTTGAAAGAAAATAAAGATTTCATTCAGACAATAGATAAGGTAGTGGATCCTTAATAGTTCTGCAATGTTTTGGGAGTAATGAGCTTTGACAGTGTTAACTGAGGTTTCCTAATGAAAATCATTAGGAAACCTTGGTTTACACTGTTAAAGTTCATAACTTCTGAAATGTTTGCAAGTCTATTACAGTTCCACTACCTTAAGTCCAAATTACTTTGTAAAGTGAAATATATATCCTTGGGAAAAAACAATACAAAAATGATGGGAAAACAAGAGACTTTTTCAACTTAAGAATACCTCTAAAGAATGATTAGACAAAAGAAACCGTTGTTAGGAAAAGGACAAATGGCTTGGAACAAGCTAATTCTCCTTATCAATATGCTTCTTATCTATGTTAATTTTTAAAGCTGTTCAGCTTGACTGACCCAATGTCAGAAGACATATAGCAATGGTGTGATACCCATCCAGCCGTCTGTCTGTTGACTTTCTCTCTTTATCAGGTCCACAGTAATAGGGTCCACATTTTTCATCCAATTTGCAAGAAACTGTCAAAGAATAAATTGTAACAACAAAAGGATCACTCCTTTCATAAAAGGGCCATGTACGTCAAGTATCACAGAAAAAAGGGACCTTTTGTAAAATTTTATTAAAATAACTTTCATTAGAGTCAACAGTTCTTATATAATTTGCTTCAAACTTTCACAGAATGATTATACCAGCAAATAGATTGTTACTTTCGAAGATGGGTCAGGTCCATTAAGTATAACAGAAAAAGTGGCACTATGGAAATTTGATGAAAATATCCTCACTGTTGTGAAAGAGTCTAAAATTTTCATCTCGTATGATCTAATGTTGAACTGAATGATTTTTTGAAATGAGCCAGGGCTGTCAAATATCATGTGGAAAGGGGTCCGAATAAAAATATCCCTGTCCGTGACTGTTGACTGACTTAAGAGGTTTGGCTTTTCCTTAAATACTTTCGAATATCATGTGATTATATCTTATACAGACCTGTCATGCCATATAATTTTTTCATTGAGTCAATAGAGTGTCCAAGGCCCTCATGGGCCTCTTGATTATGCTTCTTTAAACTTAGATATTCTGCATCAATGTTCCCCGGGCAGTGCAGGGCAGGGCTAAGTCATTTTGTAATTTGTCGAATTACTTTTCAATATTTTGGGTTTTTTTCAAAAGTTATTTGGCATTTAATGTTAACACATAACCCATGTAAAAAATTGTGTCCTGAAACCAAATTATTAATTATCATTATGAATATGCTGTTTGAAAGTGAACACATTTCATAGTTTGGTTACTATATCCTCATAACCTCAGCTGAAGTTAAGACGGTGGGGTTACCCATCTTCGATTTTAATATTTCAAGCTATGTATTGCTGGTTCTGTGCAAATCAATTGTAACTGCCTGTGAACATTAAGGCAATTACAACTGTTTTGACTGAACCAGCGATATTTCAGTGAGTACAGGTATATATGAAAAAGCTAATTTACCTTAACCTTAATTGTAATGACCAATTAGTAAGACTCCACCCTGCCAGGGCAAAAATAATGGATTATTTCTTGGAACAAGGGGTCAAGCAATTTGTATCACTATGGTAGAGTTATTGTGGTGTTAATGTAAGAATTGATGTGTTTTAGTGTATCTATGGCCATATCAATAAAACTATCAAACTTTTTGAAAAATGATATACATGCTCACTATGACAAAATCAATCCGTACATGTACTTTAAGAAATACAAGTTTGTAATGTTATTTACAATTTCTTTTCAATTTTAACCAGTGATGGTCAAAAGTTTTTTTTTGCAAATTTAACCACCAACAGTCAAAAGTTTGTCATTATACCCCCAACCTATGAAGTTGAGGTGGTTATATTGGTTTTTATCTTATAACTATACAAGTATCCGTATGATAACAACCCGTATGATATTTTTTATGATATCACATAGTTATTTTTAGAACAATAATATCATACAGTTATTTTTAGAAACTAGCATTTAAGTTAGAAACATCGACTAAAACAAGACAAAAAGAGGTTATAAGATAAATATAATACGTACTAAGTGTATTGTATGAAAAAATATCTAACTCGGTTGTGAGAATTGATAATTGTCTCGGCAGAGCCTCGACAATGATCAATTCTCCCAACCTCGTTAGATATTTTTTTCCATACAAAACACTAAGTACGTATTATATATTACCATGTCTGATTGTCTGTCCATCTATCTATCTGTCCATCTGTCTGTCTGAAGACCTTTTCGTTTCCGTACTCTAATCTAAGAACTAAGTGACCTAGAATCATGAAACTTTATACAAATGCTGCTGATGACCCAAGGAAGAGCCCTAATGTTTTGGTGTCACATAGGTCAAAGGTCAAGGTCACAGTCAGTCTTTGTTCATTTTTTGTTTCCGGACTCTAACTGGAGAACCAAGCAACCTAGAATCATGGAACCTCATGCAAATGCTGTTTATGACCCAAGAAAGAGCCCTATTGTTTTGGGGTCACAAGGGTCAAGGTTCTAGTCAATTTTTGTTCAGTTTTTTGTTTCCGAACTCTATCTGGAGAACCAATCGACCTAGAACATGAAACTTCATGCAAATGCTGCTTATGACCTGAATATTTGTTACAAACACATCCTGAACTAGTAGCACTTGAATTTTGACAACGGGCTGGTGGGGGTATAAGTCAGCTTTGCTACAGTTCTAGTTAATTTAATGGTTTAACAAATTTTAACTTGCTTTGAATGAATTGCATTTTTGTTTCCAAGTGCTTTCATATTTACTGTATGGTGCTATATCTAGTCAGATTTTTCAATGAATGGTGTGGTACTTAAAAATGTTGTATCTTAGGTAATATATAAGATCCTTTTTAAATAGAGCTATACTAAGTAACTTTTAATCTCTGGTTACTAACAATATTTGAAATTAATTTGTGCCATATTTGAAGTCTTTGTAGTATATTTAGTACTTGACTTGACTTGACTTTAGTACTATATTAGTAGAACAAGCCATTTTTTGTGATAATTTTTTGTGCCAATGTGTTCGCTCAAAATGTATGATTTCTTTAAAACATTATTTTATTTGCATCTTCTTATAAAGTATTTTGAATAATATTGAATTTGATAAACCAAAATACATGTATGTTATTGTGTGTTTTTATCTATGTTGTCTTATTAATCTTTTTGATAGCCAATTGTAAAATATCTTAAATGAAATAAAAGGTATAATGTGGAGATAAAAATGACTTACTTTATAATTACTGTGATTTCACAGAATCAAGGATGACATGATTCTTTCGTCTTCAATGCAATTAATTTCATTACTTTAATCTGTTCTGCTCAGTACCCCAGTACTTAATATTTACAGTATATGGCTGTCTATGCTGCTCAATGTTTACACCTCACAAGCATATCAAATTGTTGGAAATGGCACACACAGGCACAAATATCAACAAAAGACTATCCATGAAAAAATATGGCGGCTTCACTGGGGGCACTATGCTTTCTCCTATGTATTTTTTTTTTTTAAAAAACTTAAACAATTTAATTTTAGATGTGGTCATCAATATTTGTGCATTCTGATTGGCCGAAAAGATGGTTTTATTCCCCAATGAAAACAAATTAAGTACACAGCTGATTTGTAAGCTTCCCCAAAAAGTAGACCCGTAAGAAATCTGTTTCTTAACTGACAAATTTTAAAATATTTGCTTCATGATATTAAATTATAAGAGATGAAGATAATTTCTGGTGGTTTCATAGAGGCACGAAACTTAGAACTTATCACACTCATGTATGAATCCGCTTCGTGTATTCATACGGTGTGATTGGGTAAAAAAAGCTAAATCTAAACCTTGATTTCTTCTTTGCCATTTGAGATACAAGATTGACATTGGTTTTTAGCTCGTCTTTTTTCGGAGTGTGCTTCACTTATGCACGAATTTGCTTTAAACTTTAACAGAATGTTCATCAAGAAGCTTTTGCATTTTGTTGAGCTTTGGGAAATTCTCCTGCGTCACAGGCAAAGTGGTTTCGTGTCATTTTCTTGTAAACACGCTTCAAGCCACAGAAAAAGAGGCCTTCGTTGAAAATCTTTCTGTGGCAGCGTATATTGTGACGAGCACGATCTAGTTCAATTACATCACGGAGGCCGGAGGACCTGGCCATAGTTGCTGGTATTTCTTTTCTTCATCAGTACTTCCATGTCATCCCACCCGATACCCCAGCTGCTTATTCCACAAAGGTGTACATTTGAGCCAGTGTGTGACATGTGTGTGAGATACAAACATTGAGCAGCATAGAAGGCCATAAACTGTAAATATGAAGTTACCGCATGTCTACAGTTAGATTGAGACGTTATCTGTCCTCTAAGTGCATAGTGAAGACTCTGGTCAGACTATGCGGATGCACAGACTTGCCAGAGTCTTTGCACTGCGCACATTTGAAATTGTTGGAAATCTCACTCACAGGTTCAATTATCTACCCATTTGTAGCAGACCAATGTCGGGAAGAGAGCGGGAGTCCGTCACGCTACCAATTGCACGATGACTGCAACGGAGTTAGGTTGTCGGTTGACGCATCAGTTAGCCAAAAATAATCGTTATGGAGAACCGAGTAATTATTACACTAGGATTATGAATAAGATTAAGGGGTGAGTCTCGGTTAATTCCGGATTAAACGGATTTAATTATTAAATAATTAGGTAAGTATTATTTATTTCTACAGTGTGTACGTAATTAGAAAATCGGACAAAAGATTTTGAAACAATCTGCCGTTGAAGTAAAAAAACTATGTACTTATTTCCTCATTCCCAATTATCCTTCGTTTAGAAACACAATTTAGATACCAAGAAAAACACCTTGTGGAAAAGGCGGGAGATGCTTCAAAATAAACAAGTTCTCCTTTTTCACAATGTTTTTCTATCTAATGATTCTTCTTCAGAATCAAAAAGTTGTGAAAATATCACTCTCAGCTACCCCGGGGTTTCCCTATTTGCTACGCTATATCGACTTCGATATAGCGTAGCAAATCGGGAGTTCCCGGGGTATCCGAAGATGTGAAAATGTCGTCTTATACTTATTTGAATTTGAAACAAGCTTTGAAAAAATAATACGAGTTAAAGAATAGTTTCATTTTATATACTTGCATGTTTATAATAAGAGGAACCATCTCTAGTCTGATCACAGTCCCTTTTCAGGCTAACTGAATGGCCGATATTTTTGTAAAAAGATATTAAAAGATTGTCGATATTGAAATTTCGTGGATTCATGTTCGCAATTTTCTCATTTTTGCTTTTATTTTTTTTTTTTAGAATAGTTGTTTGTTTTTCGAGTAAGATCGATTGATATTGCAACAAGAAACAATAATCGTTTTATTTTTACTCAATGAAATATAAATCGATCAAACACTGAAACAAACGATTATCCTTTAATTAGTATTAAGTGGTCTTTGCTAGAAAGGGCGACCTACGCAATCCCTAAAACATTTATTGGGAAAAGGAAAGAATACGCCACAGGAACAATGTGATAGCAGCAGTGAACGTACGACTTTTTTTGTGTGTTTCAAATTATGAGTAAGGCCTTCATGTACTTCGTATCTGTGAAAACGTAAACTTTTTATTGACGAATCGCTGACTTCGTCTCTTGACCGCCGTAATGGCCCACCTTTCAAGTATAAAGCGTTACTTTCCTACAAAATATGTTGAAATGGACATGAAACAAAAGAGTAAACTGTTCAGTAGTTTTAGTTCTAAACGTCGTAACTGATTAAACTGAATATGGTTGAAGCAAAAAGGCGGAAAATGTCATGATTTTAACTGTCATCTCATCAAAAATGAGCGTTTTGATTGGGTAATCGATTTTGAGATTGACGGCAGCGCGCTGTATATTGTGAAGTATTTCTACTGAGGTCTCTTTGCAATCTAGGACTGACGAAGATCAATTATTTCCAAATAAAATCTTTCCTATATAACTCATTGGAAAGAAGGGAACAGCGGAACATCGCTCTGAAACCTCGAACGTAGGGGCCCTATTAGTGTAGTAATTTTGCGTCATTATTTAGATATTTTGATTTCTGGTGGTACTTTCGTTAATACTCTTGAAAACGAACGAATTTCTTAATGCTTTCCGATCGCCTATGATGATCCTTTGGACATAACTGTGTTTTGTTATCAAATAATAGTGTGCCAAGTTTTATCTTACGTTGAATTTGTTTTTATCAGGCAATGCCTGCATTGACCCAATAATACCTGTCTGATTACATAACATGATATCTGGCAGTTTTCATTCCGTCTAATCTAAACGATACAAATAAATTGGCAAATTGCCGTTTTGTACTATCATTGAAGTAACGATTTAAAGAAAATTTCGTTTGAAAAAGACTGGTGCAAAACATATTTAACTCTTTCCTGTTTTACGAAATTTTGGACCTGTGTCCAAATTCAAAGGTTTTGCAGACGAAAATTTAAAGTGGATTTAATTTGAAAAATAACCATTCAGTAGGGTAGAAAATAGTGTGGAAAAGAAAAAATTGCTTGTCAGAAGCAATTTCTTCTCTTTTCACAATGTTTTCTCAATCATTAAATCACATACACGTAAAAAGCAGGCAATAAACAGCAAAGGGAATACATTGTCACCTCTTATGAAAGATCAAGAAATATCGAGGTTCTGAAACAAAGCCAAAACGCGTCATTAAAACCGGATTATCCAAGTTTGGTGCCAGGTTATATAAAAGGTAAGCCCGCACCCCACTTTCGTCAGAAGGCGTTACGTGAACGGTCGGGTGTGAATTGTCTGTGGATACAAAACTATATTCTGTAACCATGAGAACAGCACTCCTGATTGCTCTATTCGCTTGCTTGCTTATCAGCATTCAGGCTTTTGCTATTAAAGGTTGGTGTTTTTGCTGCTTTCAATGTCGTTGATTTATTTTTAATAACTAAATAACACATAAAGTCCCTTGGGAAACCTTTAAAAGCCTTCACGTTTGTTGGTACTTCTTATAACCTTCCTTTTGAAAAGTGCAGTGTACACATTTCATTTCTGATATTAAGTGTCTTTAGTAAGGATTACAAAAAATGCCGTTTATTATTCTGTGTTTGTCCACTTCTTATTACAAAAAAAAAGAAGTAAAGTGATTTAGATAAAAAAAAAATCAAAGAACCGAAAGTGCTGGTGGTGAAAGTTTCATGTTTAAAGATCTACTCAATATAGGAATTTAATGGAAATGTGGCCAATCGATAATACCAAGTTGTAAATAATAACCAATAAAAAATTTCCTGCCACGCAAATTAAAAGCCATCCAAGTAACATTTCTTAAAAATGATCATTGGGTCTTTCCCATAAATGGAAACAAACTCTGCTTATAAATGGGGAGATTTTCATTATAATAATATATATGCCTTCACTTAAGGGTCCCCTGTGGTAATTCTAGTGAGATTTTGATGACATCAATGCATCTAGCCTCTACGAAAAGGATCTTACCAAATAAACTAGATCTATATGAAATTGACCTCCGCTTGATTTACATTTACACGTATTAATATTTTGCAGACTGATGCAGGTTACCCAGGAACCATTTTCGTAAACTATATCGTTTAAAACTATAGACGAAATTGAGTACTTTTTTATTTGATAGTTGCATTATTTACTTAACGTGGTTTCAAATTAAGATTTGTAATTTAAGCAGTAAATCGGAACTTTAGACGATTGGCGTTTATTTAACCACGATGCGATTTCATGTTGTTAATAGACATGTCATCACGAGACATAATAGTATTATTTGCGAAAGGAACATATTCGGTACAAATAGAAACGCATTCGTTGTTTACGGATGTCACTAGACTGGATACCGCTTCTAATGCTTCTACCTGCAAAGGTATATACGGTATAAACAACGGTTACCAGTTCAGCAGGTCACGACGTACAAAAACACACTTGTTACAGCCAATAACTACGGGCACTGAAAGTAACGTAGGCTTACAGCAAAAACAAAGTATGTGTTTATAAAGTGAAGACACATACATTGTTAAGCTCAAAGCCATCGAATTGTTTCCGCGGATCATCCGTGCGCCCGATTAAAATTTGCTACTTCTCTATGTATTTCAAACGGGAAATTGCACTGTCTTCACTTGACGAAGAATTCTAGTATCACGCCATTCACAAAATAAACAGCGACTTTGCGGAGAGAAGTCTTTAGAAATACTAAATAAAACCTATATACTCTATTTCGAAGCTATTAAGAACCTACTATGTGTTCAATATGTAGTTACAGTGGTGAACGAAAACACCGTCCCTGTTGTTACATCATCTTCATATTGACCAACGACGGCAGATTATCAAAAAAACAGTTACTTATAATTACCATTTTTTCACGGCGATGACTACGAATATCAGTCATGCGTTCAAGATGTTTTTGTTCACGTAAGGTTTAAGAAATAGTTCCACACGTGTACTAACGCGCAAAGCGGGGTGTCATTTCTTAAACGTTTTCATCTTACAGCAGGGCTGTAATAGTCTACCAATATTTTCAAGGGACAACTTAATAGTTTTCGTCGACACTCTCCAGTGTCAAGTTGAGCATCTTAGGAAAACGTCTACGAGGAGAGGTCATTGCATAATGCAAATGCTAATTTATAATGTACTCTATCATAAAGAATATTTTGTTTTCAGACGTCGACGCCGAACTACGTATAAAACGTGAGAAATCCGGGTACGTGGATAACACTGACGAACTTCTGGCAATTTTGGCGGGAGAAGAGGGGAGTGACGAGGCGGAATTGGAACGCATATTTGAACAGTTGGAAAAATTGAGAGCGAGCTCATCGGACTGACCCAGCGCCAAAAGGTAGGTTGAACTATGTGTCTTGTCTTTTGTTACACGATTTTCTTTCGCGAATTATTTTGTTTCAGCAGAAACATATTAATTCCATATAATATGGACCCAGTGACAGAATAATCCACGACATTTGGCTTGCCGACTGACCAAATGGTTTAAAAAGAATAATATGTAAATGTCTTAAACATCTGGGACCCGTTTTTCTAAACTTCTAGCGAAAAAAATAATCATAAGTCAAAATCACAAATTGTGCCTGGTGTTTTCATTTATTGATAGATTCTGCATTGCAATATCTCGATGGAATCGTCTTCGGAAGACGATTCCAATGAGATAGTGCATGGCAGAATTGCATATTTAGTTACCACAGTATATGCAACTTTAATTTTTGATTTGCCCCAAAAATTATCGTAAGATGTTACGTTAAACGGGCCACAAGCCTGGTCGAGATTAAGAGAATTTATCATGACGAGGTCATCATAGATTGATAAAATCTGTCATGAACAAAAAAGCGTTTGTCCGTAGTTCAGCCTGCGAAATAAGTCTGACTAGGGGTCTGCCTTTTTCGCAAATATTGCTTAAGTTTCAAAAAGTTTTTATTCGTGTACCCTTCATAGAAGCCTGCAAGTTATATCCTCTCCCACGGCTTTTACTATCTCTTTCCAGAGGACAGATGGTGTAAATAAGTGTCAGAGTTCACGAAGAGGAGAGGGAAAATCCATAAAGACTTCACTACTTCACCATATCATTTAACCTTTTATTTTATATTAAAAAATAAATATCTTTTCATTACAATACAAAAGGTAGACCATAATAAAACTTGAACGTTTTTACATGTGAAACTTGCTGAATAAATCATTAACAAAATATATTTGCCATTTTGTTTTGTGCTTTTTCTTAAATAAGTGAAAGTGAATAAGTACAAATAAGTAGTATTAAATGTAGTTTTTTCATTCTCTGCTTGCTTATTTATGTCCTTAGAAAGCAACTAAAACTTTGCAATCCTATGCCGAATTATCAAGATCTGCATTCAGAATATAAAAAAGCTTGATAACGTTTTAGAAATGATACCCAGCTTTGCATGTGTATATACATGCAAAGCAAGGTACCATTTCTAAAGCGCTTCACAAACATTTTCATCCTGAACACAAGGAGTGTTTTGGAGGTATATCCATAAGGTGTTATGCTGACATGCCATTTTCAAGCCGATTGACAACAATTATTGGGCTGGTCAGGCTTATTGCAATATATTAACCCTTGTTCTGTTAATTTAAATTCTATCTGAAACAAACTGACAATTTTCTGCACCTTTTTGACCAGTCTAGCCCAAGTTTTCTAATAACTAGAACTGCGGCAGAGCGGACTTATACCCCCCACAAGCACTTTGTCAAAATGCAAATGCTATTAGTGCAGGATGTGTTTGTAACAGATATCATAAGCAGCATTTGCATGAAGTTTCATGATTGTAGGTCGCTTGGTTCTTGAGTTAGAGTCCCGAAACGAAAACTGAACAAAGGCTCACTGTGACCTTGACCTTTGACCTAGGTGACTCAAAAACAAAAGGGCACTTCCTTGAGTCATAAGCAGTATTTACATAAAGTTTCATGATTCTAGGTTGCTTGGTTTTTGAGTTAGAGTCTGTAAACAAAAATCGAACAAAAATTGGCTATGACCTTGACCTTTGACCTATGTGACCCAAAAACGATAGGGCACTTCCTTGGGTCAAAAGCAACATTTGTATACAGTTTCGTGATTTTAGGTCACTTGGTTCTTGAGTTAGAGTCCGGAAACGAAAAGGTCTATGGACGGACAGATGGACAGATTGACAGACAGACATAGTGAAACCAATATACCCCCCCTCTACTTCGTAGGTGGGGGGTACAATAATTCTGTAGAAAGCAGGTAGTGGTGGTCTTGGTCTTGGTCTATACTGTCTGCCAAAGTGATGCGTTCAGCAGGATGTTGTAAACAGAATGAGAAGTTAACTTAATAATTGTGACCCCGTCACGTGAAAAGGGACCATCCGGGAATTCTGTACAATGAAGTATTGAAAAAGAGATTTGATCCAGCCTAGGTCAACCAGAAGTCGCATTTCAAAAATTCTTTCGCTAGAAGGTAGATTTATCATTCTAGATTCAGAAAATAAGCACATTGCAAAAGTTTTCGACCCTAGTCAGTCTTTCCAACTACCCAGATGGTCCCTTTTCGCATGATGGGTCACATATATATTAGTTTAATACTTCAATAAGTTTCATATTAGAATTTTGTCAGAAAAGGTGAATTTACTCATCAAAAGCAATGCTTAAAAGCAGAAAATGGGTTAAACAGCATGATAGTGCATTCTTCTATTCTAAAATCTATCCTACTTTTGCAGCAGTTTGAAGGGTAAAATCTCACTACAAGAAATTTTTTTTAACCACTAATTTCTCTATCTTCATATTGTTTTTCAATGTTTTTAACTTCAGCTGTATCAAACAATGGTTCAATAAAGTCACACTTAACAAATTAACATAGAGTGATTGGCAAAAGACAGGCCCTTCCATTTATATCAAATCACTTTGATATAGCCTGAATAAAATATATCACAAAGCTCAGCAGTCATAATCTTAATAAATATCATATCTTTTTATTTGTCACAAATGCTTTTCAAAGGAAACAAAGGATCTATTAATTAATTTTCAAATAGATTAGATGATCTTTATCTCGTCTAGAACAGAAAAGATATTGAACTAGCAAACGCTGGATTGATAGATTAATATATTTCTATAGATCATCCCGTCACAAACAAAATCTCATGACCGATTCTACAATGTCTCAACAAGGAGTAAGTATAAGAATGCGTAGAGTAAGTCAGGACAACACAACAAATAGTAAACTGATAGAGGATAATCGTTTGTTTCAGTGTAAGAAAGATTGATATTTCACTGAGTGAACAACAAAGACTGAGAGTCAGAGCCACACATGAAAATATAGCTTTTGTTGTTCACTCAATGTCATATCAATCAATCTTATTTAAAAAGCAAACTATTATTCCATTTATTTATTGCAACAGTGAGACAGAATGAGAAAATTTTAGGACAAATTTTCTAAACACTCATCATTTTGCACTTGATTTCTTTGCAATGTTCATGATGACGTCACATATCAGGGTCTGCTTCAATAACGTCAGATAGGGTGAAATGAACAAAAGAGGGATATAAGTCTTTGTCTTTGATAATTTCACTAGTTAGGCAGTGAATTTATCCACTGAAAAACTACATTTTTTTCTTGTTAATACACCGAAAAGCAGTTAACCCATCACCAGATGACAACATTTCAGATTTTTCAGGCTAGTCTCATTTCAAAGATAATGAATTGATTGATTGAATGGAGTTTAACGCCGCTTTCAACATTATTTCAGTTATATCGCGGAGGCTGGAGCACCTAACAATGGATTCCTGGTATTTCTATCACCAGTACAACCACCACATTCTTTCCTAGCCTCCAGCCGCTATCTCACATAGGTCTACGATTATCAACCCATTGGTGAGAGACAAATAGTCGGAAAGAATGAGTGCCGCCGTCGGGGTCAAAGATAATGAAAATGACGGTTTCTGCTTTATGGAAATCTAAAAATCTTTGTCTTTTGGCAAGAAAACATTGTGGACAAAAATCAAAATTTCTTGTAACACAGGTACCACAATGATTTCTTGCGGTTTTTAGTTAACCTTTTCCTGTTTTACAAAATTTTGGACCTGTCCAAATTCAAAGGTTTTGCAAACGAAATTTAAAAGTGGATTGAATTTGAGAAATAACCATTCAGTAGGGTAGAAAATAGTGTGGAAAAAGAAGAAATTGCTTGTCAGAAGCAATTTCTTCTTTTTTCACAATGTTTTCACAATCATAAAATCTCAGGCACGTAAAAAGCAGGGATTAAACAGCAAAGGGTTAAAGGTTTCAAAGAGAGGGATTGTGTGGACATGTAAAATAGTTTTGTAATACAAACACCATGTTAAAACACCAATGGCACCAAAACAGCATTTTTTTCTACTTTTTGGCCTTGACAGATGACTATCTTGACCCTAACACATAACCTTGGCATCTTTAGATGTATCTCAATCAGATCTATCATCATGCCAAATAAAAGGATCGTTTCTTGAAAGGCCTTGGAGTAATTTGCAATATTAAGTCTTTTGGTTAAGTTTAGTAGACAGACAAAAGGACAGCGGTAAAACAATATGCCCCAAATCTTATCCATGTCAGGGCATAAAAATAGGAAAATTTAAAAACTAACTAGCTAATTCAGATATAAAATATAATCAGTTTTGCTTCTTTGATTGCGTAGAAGGCAGGTTGCTATCGTGATCCCCATTTTCTGTACAAATAATTTCTCTAGCACATAGTCTAGGAAACCAACCTCTCTGTCTCTTCTTAGCTGAAAAATAAAAAAATAAATCCGTCAAACAAACAAGAGCCATGCCATTCGGAACATCACACAGCCATTTCTGTAATCTGCAAAAGACCTAAGATGTATATAAGGCGGATTGGTATGTAACGAAATTGTGCATTTTGTTAGGCGGAAACAGTGTAAGAAGAACAAGCATGGAAACAACCAGGACTATCTTTAGATTGATATTTTTTACAGTAAATAACAGCTGAAAAATCTAAATTTTAGAGAATAATTTGTCATTCTTAAAAATTAAGTTTTTTAAGAAGATATCAAAGAATCTAAACATATGTCTATCAGGATATGATGGTTTCATGTCTGTGACTCAAACAAGTAGCGTTGGCAACATTGAATGTTTTCAGTCAAATTTCAAGGGCTAATGCCATTTTAACTGACGTCATCGAGTTTTTCCAAGTTTTTCCCATAATTTTTAAAAATAGTCTGTCTATGTACATCCGAGGTTGATCTTGTAATTGGCCGAGTGGTGTTTCGAATGGAGCCATGCTAATAGATCCATACTCCACTGCAAGTCCAAACAAGAGCGCCGCAACTCACAGCTGTTTATTATTTCTTAGGCAAATGCAAATATATGAACTTGGTACCTACAGGAAGGTCTTGTACCAAGAAATGACCATTTGGAATGTGAAGGCCCCGACTTACCATTCAAAAATAATGACCAAGGTTAAATTTTTTCAAACAAATTTGACCTTGAAAAATGACCTTGACCTTGACTGATGACCTTTCACTTGGTACCTACAGAAAGGTCTTATCCCAAGCAATGATTATGTAAAATATGAAGGCTCTATGACTTACCATTCATAAGTTATGACCAAGGTTAAATTTTTTCAAACAAATTTGACCTTGAAAAATGATCTTGACCTTGAGTGATGATCTTGATCTTGGTACCTACAGAAAGGTCTTGTCCCAAGCAATAATCATGTGAAATATGAAGGCTCTTTGACTTACCATTCAAAAGATATGACCAAGGTTAAATTTTTAAAGAAATTTGACCTTGAAAAATGACCTTGACCTTGGTACCTACAGAGAGGTCTTATCCCAAGCAATGATTATGTGAAATATGAAGGCTGTATGACTTACCATTCAAAAGTTATGACTAAGGTTAAAGTTTGTCATGCCAACTACAATGCCAACGCCAACAACACAGACGACGCCAAGGTGATCATAATACCTCGGGTTTTCTTCAAAAACAGCTGAGCTAAAGAAGGGCATAGATCTTTCAAAAATATATTCAGAGATATTCCCCTTGATAATACAGTTTGCTCTTATGACAGAGAATAGACGTGTCAAGCTAAGATAAACAAAGCAAATATTTTCAAATAAAGCCAAGAGATGGCTTAGATTAGAGTTTGTCACACTGCCAACTAGTACGCCTACAACTACAACAGGATAATGATTTGACTTTTTGTTATATAACAGCAGAGTAAATAAGAGCTGCTTCAGCAGATGATTTGTAGATTTTGTAGACTGATAAAGGGTCACTAAAGGATCATTCAAGTGAAATTTGGTTGATATCCATCAGATTATGAGAAAATAATTTTCAAAGTTTACGAAAAATAACATATATAGAGAAATGACTTCCGCCCTTAAATTACTTGTTTTATTAGATCACAATAATTTTGCCCACAGATAGAGTCACTCAAGGATCATTCAAAAGAAATTTAATTGAAATACTTAGGTTAGATTCTGAGAAAAAGCACATATTAACATATAAGGAAATAAGCCACGCCCCATTAAAGCCTTGTTTTTCATTGGATCAAAAATCTTTGAACAACTTGGAAGAGGGTCACCAAAGGATCATTCCTGTGAAGTTACCAAAAAGCTACAGACGGACAAACCAACCAATTGACAAGCTGCCCCTATATACCCCCATAGTTTCGGGGGGATTTAAAAATAGAAAGCTAGAATGATCTCCTTAGATTCAGAAATCTATAATTGCAATCCAATGAAATATAGAATTTTGATTGGTTTAAATCGCATCAAGTGGGGAAATCCATTGCACTTTATCTCTGTTTAAAATGCAATAGGTCTTTTGGGACACCCTTAAAAATCATAGAATAATTTGTTTGAGACCCATCCTTAACTTAAAGAGAATTAAAAAGATTACAATATGCATTACATGTATTTATCAAAATGACCCCATCTGAAAAAATAAATTCCTAAATCAGATCACCGTATTTCTTTGAAGGTCTATAAATGGTCACATAAGATAACTTAAGTAAAATTTTGTTGAAATCAATGACATCTGCACTTTTAAGACATATTTTCATCTGATCGCAAACAGTTTGTGTGGTCATCTGATAACCATCATTTAGATTCAGAGAAAATTCCTTTTTTTTCCATACATGTTTATTGAAATAAGCCAAGTCCATTAAAACCACTGTTGAAATTCTTAAGAAGTATTATCTAGAGTCATCCAATGAAGTTTCCTACGCAATTTGATTTGACTAGTTCTGTGAAGATTTTTAAAGAAAAAGTTTACAGACAAACTCTGGACTGACAAATCACCATGACAATAGCCCGCTAGCCTTTTGGCAACCTTGAATTTTGTTTGAATCCTTTATTTGCTTGAAAAACCTTTAAAAGATTTCATTTTGATGAGTAAACCTTTAAATTTGTGATTGACTCTTGTCATGCTGGACCCAGAATATTCCTGTTTTGACAGGAGGTATAGACAAAGATCAGCCTGCACCAATGTGCAGTCTGATCTTAGTCAACAACTACTGTTTGTCCCCTTTCAAGGCAGAGTTGTTAATGAATTTAATCTTAAAAAAAAAGATTTACAACCTCGCATTCTAAGGCTTTCAGTACTTTGATATGAGTGCAATTCTGACAGACGATTTTAATTCAGCATGATAAGGGTTAAAAGTATCTCCTTTTGGAATGCCATTACATAAATCTATTTTGCCAAAAATATGAAAAAACCCTTCAAGCTTTTTTCTAACAAATTCAAGGATTAAAAGGATTCTAACAAAATGAACCTTCCTTTAAAGGTTTACATAGGGTTCTCATGTACAAGTTTTGTCATCAATGAGTTCTTCAAAATAAATATACCTAATTTTTCTTCTTTCTGTAATAGTTTTGTACCATAGAGCCATTTCCTGTAGAGCAAATGTGAAAACAATTATATCAACAAGACAGAATTTGTACAAAAATATACATTATGTGTGTTTTTATCTTACAGTTCAGAACAACAATTAGTTTAAATTTGATGCCTAATTAAGTAATAATCAATGCTTGATTGATTCTTTATCATAATACCACACTGCGGGATATTTTGGTATTTCCAACTGTCACATCCTTGCATAGGTGTTGAAACAAGAGGACCATTATGGTCCTAGATCGCTCACCTGAGTCTCTTTGAACCCATGGACGTCACATCAATTGAAAAGGCAGATGTCATAAAGGAGATAAAAATTGTGGCCTCTAGTGTGTAAACAAGAAAATTGTCATTAAGGACCCTTTTCATGTGATATGGCACACATCCTTCCCAATTTCAATAGGGTTCATCCTTGTGTCCTGGCAAACATTCTGACAAAGTTTCATGATGATTGGCGCATATTTGTGGCCTCTAGTGTGTAAACACTTAAATTGTTGAGGCCTGACGACATACAACGGACGATGCACGACACTCGACGGCAATTCGATGATCACAAAAGCTCACCTTGAGCAAGATGTGCTGAAAATGACACACCATAAGTAAAAATCCAAATACAAATCGGTCATTTTTAAGAATTCACCAAACAAACTTCTCTTCAATGTATGTTTATGCAGGAAGGAACTGCATCAACTATTTTTAACAATTTTGAACACATGTTTTCTTGAACACAAATTAATACATGTATGTGTTTATCTAATTGTCAAACTGACCAGGATGTGTTGAATTTAATCATGTTTTGATAACTATTACAGTACTGAGCTACATCCCTATATAGACAGGTATATGTGCAAATTTGGTTTTTTTTATAAGTAATATATATGTATGGCAAATGTTCAAAATAGGGATATTTTGATGTGTCCATTTCTTGCCAACTTGTAAGGGTTGTGAAATTAGCAAAAATCAGACCTCTATGAAAAAATCCCACAGTATGGAAGTTAACAGAGAGAAATTTGCATTCAAATCAATATTTCAAGTTCAACAAATATGCAAATTCAAAAAAAAAAAAAAAAAGAAAAGAAAAAAATTGTTAAGTCTTTCTAAAATTCAACGACTAAATGGAAATGTTGCATTCAATTTTTTGAAAATATCAAAGGATTAATATAAATCTGAAAATAGTTTTCTGTCTATTTGACATTTACTACTAATTTCCAATCCCATTGAAAGACAACACAATTTTAATTCGTACAAATTCAAAGAAGTTGAACATGACATTTTGTAGTTGATGAAATCTTAAAATTATTTAAGAGATAAAGAGAATATTTGTTGATTTCATCAAGGTATGACTCTATAAACCTAATCCAACTGTCTGAATATGAGTATGAAAACCCGAACACACTTTTTCCATCTGGTGACTTTGACAATGTCTCCCTTTTTTACAGGTATTCTCGGCTCATCAGTGCATGGTATACCACAACACATGCCACAACCTTTAGATACTGGACATATTGAACCAGAATAGCCCTCAATTATTATGTATTCAACTGTCCTGTCACGCTTCAACGCTTTTTGATTTATCTGTTCAATCTGAAAAAATAAAGAAATAATTATAATTAATTTTCATCTGCTTATAGAGCTTCCAGAAAATTAAATGACAGACCTATAAATGACTTGCACAGGCCCTGAAGCTAGGCTATAAAGATCCTGGTAGCAAGTAAATGTTGAATTGACAAGATGTGTTTGTTAAACACTAATGCCCCTGTAAAAGCAATATTTCATAAATAGTGGTTTGATACAAGAATATTGAAATCAGAAGTAAAAAGGTGGAAGAACGTTACAAGTTAACCCTTTTACACTGCTGGATGTCCAAGTATGAAAAAAAGGGAAATAACTAAGAAATAAGCTAGATGCAGTTACAGTTCTTGTGCACTGTACTACGTAATCATGAGAGGAACATAACTGCCAAGTTTTAAGTCAATTCAATATAAGGTGACAGAGTTAAACTCCAGACAAAGAAGCAGTAAGCCGGGATGCCTGTCGCCAAGACGCCAAAGGGGATCCCATAATAAGCCCTGTCATTTTCGACAGGCGTATAAAAAGTCTTGCCGTACACTAAGTCTCTTGGTAACAATTCTTTTTCTATTTAAATCACTGCTTTAAAGCACCATCGAGCTTAATAACCTTGACTTTGGTATCTACTAAAATGTCATGTCACAGGCAATTTACATGTGAAATATGAAGGCTATATCACTTACCAAACAGAATTTGAAGTTATAGCTAGTAACAAGGCTTTTGTTGCCTAATAATGATATTAAACATAACTTACTGAAAACTGATCACAGCCTTCCCTAACATCCCATGTAAAGCTATCTGATTTAGGTTTACCAGACCATGTAAAGACTTCAAAACTATTATGTCTTTTAGATACAAAAACCTTGTTACCACAGCTTTATTCAAGCTGTAGTTATAAGGTTTTTGTCACCCAACAACAATATGCAACATAATTACTTACTGTAAATGAATACTAATCACATTCCTCCCTAACATCCCATGTAAATCCATCAGATTTAGGTTTCCCAGACCATGTAAAGACTTGACAAAAATATTCTTAATTACTTACTGTAAATGAAAACTGATCACATCCCTCCCTAACATCCCATGTAAAGCCATCAGATTTAGGTTTCCCAGACAATGTAAAGACTTGACACATATTTTTCCATGCTCCAAGGTTATATGGATAGACAAATTCCCCCTCATCCTCTTCACGCTCTCTGTCTACTGCCTTCTCTATAATCCATGACTCAATTCCAGTCTCATTCTTTATTATGCTTTTTAACTGTAAATTAATGAGGAATGTTAACATTCTTTTCATTACCACACAATTAATTTTCTTTTGTATTCTTCATGAACAGTACACATGTGCAAAATATAAAAGGATATTTTTTTTTTAAAGAATATATGTATATTTTGAAAAGAATATATTCTGACGATTGTACATGTAAATTATCCGTAGATTTTCATTATATTGAAACTACAGACTGACATAGCTGTAGTAACAATGTTATGATCACTCACCACTGATATTTTTCACGATAAAATCAATTATATTTTGCATGTGCATACTATGCATGGTTGGTAGGCACGCCAATGACAATGAAAATTTCGTGAAGAAGAATTTGCTTGGAATTTTGTGTGTGAAACCAATAAAGATTGATCAGGCTATGGAGATACAAATAATAAGTTAAGGTTTAATAAGTTTCAACCTTACTTTAAACAGAGTTCATGTCATATCAAGAAAGCTTGAGCACCTAACCATGGATATAGAGATATTTCTTTCCCAGCTTAGAAAATATCAAAATGTGGAATAATGAATGAAAGAATTTCATTAAATTGATGGCTCAGTGCGAAACTGTTGTAACATATAGGGAGCTAAAACTGTTTCTTGCTGAGCCATTGATTTGTTCATTTCACTAGTTTGAGCAGAAATTACATACAGGATAATCGTTTGTTTCACAGGACGCAGAGCCACAAGTGAAAATATAGCTTTGTTGTTCATGAAATGCAATATCGATCCATTTTACTTGAAAAACAAACGATAACCCTATTTCTTTATTGCAAGAATGAGATGAAATGTGAACATTTGGGACACATTTTATCAAAGCACATCATTTTTCACATGATTGCTATGCACTATTCCTGATGATGTCACTTATTTGGCTCCGCTTAGATGATGTCAGATAGGGTGAAATGAACAAAAGTGGAGTACATGTATAAGTTTTAGATAATTACAATGGTTAGATGGTAAGTTTATCAAATGATAATCTACCAATTTTTCTTGATAATCAACCAAAAAGTAGTAAAGATCATGTATAAATCTATCAAGAAATCTAGAAAATCAACTAAAAAGGCATGTATGAAAAAATAAATCTTTCATTTTGTGAAGAGTAATAGCAATGATTTTACACCAAGAAACAGAATTATCCTGTATATTATACCTGAATGACAAACAGCATACCAACAGCAATTATCACACCAATGGCAAGACCAATAGCAAACATACAAAACAAAAATCCAAATATATCTAGATACACCAGGTTATAACGATCTCCATAATGCAAATACCATTGCTGAAAAACAGAAGGAATTTATTCACAAAATCATCAATTTTAAAGAAAGAGTTATTGGTAAACCTTATCTAGTTGAATGCAAACAAATTACCAATCTCATTAACATTTCACCTAGTTTTATTCAAATTGGTTCCCAGAAAGCATGGAGAATAACTTGGAAATCAGAAAATCAAAAGATGGCCATGGCTTTTTTGAAAGGTTATCTTGATCTTAGTAAATATGAAATAGTTGATAATCCTTTGTTTCACTGTAAGATCAAATTATATTACATTGAGTGCATAACAAAAGCTGTATTTTCACCAGTGGTAGAGCCACAGGTGAAAATATAGCTTTAGTTGTTCACAAAATGAAAGATAAATCAATCTTACATGAAAAACAAATAGTTAATTTCTTAATTGCAAATGGGACAAATGTGATAATTTTGGGACGGACTTATCTAAAGTGTGATTTTTTTCACACGATTGTTATGTAACATTCATGATGGCATCCCTTGTTAGGCTCCATTTAGATAACGTAATATAGGGTGAAATGAATAAAAGCAGGTATAATTTTTTACAATTTTACTGGTTAGGTGTTGAGTTTATCAAATGATAATCTACTGTTATTCTCAATAAAGCAACAGAGAAAAACCATTGGAGAAATCTATATACATGTATTTTGCTGCATATGAGCATTGTTTATATATTGAATAGGCTCAAAGAAATTGATAATTTTAAGGTTTTTTTGTTTTAGGTTTTCAGACAAACATACAGGGAAACTGATAGTGGTATGAACATCATGCCAGGAATCTTCAAATGCAGGGAAAAAATACTTACAAAATTAAGAGCTTTATAAATACTAGGAATGAGAATGCATAGAGCATGGATACATCCACATGGAGCAAAGAAAAGAAAGTACACAAAGTTGGCATGATTCATATGACCACAGCAAGTGTTTATCCAGGGACAATGATGGTCCATCTTCATTACACATCTGAAATGAAAAACATCATTATTGTTCTTGGCAGACAGATTGAAAGACAGATTTACATAGAGAGAGATGGAGAGAAAGTAAACAATTTGTCAAACTTACAATGATTCATGTAACCACAGCAATGGTTATCCAGGAACAGTGATGGTACATCTTTATTTTTAAAAAATCTAATATCATAATTTATAATATGACCTGTTGCCGGAGAGAAATAGCCCTGTTAAAAAATTTTGATATTACATAAGTGTCATTATACTAGTGAAATAACTATGCAAATGAGCTAAGAACGAAGAACAACGTTATATTTTTTTTGTTAGGAAAATGACGTCATAATGGATCTGCAGATGTCATTTTGCAAATATGTTTCCCAGAATAATATGAATTGATAAATATCACAATTTTCTCGTTTCATCACGAAATTTGGGTCATATTATAAATAGAATATCAAATTTGTGCTCTTCAAATACCGATTTTATTAAACTCATCATCTATACAAGAGGGCCATAGTGGCCCTTAATCGCTCACCTGAATGAACTGTCTAAAATTTTCAAATGAAGTATGAGAAATAGAATGATGAATGACTGAGCTATACAAAGCTGTTGCTTCAATACAAATTGAGAATCCTTTTTTTACAATTTTAAGGTTGATTTACAAGGATTTTTATAATTGATTTTGTGACCTAGTTTTTGACCTCAGATGACCAAATTTCGAACTCGTCCGAGATTTCATCTAGACAATCAATTAGACCACATTTCAGGTTGATTGGCCAAAAATGTGGCCTCTAGAGTGCAAACAAGGTTTTTCTTAGATTTGACCCTATGACCTAGTTTTTGACCCCATATGACCTAATTTCAAACTTATCAGAGATTTCATCAAGACAATCATTCTGGCAAAATTTCAGGTTGATCAAGCAAAAAATGTGGCCTCTAGAGTGTATACAAGGTTTTTCTTAGATTTGACCCTGTGACCTAGTTTTTGACCCCAGTTGACCCAAGTGTGAACTCATCTGAGATTTCATCTAGACAATCATTCTGACCAAAATTCAGGTTGATTGGGCAAAAAATGTGGCCTCTAGAGTGATAACAAAGTTTTTCTAACATTTGACCCTGTGACCTAGTTTTTTACCCCAGTTGACCCAAATTTGAACTCATTTGAGTTTCATCAAGACAATCATTCTGACCAAATTTCAGGTTGATTGGGCAATAAACATGGCGAATAGTGTGCCTATAAAGTTTTACTAAGATTTGACCCTGTGACCTAGTTTTTGACCCCAGTTGACCCAATTTCAAACTCGTCTGAGATTTCATCAAGACAATCATTCTGACCAAATTTCAGGTTGAAGGGGCAAAAAATGTGGCCTCTAGAGTGCATACAAGGTTTTTCTAAGATTTGACCCTGTGACCTAGTTTTTGACCCCAGTTGACCCAATTTCAAACTCGTTCGAGATTTCATCAAGACAATCATTCTGACAAAAATTCAGGTTGATCGGACAAAAAATGTGGCCTCTAGAGTGCATACAAGGCAAATGTTGACGACGGACGTCGCACGACGCACGACGGACATCCACCTAATCACAATAGCTCACCTTGAGCACTTCGTGCTCAGGTGAGCTAAAAACAGATAAAAACTTGGCGCAGCCTCGTTTTTATCTGTTTATAGATGACTCGTTTAATAAATTTGGTATTCAATGACCACTCATTCAATATCGTCTATATCACTGGACCTCTGACAACATGCACAAGGTCAGGTTACAAGGAACATTCTGTGAATTTAATTCAAATCCATTCATTATTCTTTAAGGAATTATGTTCACAAGATGCAGACATACAGGCATGGACTGGCCTTGAGACCTTTGGCCAAACAGAGACGATACCCATATACTGGTACAGACGATCTTGCTCGAGCGACCACGTCTGTTAAGCGACCACTTTTAATAAGTGACCATCATAAAAATTCCCTTCGCCGTAAGTAAAGTTTAAACAAGAGGACCAAGATGGTCCTAGATCGCTCACCTGAGTCTCTATGACCCCTTGGACATCACATTAATTAGATAGGCAGATGTCAAAAAGAAGATAATTGCCTAAGATCGATACCATGGAACGTTTTCAGCGAAGAGCAAGAAAGATATGCCTTTTTGCTCTTTGATTCTATGTAAAAAGGGATGCACCCGGGTGGACCCCAAAAGTGACCCCAGGGTCTTGATATGAACAAACTTGGAAGAGGTCCATAAGATGATATTACATTCTAAATATGAAAGCTGTCTGCCTTCTGGTTTCAGAGAAGAAGATTTTTGAAGATTTTCATTTTCTTACCCTTCGTGCTCAGATGAGCTGAAAGGGATGTGCCCGGATGGAGCCCAAATATGACCCAAGGGTCTTGATATGAACAAACTTGGTAGGGGCCCACAAGATGATGCTACATACCAAAAATGAAAGCAGTGTGCCCTCTGGTTTCGATTAAAGAAGATTTTTCAAAAGATTTTCGCTCTTTGATTCTAAGTAAAAAGGGTTGGGCCCGGGCTAAGCCAAAACATGACCCCAGGGTCTTGATATGAACAAACTTGGAAGAGGTCCACTAGATGATGCTACATACCAAATATGAAAGCTGTCTGCCATCTGGTTTCAGAGAAGAAGATTTTTGAAGATTTTCATTTTTTTACCCTTCGTGCTCATAAGAGATAAAGAGATGCACCCGTGCAAAGCCCAAATATGACCCAAGGGTCTTGTTATGAACAAACTTGGTAGAGGCCCAGTAGGTGATGCTACACACCAAATATTTAAGCTGTCTGCCATCTGGTTACAGAGAAGAAGATTTTTAAAGATTTTCGCTCTTTGATTCTATGTAAAAAGGGTTGGGCCCGGGCAAAGCCCAAATATGACCCCAGGGTCTTGATATGAACAAACTTGGTAGAGGTCCACTAGATGATGCTACATACCAAATATGAAAGCTGTCTGCCTTCTGGTTTCAGAGAAGAAGATTTGTAAAGGTTTTCATATTTTCACCCTTTTTGTTAAGGGTAAAGGGAAAGTTAAGGGTGGATTTCATTTATTTGAACAACTTTGGTAGAGCTTGACCCAAGGAACATCCCTGCCAAGTTTCATCAAGATTAGCCCACTGGTTTAGGAGGAGAAGATGTTTAAATAAATTGTGGACGACGCACGACGGACGACGCATGACGGACATTCTACCATCCCAATAGCTCACCTTGAGCACTTCGTGCTCAGGTGAGCTAAAAAAAGTGATTCTTAAATGAAACAAGAGCTGTCGGAGGACAGCGAAGCTCGACTATTCCTAGTGCTGGATAGTAACAGCAAATCAATATCGACATTGGAAATTCAATAAAATGAAAGTCAAGAGAAAAGATTCTTTGTCTAGAGGCTGATATTATGGTCACAGAAGCATGTGCAGAGTTTCAAAGCAAAAGCTTTAGTAGGAACAGATATACAACTAACATAAAACAGTTGCACATAAAAACATAACCAAGATTTTTAAGGCCGCAAAGGGTTAAAATTCCACTAAATTAAATATCAGAGAAATGAATCTTTTTCTGTGGGCTAATATTATGGTCAAAGAAGCATGTGTATAGTTTCCAAGCAACAGCTATAGTAGAAATAGAGATATTACAGAAATACAACATTTGCACGTAAAAACTTAACCAAGAATTTCTAAGTCCATAAAGGGTTATAAATCCACCAAATGTTATACCAGAGAATTGAATCTTTATTAAGAGGCTGTTGTTATGATCATTGAAGCATGTGCAAAGTTTGAAAGCAATAGCTTTAATAGAATTAGAGATATAACTGATGTACAACATTTGCACGTAAAAACTTAACCAAGAATTTCTGAGTCTGAAAAAGGTTAAAATTCCACTTAATTCAATATCAGAGTAATAAATCTTTGTCAAGAGGCTGATATCATGGTAACAGAAGCACGTGTAGAGTTTCCAAGCAAAAGCCTATGTAGAAATAGAGCTATAACTGATGTACAACATTTGCACATAAAAACTTAACCAAGATTTCTAAGTCTGAAAAGGGTTAAAATTCCACTTAATTCAAAATCAGAGTATTGAATCTTTGTCTAGAGGCTGATTTTATGGTCACAGAAGCATGTGCAAAGTTTCAAAGCAATAGCTTTAGTAGAAATAGATTTATTACAGAAATACAACATTTGCACATAAAAACTAAACCAAGATTTTCCAAATCCGAAAAGGGTTAAAATTCCATTAAATTCAATATCAGAGTAATGAATCTTTGTCTAGATGCTGATATTATGGTCACAGAAGCATGTGCAAAGTTTCAAAGCAATAGCTTTAATAGAAACAGAGATTTTAAACACTTGCACGTAAAAACTTAACCAAAGCATTACGCCGACGCCCGGGTGACTGGAATAGCCCCCCTATTTTTCGAATAGTCGAGCTAAAAATGCATTTCATCAAATCTTATGACGTTAGAACCCATTAGAATCGTCTCATTGAGATTATTCTTATGGGTTCAAACATCCTAGGATTCAGTCAGAATTGTGTGACAATCTTTATATGCTATCAAAAACACATCTTTTTTATCATTTTATATTGTATTAAGCGACCATTTCCATAAGCAACCGCTTTTTAATGATCCCCTAAGTGGTTGCTTAACGCAAGCTTTACTGTATGCTCTTCATACATATGTAGTGTTAGAAAAGCAAATCTTCATTGGTGGACATAACAACCTAACTGCAGATAATTTGGCCTGTTAGCCTTTAGTGTAAGATACAAATTTGTTAGACACATGCCAAATGACTCAGTTATGGATATTTTGTCACAACAATTTCATTTCTTTCACTTCATTACAATGGAGCAACAGATTAAAAATTTGTGTAACATCAATGTATCTTTTACAATGAGTATGACCAAACAAATTTTACATCCTGGGTGTAATAATATATTACCTATCACATTTCCTACAATGATGAGATCTTGGTGCTTTGTAACTTTCACACAGCTCACAATATTGTAACTTTTTACAGTGAGATGGATCTTTCTAAAATAAAATAGATAATGAGTGAAATATTCATGACCATAAAGGTCAAGTGTTGCAACACAAAATTTTTGTATGTGCCTATATTCATTTGTTAACCCTTGTCATGCTGAACCCGGAATATTCCTGCTTTGGCAGGAGCTATAGAAAAACATCAGCCTGCACATATGTGCAGTCTGATGTTAGTCTACACCACCTGTTTCTCACTTTCAAACCAGAATTGTCAACTGATTTAGTTTTTCAAATAAAATTTGACCTACATTTGGTACTTTCAGTGCTTTTTGCCCTTTGATTTTGATGACAATTTTTAGCCAATATTTATTCAGCATGACAAGGGTTAAGATTTTCATAGGACAATGACCAGCAAAATAACAAGGATGCCGAGGCAAGTAAAGTAATTCCTTTGGTTTTCTCTGATAATAGCAATGCTAATAAAGTTCAAGTACTGAGCAGCAATTTTGAATAGTTATTCGTTTCTTAATTCTCTCACAGTTTGAAAAATTTGTTTGTGTGCACAATCAATCAATTATCAACATAACTCTGAGTGGTAATTGTAACCTTGTAACTGCAGCATGTATCTAATGCCCAAAAGAACATCGGTAGTTTTCAAATAAATAAATAAGACGGTCTATCATGATAACAAATGCATTCCATTGTGCTTACAAGTCATTCTACACATTCCTTGTACTCACCAGAACCAATGTTGGCACAAAACCTGGTCCCTTGAAAGAGCAGCTCTAAACAGCTTGAAAGTAGTTATGTAAAGTCAGTATATTCCAGGAAACAAAACATGTGTGTGCACAATCAATCAATTAACAACATAATTTTGGGGGGTGACCAAAACCTCAGTCCTGGTTAGTACAGTTTCACTGCTTGTAGTGGTTGCCAACAAGAACATTATGCAGTATTTCAGTAATTATATCACATAGCCTATGTTGTTGGTACTCATTGGAATTGTCTTGCTGAGACAATTCAAATGAGTACCAACAACATAAGATCTCATGTTTATCCCCTTTTTATTTGTACCTCTGCTATCATTACATGTCGTTGTTGTTATTAAAAAATCTCGTAACTACAGCTTTCATCAAGCTATCTACAGCTTTGAACAAGCTGTAGTTATGAGGTTTTAGAAAAACATTGACAATGTTTTTTATTCTGCAAACAAATCATTTCTGTTCATTCCTTGTACTCACCGGAGCCCATGACGGCACAAAACCTGGTCCCTTGAAAACAGCTTGAAAGTAGTTATATAGAGTCAGAATATTCCAGGAAACAAAAACAAGAAAATTGGGAAGTCCACCAGGAGTGTCCAAAGGCCAGTACATAAACATACACTTAAACGACATCCATGATATATAGAAAATGATTGACAGTGCGATGATCGGACCCCAGTGGACAAGCTGCCATAATTTAGATCCAAAACCCATCTGTTGAACTGTACTTGAGATCACCTGGAAAAGAAGTGAATCTATTAGACTCAGTCATTAAAACAGTTTTGACCCTTAAATTCTGAAAATGTCTTATTATTTCCCTTATTTTTTTCTGGAGTGTGGAGTATGTTGTCTAGTGGTTAGGACAGTAGCTTTGGGATCAAAGGTCCCACGACAGAATCCCAACAAGGCCACAATAATTTTTCTGAGCAAAATACAGGTGTAATAACTCCATTGGACCAAGTTGATCCTCTCAACCTAGCTCTGTATAAATCAGTACCTGTGAGAATGTAAGTCTAAGTGCTGTGTCTACCAAAGTATGCCATGTAAACAGTTGACTTTCAATTTGATGTTCGGGGATTCAGTGTGAAGTCGGTTGCATAATTATGCATGGTATAGAAACAGACTATAAACCCATTTTTTCAACTTTTTTTCTGTCAAAGGGGTCAAAATTACTAATTGTTCAGTAATGCATCTTGATACAGCTGCACATAATAAATGTATAACCATTAATTCTATACTTCATATCTTAATAAGAGATTCATATGAAATATGAATCTCTTACAAAGATATGAAGGAGATAATTAAAGAAGTTGATCACCATAAACAAGAAAAAGTTACTTGTTATCCACTTATTTGAAATTCCATTTTCTTTAAACCTTTTAATAGTAGTTTTGAACCCTAGAAATTCAAGGGGACAATATCTCTTGAATTTGAAAAGCTAGTACAAGCCTAAGACTAAGAAATTATGCTCCTCTAATAAACATTAAGCAAAGCTTTGGACATGAGGGAGTCAAGGCAATTCCGAAATTAGCTAAAAGTGGTTTCTGGAGGTGACTAAAATCTTCATAATCAATCAGTCTTTAACCGGGAAAGTTGAAGGGAAGATGAACAGAGCTTTGGAAAGAGGGAGTATTTTGGATATTTTTGAAATCTAATTACCATATAAATCTAGGATATTTACAGGGTTTGAAACAAAGATTATTTTCTATTAACAATTTAAAACAGCGAATAACAAAATTTATTACTCGCAAAATGTGAATAAGCACTAGCCTAATTGATTTAGTGGGTATTTTAATTTTTCTAGCTTCATTTTCTAATTGAGAGACTTCAGTAAACAAATAACAGTTCTTAACAGTCATGTATTTTCATATTTCTTCAAGAATTAGTTTCTCAATTACTTTTAGCCATATGCTCTATTATTGATTTCTGATTGGTTGTTTTATTGCAATATCAAAAGATCAATAACTCTGTGCATCACATTGTTAACAATTAAATTTTTTCACACTAAAATAGATCTCATACAACACATGCATCAATTTATTGAAACACCTGTGCCAGTGTTATTAATTTTTTCACAATTCATTCACATTTAATTGTTTAATGAATATTACATAAAGGTGTTGAAATACAAAATTTCTCAACTTGTCCCTGTTTTAGTAAAAGGTGATGATCTATTTGTCCAAGATCAAAATGAATATGTCCAGACAAAAAGTGATAAGAACCCAGTATTTCTTCATTTAAAACAAAGTTTTCTACCCTTATGCAGGAACATTAGGATAATGTTCATCTCCTATATCATGTAGCACCATTCCAAATTTGCCCAAGTAATTACTTGACCAAGGACAAGTGGACTAGAAAAGTATACTGGTCCGTAAGAAGAAATGCCCCTGTCAGATAAGTTGGACATGGAACCCCTGTGTTACAAATCCATTTATTAGAAAGATAACTCGAATTAAACAATAATGGCCAAAGCTGGCAGGATACCTGATTTATCAATACCAAGAGCGTAACTCACATTACACAATTTATGCAAGTGTGTAAAAGAAATAATCCTCTGTTGAAAAATATCACTGAAGAATAATCATAACATTGAAATTACAGCCTATTCAAGTTGTAGTAACAATGTTTTTAGTATTCACAAACCCTAAAATTATACAAAGGAATACAACGGAGGGCATTCATCTTTTGTCACAGTCCTGATATCACCTTTATCCTGTATTCTTTAGTTGTCGCCTACTGAGACTGCATATTAATTTCAAAGTTCCAGATATGCCTATGGATACTCTTGTAGTTATGGCAAGGAAACAACAAACAAATCTTAGAATCACTTTACGGGAATAATTACCGTTAAGGTAGTGGACCTGTAATAGTTCCGCAATGTTTCGTAAGCAATGAACTTTCACAATACTAACCGAGGTTTCCTTATGAAATCATTTGGAAATCTCTGTTAACACTGTTAACGAGATTACTTCCAAAACATTGTGGAACTATTAGGGATCTTCCATCTTCACGAGTCAAGGGGTACGAATCGATAAGATCTTCTCGAATACCCCTTGACTGAATGAATAGGTATTTTCTGTACGATTTATTTTTAGCCGGCCAATCAAAAGGTCAAACGCGATTTCTGTGACTGCCAATCAGAGAGCTTCTTACAAACGACATCGGTACCTTTTAATCCATATGACAACCTGTTGTATTCCGACGACTGTGTAGATAACCCTTCATTCGCGTCGCATCGAAGACACTAATTTTTAAGTACGTTTTCATTCGGTGACAGATAGATTTATAAAATCAACAAAATATAAATCAGTTCCTTTTTATTAGAATGATAGGAATAGTAAGCCGAAAGTTTCCTCATTGTCCACCGTGAATGTTTTCGAAGCTCCCCCCCCCCCCCCCCCCCCAAATTACATCAAAAATGTGAGTTGAGAATTCAGACATTATCTTTCACACGTTTTGTATTTTTGTCGACTAACAAAAATAACGTGAAATTATTTTGAGTTAATCTATCCCCCATATTGTTCCATAGAAGGATATTTTGGATAGCCTTCTCTCTCCCCCCCCCCCCTAAAAAAAAGTGTATGAAATAAAAATAAATAAAATTAATGGCCAGGGGTTTTTTTTTATTGAAAGCAAATAAATTTCTATACTACATAGAATATAGTCAACAGGCGGCAAAACTACTTAATCATAACTTGAATAAGCTGTAGCCACGAGATTTTGGACTACCCGGAAAACGTGTTTATATCATATATATTAGAGATAAAAATCAAATAATCCTTTTTTTACAAATACATGTGTAATTCGATTTGGATTGGACATTGCGCGTGATTGATTTGTTTTTCACGTCGTGAATAAGTTGTTTCATAGCAAATCTAAGTTTTAAATTTATGGTAACATTAACATAAACAACCTGCAATATGGGTACTTTTCAAATTAAAATTAATCAAATAAATAAATAAATAATGAAGACAAATTATAACAATAAACAAATAAATTGATTAATTCTTTGGCTCCCACAATATTGTCACGCTAGATTTTATTTTACACAGATAGAGGATTTTTACTAAAAATTGTTCTATTATTTTCTTTCTTTATTTATTTATTTTCATATTTTTTTCTCTTTATTTCTCTTGTCATTTAATGTGTTTAAAGAACAGTCTGCTGGAAAAGAAGGAGAAAAACTCCCGAATAAAAGAATTCATATGAAAATTCAAGTAAATTATCATTTCTAAATTATTTCTAATTATAAGACGGCTTAATTATTGAATTTTTCCAAATTTTAAATTTCGCGTACTTCAATATAGATGCATTCTACTATATTGGAGTATGCCATCGTTGAGGTCTAAAACATTGAAAACTTAAACAGGTATTGATAGATTAAATAACTTGAAAACTCGAATAAACATTGAAAAATCGTAATACACTGTCATCAAGGGTAGAAAAAGAAGAATTTGAGAACCTTTCAATGTACCATCAAATTATCAAAAAGATATGTTGTCATTTGAACAGATATAGGAATTTCCATCAGATTTTGTGATTGTGTATTTCAGTCTTGCTAAGTGTCACAATTACCTAAAACTGAATGGGGTTAAGCGCAATTCTTAGGGTTAATTTCACATCTGGAAAGTAGCCGCGGGGTATATTGATCTAACATACCTCCCGCTGTCGGACCTTTTTGTAAGAATGTTACTGATTGGTCCGCCTCGTTTTCCGTTCTGTGACATCACACGTACAGAAATTACCCACTCAATCAGCCAAGGTTAAGATAAGTAAAACGTTCGTAACCCTTGGTTCGACAAGATGGGGATCTTCTTGACTTAGTCACACTGATGGAGTGTGGTTGCAGATAAAACAAGGTATAACAGGAAGAAATTCATTTGACAAGTGCGCGAAACGGTAGCGAAATTGAAAGAAATAACATGTTTTCCACATTTATGATGCATCATTTGTATATATTTTCTTATGTCCTTCAAGGAAATGATTTGCAAAGTATGCTATACATTTTGTAGACACAGAAAAGGCATTTAAAAAGGATTTTTACCTTTTTAGAAAATCGCTGTCTGTAGAACTTGGTCTATGTCAATTACATGCTTGACAGGGAACCGGAAGTAGTTACAGATGACGCAGATCATATTTAGACTAGAGCTTTCCTTAATTATAGACTCGAAACTCTACCCAATCTTCGCTACCCTCCGAACTTTTAGATTAGATCAGGCTCACTTAAATTTAAAAAAAGCAAAGGCGTGCCTACGAATAACGTACAGTACACGATTCCGTGCTAAAAGTTTTATTGTCAAAAATTGATCGTTGGTGAATGGCTATAACAGTGATCGAAACTACCCTCAAGCCCCGGGTACGGTGACTGCGCACACCTACCCGGATGATGATGTTATAAGCACTAGCCGACCGAATAATATTAGAGGATACCATTTTCATTACGCAAGTGCGTACTGTGCGAAATTGGTAGACACGCCCTTGACTGGAAATTTTTAAATATTCAATTTAATCATTACTGCCTGATTAATACGAACGAGGCCTAGTTTCATGTGCCAGAGAAGTGGGCCGTTCACCGGCTGTAAAGAAGTTTTTAAGAAACTCTAAAATTTAATAATGTGTTGAAATGTACACCGCTTGTTATGAGCACCTTTTTATGTAACTTTCATTTTTATGTAACTTTCATTTCAATTGATTTTTCAACACAGATTAACAAAAGACAAAAGGGTCTGGCCACAAGTTCTCTAGAACTTAGATTCGGCCATTCCGTAATCATGATGTATCTACTCTTTTTACTGTCTTCACGTTTTGCTTAAATAAATGCATACAAAATTATACTGGTCAAATGAGTTGAAGACAGCTCTGTCCAAGTTAAGGATTGCTAACTTTGTAATGGCTATAATCTAAAAGCGGTTAACGGTTTAGAGAACGAGGGGGGAGGGGGGGGGGGGGAATCAGTCCTTTTGTGTCAGCCGAGACAATTTCTCTGCCAGCGGAACCTGTGCACAGAGAAGCCAATGTAATGTTTTTTGCATTATATGTCACAGAATTTAAGAAAAACTTTTTGAATATTTTATATAACTTTGCATACAACTAAATATTTCAAAATTTTCCTCATGATTAAAATCGGATGATCCGTTCAGAAGTAAGTTCCTCTTTAATTAGTGGAAACGATGTAGATTTCTAAATAGTATGACTCTTTGCACAATAAACAAACGACATTGGAATAAATAGTGTTCAGCGACCTCTCGAGGAAACCCATAACTACAAGTAGCGTGGACTGATAAATAATTTGAAAACAGGTCGAACTTTAAATCACTACAATTATTTCTTATTCGTGTATGTATTCAAGAGAACTTCCTATCGCCAGAAAGATAATACTTTGGTACCTCTGAAACAAGAAAGATTTGTAATATTTTCGATTTAAATAGTGACAATGATTGTATTGATTTAATATTTTCGGGTAGATAATCCAAAGTTTCACTGCTGATGGAAAGAAAGAACTGGCAAACAGATTCGTTCTCAAATCGAACAAATAGATATCATATGCGTTACGTAATGCGTATTGGGGGGGGGGGGGGGGAATAAATCAAAAATGTAATTTGGTTTGCTTCTAAGAAACGTCATGAAATTTTAGCGACCTATGACACCGTATTTAGCTTTTAAAAAAAGTCAGATCAAAGTTAGCGAAATGACTGAAATAGACCTACAACATTGAGTATTCCGTAAAATATAATCTTATCAACAAGAATATGCAATTATAAGAATTTTCTTACAGTCTTCCAAAGACGGTTGATCTGTTGTTTTAGCAAGTTCTATCACGCCAAGTATAACGAAAAAAATCAAACAAACAAACAATTAAAACAATAATAATAATAACAATAATAAGAAGAAGAAGAAGAAGAAGAATAACAATTAATGATAATAATAATAATTTAAAAAAACACACACAAAAACCTAACTTAAAAGGTATAATTCCTAAAGGAGAAATGGTCATAGCGCTTTTCTGCCGGATAGCCATTCGCCAGTATTCGACTGGTAATTAGAGGATATTTAATGAGTGGTAATTGGATACCGAATTCATTAAACGAGTCATCCTTAAACAGATAACGAGGCTGCGCCGAGTTTTTATCTGTTTCAGATGACGAGTTTATAAAATTCGGTATTTTACGAGCACGAAATTTGATATTCTATTTAAAAATGACCTGAACTTTTGCGATAAATCGAATTAATTTCAGAAAATTATCGATTAAAGTTATTCCGTGAAAAAAATACGACGCCGTTTGCGAATTGACGGCACTGAATTGAATGCAATTGAATGCATTATGACGTCATTTTTTTAATAACGAAATATAACGTTGTTTAACGTTCTTAGGTCATTTGCATAATTATTCCACTAGTGTAATAACATCAGTGTACGAAATCAGAAATATTCAACGTGGTTATTTCATTTCAATATAGGGGTCGTCCACAATTCCATTAGATATCTTTTCCTCTTTACTCCATGGACGAATCTTGATGAACCCCGAAGGTGATGTTCCTTATTCAAGCTAGACCAAAGATGTTCAAATAATTGAAATCCACCTTTTACTCTGGGTGCCTCGGCAACAAAAAGACGAAAGTAAGAAAACCTTTTAAAAATCTTTTTAAATGAAACCAGACGGATGATAGCTTTAATATTTGGTATGTCTCATCATCTAGTGGACCTCAACCAAGTTTATTCACATCATGCCCCTGGGGTCAAATTTGGTATGTAACACAATGTAGTGGACCTCTATTCATGTCACGCCCTTGGGGTCAATTTTGAGCTCTGCCTGGGCGCACTCTATTTCACAAAGAAAAAAAGGAGAAACCTTCAAAAAAAATCTCCAAACTAAAAGGCAGACATCTGTTATATTTGGTATGTAACATCATAAAGTGTACCTCTACGGAGTTTGTTCACATCATGCCCCTGGAGGTATGGCTTGGGCCCTGTACGGGCGCATCCTGTCGAAACAAACAAGGAAAAAAAATAAAAGTCCATTCCTCTTAAACCAGAAGGCATAGAGCTTTCATATTAGTATGTAATTCATTTGGTAGAGCTAACCAAATTTGTACGTGTCATGCTCCTTGTGTCATAATTTGGATGTGCCCGGGCGTATCACATTCAACCATCATGTTCCCTTAATAAAGTCTCATGATGTCTATATCGTTGATGAATGATCAAAACATCGTAACTACAGCTTATTCAAGCTGTTGTTACGATGTATTGAATATTTACCAACGCCCAAATCATAAAAAAGGGGAGTGGGTGGAGAGCATACCTCTTTTGTGTATAAATTTCAAAATCCTAGTAACGCTTTTTGTGATGTATTGGGTGTCAAAGAGACTTTGGTGAGCGATCTAGGATCATAATGATCTGATCGGTTTAATTTGAAGGAAGACAATTTGAAAATTGCCACATGACTGTCTTCTCAACCAGTTTCCGGTAGTAACGACCGAAATGGTACAGTACTTCCAGCACTCTGATTCTTACGAGCGAAAAAACGCTAAAACCGCTAGCTTGGCGAGCGTTTTCAAAAATGGATGCCTGCCTGTCAGCGGTCGTCGCTGCTCTCTGTGATGACAGTGAGGCTTTACATGCTCATATGATTAGTACTGAGCTTGTTACAATAATGCTAACTGATGTAGTCATTGCATTGGCTGCCAGCGGTAATTATTTTCTGCACTCGTCTGTCTGTCAGGAGTGACCTAACTGGAATTTACTTCCGGAGGTCGTTGTGAGGGTAAAAGTAGATCTTTTAGAAAAAAAACTAGGGCAGACGAAAACGTCATTTTTGAAGTGGAGAACAGCTATAATACTACTACTAATAATAATCTTTTATTTATAGTCTGGGGTTTGTACGAGGTACATTTAACAATTACTTGAACATAAGCTATGTATAGCTTTTAACCGACTTTTACTCATTCTAGTAATAATCAATTTTGCGTGAGAAATTCGAGAGGCAGTGAAATCCTTTTTTTGAAGGGTTTTCATCCACTGCTACCCATTTACAACTGGGTGGACTGAGGCAGTGACTATTAAGTTTCTTGCCTAAGGAAACACCCCGCTCACACCAGGACTCGAACCCCGGACCTTCGGATCAGAAGACCGACGCTCTAACTACTGAGCTGTCGAGGCAGCTACAATGTGTACATTTTTTATATTTGGCTACATTTGCATCTCTTCTTTGATTTAACGCTTTGGTTTGGATCTCCGTTCACAGTTTCTTATCCGGACGAACAGGTAAGAGATGGGGACATACCAAAAGTAACTGTCCTCTTCATGGGTGGAAAAAAGACAGCTCCGTTAGCTTGATTAGCTAAAACTTAAACCTCATTCACGACGTTTTTTTTCTTTCTTTTGTTTGTCACAAAAGACAGATCTATGATTGAAGATAAAACGCTTATGACTTCATAGCTCCGATTCTTTTTGTGGAAAGTGCTATGGCACCAGAAAAAAATTGTTCATTTTTATTTAGAACACAGATTGCCAAATATCCGACAGGATCTTGTGGCGGTCACATGTTTATGTCATGTTTCTTAGTTAAACAGAGATGCTGCCCCTATGTCTCCTGATTGAAGCCCTGCACTGTGGACAGAGACCTTCCTACTACCAGGCTCTCAGACAATGGCGGCTACCCGTTTTTGGTTTGACTGTTCGACTTGGGCTATTCTATGTAGTCCAATGGGGTGAATTATAATTTCGCCCGGATTATGAAGCCGCCACGGGGTCCTGAAAGGAAGTGTAAATATATCCGTCCGTTTATCGAAGGTTTTATTCAATGACCGGGACCCCTAACCAGGGTATAGGTCTTAAATGCTGTACAGAGTAACAAAGTATTTAACAAAACATGTGAAGTGACTTTAAAGAAGTATCGTTGCGACCTTATCGTTGTTTGATTTGGAGGAATTGGTTTGAAATGGACCCTGAATATAAGATACCTTCCAATCATGGTTTCAAAAACGGTATCTCTGGGATATTTTATACACGGTCTCACACTCATACTATATTCGAAGGTTATTGTCCTGGCTGGGCGGAGGCTAATAGGTTCGTTGCAAGTAAATCAGCTTTCGTGTATTATAATTACTCAGTTTAATGGTTTCTTTAAATTCGGAAGGTTGGCAGCCGCCCTCGTAACTTCAGCTTGGACCAACGATGAAATGTGTTCACTTTCGCTTAGCACGTTTATCCCTTTGGTTTTAAGATATTAGTTATTTACACGCGTTCACGACAATTGTCGGCTAACTTTTGATAGCACCCAAAATATTGAAAAGTAAACTAGCCAATTTACGTCACGACTAAACCACACCCTGCCAGTTGAATAATAATGCAGAATACCTCAATATTGATTGGCTATGCGATATGACTGACTGTCAGTAGTCGAAAGAATTTACAACACGCTACATGACGGCGAGCCAATCAAAATAGCGCGTCTCAATTCAATGTAGCTATTTATAACGCGAGTGTATTGAATACAGTCGTGTGATAAAACGAACTCTTCTTGTGCATATAAAATGAATGGCATGGACGACGAACAAAAACCAGGTATAATCATTTTATAAACAGTTCGCTTATTTATTTAGGCCACGAGATTTCTCTCTCTCTCTCTCTCTCTCTCTCTCTCTCTCTCTCTCTCTCTCTCTCTCTCTCATTCTCTCTCTCTCTCTCTCTCTCTCTCTCTCTCTCTCTCTCTCTCTCTCTCTCTCTCTCTCTCTCTCTCTCTCACTCCCTCTCTCTCTCCCTCTCTTTCTCTTTTCAGTCTCTCTCTTTCTCACACTATGTTTCTCTCTGTCTGTCAGTCAGTCTGTCTCTCTCTCTCTCTCTTTCTTTCTTTCTTTCTTTCTTTCTTTCTTTCTTTCTTTCTTTCCCTCTCCCTCTCTCTCTTTCTCTCTCTCATTCTCTCTCTCTCACTCTATGTTTCTCTCTGTCTGTCAGTCTCTCTCTCTCTCTCTCTCTCTCTCTCTCTCTCTCTCTCTCTCTCTCTCTCTCTCCTCTCCTCTCCTCTCCCAGGCTCTCTCTCTCTCTCTCTCCTCTCTCAGGCTCTCTCTCTCTCGGCGGTAGTTACGATGATTTGAATTACAGAGACGAATTATATGCGTTTATGGGCAAACACCCCGCTAGTTTCGGAGGCCTATAGGGGTGGGGATCGTGGCCGGTAGCCTAAAAGCAGAGTTATCAAGTTGGAACATTAAAAAATTAAAGTATCACTGATATGCCGGTAAATCACGTGGGCGACCCATATCAGTACAGCTTTATACAAGAGACTTACTCGCTCACTAGGAAATATTGTAAGAACATAAAACTATTAGTGTTAGACCACCTCGAGGCACAAGAAAAATAATGATATGGATCCGCGCATGAAATGTGATCTGGGAATTCTCTAAAATACATGTAAATATTTGCAAAAGAGATTGGTTCTATCACAGGCAAACCCCAAGACAGACTGAAGAGGTCGCATTCCAAAAATTCTCAGTCACAGAAATGTAGATTGGTCATTCTTGATACAGAAAAAAAAGCCAAAAGCGAAAAGCTTCGACCCTAGTCAGTCTGTGCAATCCGCGCAGACTGACTAGGGTCGACACTTTCCGCACTACCCAGATGGTCTCTTTTCGCGTTACGGGTCACATATATGGATCCGCGCATGAACTGTAATCAGTCGGTTGCAGTTGATAACATCGTAAATTTGACAAGGTGAATGATTTTGGATTTTTTTTGGAATGATATTGAATGAGTGAGAGGAGCAAGCTTTTTAAAGAAATTAAGGGGAGGTAATACAATATCGTTGATTTCGCCCTATTAGAGTCAATTATCGACAATTTATTACCTCCCTTCACTTCAAAAAAAAAATTACGTATTTTCCAGTTTGTATTTCTTTTCGGGCTAATTAGACGCTTTGAAATCAATACCCGATAATAAAATAGTGCAATGGTTTGATCGATTGGAATGAAATATTGATCGTTTATCGTTATGTACGATTTCAAAGCATTTTTAAACACTTTCGGAAGGCGGAGCGCCTAGCGGGTGAAACGGAATAGGTTTGTTTGAAATGAGTGTCAATTTCACGTTAGGATTGACTGTAACCAAATTAGTTGGAATCCGTTACCGTATAAAAATAAAATAGCACATAACCTATGTGTTTGTTTGTTTGAATGTGGTTTTACGCCACTTTCAACAACCTTGCTGTTATATCGCGGCGGCTGGAGAAATGGATTCCGGCCTGGTATTTCTCTCACCAGTACAGGCTATCACATCCTTTTCTAGCCTCTAGCTGCTATATCACATAGGTCTACTATTATCTGTCCAATGATGAGAGACAAATAGTCGGAAAGGATAAGTACCGCCGTCGGGATCGAAGCTAGGACCTCTACATCGACAGTCCGACGCGCGACCAACTGCGCTGTGACGACGGTTTCCTACAAATGAAGCAGACAACATTGCAAATGACACCATCAATGTTAATAAGCATGCATATTGAACAGCATAGTAGTTGTTATATATGACCATTTCCAGTGTCTTTACCATTTGTAGGCTAACACCTGAGCTGTTGCTACTTATCTATTTATCTAATGATTTTGTCGGAAATACGGTAAACGCTTATTGAAGGGTAATTTAAAAGCTTAGAGAGTAAAAGAAATATGAAAGAACGACTTATCAAACCCGGTGTTATAACATCGGCTAAGGTATATCAAAGTTTTCCGGGCGTCCTCGGTGCAAGGCCCACCTAACTGCCTTGTCACATACACAGGCACTTCGATTCAGGATTTTATAAATAAATTTTCATATCTCACTGTAATAAAGAATACACAAGGTAGTGCAGCATCCATGTTTAAGAGAACGGATGTTTTTACAAGCATCTTTGGCTTCCGTCACGGGACGAGTTTACTCATGAGAATCGAGAACCAAATTGCTTGTAAAAACATCCGTTCCCTTAGAAAATGGCGACTGCACTATCTTGTGTATTATTTATAATAGTGATATTGGTAGGTTGTTATCAAATCCTGAATCCAAGTGCCTGTGGTCACATAGTTATGATCATTTGACGGTGAAGTAGTGATTCACAATCCCGGAGATGGCGCTTTTCACGGTTTAACTAATGCCTTTGAAACTATGTTTAATCCGTGATTTTTGCCCGAATCATTGCATTCAATTAAAGGTAAACCAGTTTTTATTATTGACTCGTTCTTATAGGTAGCTGAAAATGTAAACTTGATACGTTAAATTGTCGATGGGGAACAAATCCTAAGTAACGCAGACCGTAGAAGCTGAAGTTACGAAGTTTTGATAAAAAGACGACGGAATGTATTCACTTGTGCTTAGCATATCATTATTTTTGCTACATTTATATACACGCTTTAACTACAATTAAAGACTTAATTTTGTTCGAAATCAAGGTATTAGAAAGTAAAGTCACAAAATTACGACTCGATTAAGCCGCGCCCTAACAGGTGAATATTTCAGCAGAATATAAGCACCACATCCTTGAACTATACAAGTGTATATCCAAGCATTATACTTTTAACTCAAGTTTGATTATTAATTAAAAGATGCTTAAATATCAATAACTAACCTATTTCATTAATTGACAATGCAGTAGATTGCTGTCAATGTCGTTCACAAATTATTTCTTCTAAAGCTCGAGCAAAGCCGAGAGGGAGTTGTAAGATTTTTATTCGTGTATATGGGAGGGTCAAGTTAATATCAATAAAACCGACCTACAACTTAAGCTACAAAGTCTTGAAATTTTACATTGGCATGTTCAAAACTGTTTATTAAAAGCTAACGTGTTTATGTTCTATCGTTTCAGAAATGAAATAAATAATACATCTCTCCGTCCCTTTTTAGAACTGGACGATTTCGGCCCTCGAAACTTGGAAGAGTACGCCGACAGATTATGGCAACAGCGCGTGAAGACGGAGCGGGAGTCAGCGGATAGTGATGACGACACCGGAAGTTATTCTCCGACACGTGACTACTACGACACCTACTATCATGGTGATACGGATACTTTTAAAGGTTGGTGATGTATACAAACTGGGATTGTAGCTAAAGCGACCCACATACAGTCAATCTTGCTCCGGCGACCACGTCTATCAAGCGACCATTTTTTTTTTATTTAAGCGACCATTTTCAACACCCCATTCTTTTTCATATCACTGGTATATAAATTATTGTAAATGAATCCAATGTTGTTAAAATTCACCAGAATCGTATCAAATCTATTCAGTATTAACAGACACAGGATTATTGATAATTTGAAAAATAAAAATGTTCAATCAAAAATTATGATTCTTATTTGTAAACAAAGCGTGTATTCAGCGACCATTTTTTTAAAATACCGCATTTTGTGGTCCCGTTCGTGGTCGCTTAATACAAGTTTTACTGTATATGAAACACATTGGCGTAACTACCTTTATGCAAGTGCGTAATACAAAATAAGATCGTCTGATAATTTACAAACGATGAAACATCAAAATTGTTTCTTTAAAGTGCTTCCCTGGGCTGTCATAGAAAAAGCGTTGGTAGTTAAATTATTTTTCCTTTTTCGCTATCGCCTTTAAATTTTCAAATGATCAGCTCATGTGTCCGTATGAATTTCAATTCCCGGGTTACGCACATGGAATCTTTTCTTTTGGGTGCTTATTACACTCCATACTCCGCGGCTTAAGAGTGCTGTATTGAGCTACGTGTACAGACAAGGATGGTACTTTTTATTTCAGGGCCAATTATTTCAATTACACTTGTACTTAACCTCATTTTGATGGTACCCATTCAAATGAAAATGTTGAAATTTACTTTAAGATCGTTTTTATATCCTTGGCATTGCTATTTTGGACAGTGCTTTTCACTAGTTTAGGGAGAAAAGTCAGTTTCGTGGTAGGCATAAGGCGTTGCTTAATGATACACATATTAACATTTTCTACGTATTTTTGCTTCTTTATGTGTTCATTAAGGCATGGGACCCATCTTTATTAAACGATGTGATAAAATGATATGGGCCAGTGCGTAACATTTCCAACAATTTCACATGCGCGCAAAGCAAAGCTACTGGCTAGTCTGTGCAGCTGCACAGGCTGACCAGAGTCTTCACTTTGCACTCTATAAGAGACAAGGCTTTAATCCCTCTTCTGGCAGTTAGCATATACATGTATATTATTATCGCACTGTGTCGTTGTCTACGCTGATTACTGTTTGTACCTCACACACAGGTGAAATTGTTGTAAATGTCACGCTTCGGCTCATATGATTGGCTGAAAAATTGTTTTTATTCCTGAATGAAAACAGTTTTTGAGTACGCAGCTATTTTGTAAGCTTCTGCAAAAAGAAGCGCCATAGGTAATCTGTTTAATTATTATTATATAGTATATTATAATATACCGAATTTTTTGTATCTCCATCTTCATATCATTATCCACGAGTAGTCGGTGTTATTTTAAAACCTCGTAACTGCAGAGCTTTAATCAAGTAATAGGTGAGAGGTCTTTGAATAACTTCGACCATCTTGTTGCTTCTCTGAACAGAAACCTTTGAATACGGACTTAAGAGACCGACAGATGAACCCCTCTCACCAATTATCGGGTCAACTCCATGTCCCGCGAAGAAGAGTCGGGGGCGACCGTACAAATCTGTGAGTGTGAAAATCACGTGCCTGAAACCAGAGGACAAAGTACCCACAACGTTCAACTCGGACTTGGTCAAGTTACAAGAGGAGGGCCTCGGTAATACTGAACAATTAATCATTAATCATGAAGTGATTTAATTTTAGTTATGTCCATAAGGGTTTGAGCATTCTGATTTGCTGAAAAGTTGTATTTATTCCTGAATGAAAAAAGTTTTGAGTACGCACCTATTTTGTATACCTTTTCAAAAAGTAGCCCAATGGGTAATTTGTTTAATTATGATCCTGCACCCCAAACTTTTGCTGTATCCTCACGTGTGAATGATGTATCAAATTCAATAAAAAAATAAGAAATACAGTTAAAATGTGAAATAACTTCCCCAGGTGCTTTACAAAACATGCACATTATCTCTAATTTTAGAAAAAAAACCCAAAATAGGCTATTTATCAAATCGATGGCTACTTGATTTTTCTCATTTATTTCTAGATGGATTTCGACAGTCACAGTCATTTAGAATAGATAAGCGTCAACATCGGAAGAAATTAACATAATATCAGTGAAAGATACTCAAAACAATTCTTATTGGGTTCTCTTCGTAAAATATGTAACTTTGAATATGGGCGAACGTATTATAGAAACTGCGTCAGGTCTAAATCCTAAAGGATGCGATTTCGACAAGGTGTTGGCCGGCATAGCTTTAGCTAAAATTGCTGTATTTGCGAATTTTGTTAAAGATTTCATCTTTTTCAAGTCTTAACCGGGAATATTGCTATTGATTTAATCTCTTTCAAGTCTTATCCCGCTTTTCAACCCGACGTTAAAGCGCAACAACAATGACGTTGCACGGTTTTAGCGGGAAAAAGTAGCGTCTTTTTTCCCCAAAGTGTAGAATGACGTCATTTGCGGAGGGTAAAAAGAAAACGTCATCCAGACGAGAATCTAAGCAAAAAACTTTTTTCATGTAAGGCTGATTCTTATCTTTATTTTACGAAAACAATTTGAATTTTGATAATGATCGACAGGAATAAAATCGAAGAAAAAATTGTTGATAAATTAAAATAAATAATAAAACAAAATGGCGAAATCTCGCGAGATCATCATCCTCCATGTAGGCCGCCATTACGACACAAAATTAAACTTTGATGGTATATGTATTTCATTTTGATTTTGATTATTTTAATGTTTTACACGCGTTATCAAGAAGCGGGAAAAGCCGCAAAGCGCCCTTCGGGCGCTTTTCGTTACTTTTCCCGTATAAAGGGGGACAACTCTAGATACTTTTTGTGCAAATTATGACCCTTTCTCGAGTTGGATTTTCATCCAACATCCAGCAATCAAGAGTCGAGCGCAGGCACCAGTAGGCGGTCCTCTTGTTTGCTTCATGATATAAAATGATAAGATATAAAAATTCTTTATTTATATCATAAAGCTATGAAACTAAAAACATACTCACACCTATGAACGAATCCGCTTTGCATTTTCACACAGTCTTATTAAGTTTTAAGTTCCGTACCTCAATAGGATCAACAAATACTCTCTCCATCTCTTAAGTGAAAACTTCAGAATAAACCTTTTCTTTTTTATGCCCCCGATAGGGAGGCATCATAAATTTGACTTGTCCGTCTGTCCGTCTGTCCGTCTGTCCGTCCGTCCGTCCGTCCGTCCGTCCGTCATTCCGTCCAAAAACTTTAACATTGGCCATAACTTCTAAATCAAAGCGGTGTCGGGGGCATTGTCATCTTACAGTGGCAGCTCTTGTTTTAAATATTAGTTTTCGTCTTTTATAACCTACATCACTTTATGCATTTTAAATATTTTTGTGTGTGTCTTCTTTTAAACTGTGTAAAAATATAAAGCCAAAGCCTTACAACATTACCATTTTTTTCAGGTGTCCCGAAATGCGAGTTAGCAGCCGGAGGTCTGCGTATGTCATCAAAACTTCCACTCACGTGGACAGCTGAAGACATGCGCAATCACATCCATTCTCTATTTCCTCGAATACAGAATTTTGTGTACATGAAATGCACATCTGGTAAAAACTTGGACCCGCTACCCGAGGAAATCAAGCCGGCTGATCTTCGTCATTTACTTGGAAGATCTGGACTGTATATTGTACCTATTGGGTCCCTACTACCTAAAGTAAGTAATGAAATAACAGTAAATCTTTGTAAAGCGATCTCTATTAGAGACAACCAAAAAAGTAGTCGTTTAATCATTGGCGGTCGTCCATGCAAGGTTGACTGTACTTTATTTCGAAATAGAATCAAGTTACTTCCTTTAAGAAAATGAAACTATGAAACCAACACTCCAAGGAATTATCAAAATTTCAGTCGAGGAAATTTCTATTATCTTGTTGAAAAATTACTATCGTTTCGATGCCTTAAAGCTAGACGACTAGAAAGAAGGTAAGAAAACATTCTTAGAAAACATTCGTGGCAGGGCGGGGCATTGTTGCACTATAAAATGTTTTAAAATCTTCTCAAAAACTATTGGGCTGATTTCAATTTAACTTGGTAAAGATGTTCCTTGGGTGACCCTTTACCTAAATTGTTAAATAGTTTTTTGTTGGCCCCCAAATAGGGGTGTGGTAGGTGGGAAATTGTCTTTCCCCTCTTTTCACTTAATACAAGCATTTCCATTGCAAATGACTAGTAACTCACTTTGACGGCTTGATCATGCACTCCGCTTCCATTTCCTAACAATTTTTCAGTAGATACTAAAACTTGGTTCATATTTCAAATTTTAAAAAAAGGTAAAAATATTCAAGCACACAAATTTTGAATCGCCAGGACTCGGAGAAATCTAACCCACGTGACCAGATCCTCAGCAGCGCCACCACCTCCACCACGCCCCCTGCACACACAAGTAGTACCAGTTACATAACAGAGGCACCGGCATCGTCAACAAACAGTAAACATTATTGGCTGCCGATCAAAGTTTCTGGAGAAAAGGTGAAGGATTTGACATAGGGCCTACGTTGCGAGAGTGAAACAAATTGAATACTTTCTTTATCACACCGGTGTTATAATCAAAACACACAACGCTGCTTTTTGTGATGGAGGAAATGACGCCATAATGTATTTGATGACGTCATTTGACAAACGGGGTAAAATGTTACATTGAAAAATTTTTATCAATTAATCTCAATGATTATGTCGGTCAATTGCAATAGTTCGGTGTCATACTATCAGTGTGTTTTTGGTATGACATCGACAACATGGGGTGCAAAGGACTCACTAGTTAGGCTCACAAGGGTCCTTGCTTAAGGTTTAGGAGTCCCTTCTTTTAATTACACTAGTTATACCTTTTTTTACCTATCCTCGTGTTCTGTTTAAATTTTGATTAATTCTTTGGTTTAAGTAACACAGGTTAATTGATAGGGATTGAGGATCAACTTCAGAAAAAACATTTTCGAGGATCAATTTCATTTCTAAATGTGATCTTGAGAGGCTCCTTTGGACTCACATCAGATTGTTTTGAGGGTCCTGGCTACCTATATGTGAGATTCAGACTCGCAAAACCAGCGTCCTCTTTATCTTAATTTTCCAGCAGAAATTTAAGGCTAATGTTACATAAAAAATGGCGATTCCTTATTCCCATCGACCGATAAATAGAATTAACGTCGGGCACACGTTTTAGTTTACACTCACTTTTACTTCACTAGACCAGCTATGAAGTAACACTATCAAACATAACATATTGTAGATACGCCGGCGAGATATCGACGACAAGTCGCCGATTTCTGATTATAGATGACGAGTCGCCGATTTCTTATAGAAGTTTAAAAGTTAGAAAATAAATGAAAAAAAAGGTCCCCGGCGTTAACTAAGTTTACTGAAGCCCGAGAAATGATTGTCCGTAGCCCGGCCGATCTCCGGTGATAAGTATATACAACACCGACTTCAACAAATCACGAGACGTCGTCGACTAGTAGGCAGGTTTAATTTGGATGTAAAAAGCACCTACTATTAGAAAACTCCACTTCGAAATAAGTAGACCTTCCAATTAGTCGCCAATGTGTTGTCTGTTAGTCGCCTATTTTATCCTTAATAATAAATGTCATAGGTATCCAAATCTTAATTTCATCGGAAACCCATCGACAATGCATCAGAGCGTTAATGTAACATTAGCATAAAAAAGATACTTCTTAGAACATTCTCAAAACTATCTTATGCCGTATGAAGGATTTTAAGCTTTTCACTATTCTATAATTTTCAGGTTATTTCCAACGAGGAAGAATTCCGCATAACTCTTGACATTTCAAACTTTAGTCCCAATGAAATCTCACTGAAAACCAAGAATAACCGAATAGTCATCCATGCAAAACACGAGGAGAGGGAGGATGAGTTCGGGCTCATTGAGAGAGAATTTAAAAGACAGTATATCTTACCAAAGGTATGACAAGCTTGTTCGGACAATATCATACAATAATAATGGTATGTTCTCTCATTGAGAGAGAATTTAAGAGACAGTATATCTTACCAAAGGTATGGAAAGCTTGTTCGGACAATATCATACAATAATAATGGTATGTTCTCTCATTGAGAGAGAATTTAAGAGACAGTATATCTTACCAAAGGTATGGAAAGCTTGTTCGGACAATATCATACAATAATAATGGTATGTTCTCTCATTGAGAGAGAATTTAAGAGACAGTATATCTTACCAAAGGTATGGAAAGCTTGTTCGGACAATATCATACAATAATAATGGTATGTTCTCTCATTGAGAGAGAATTTAAGAGACAGTATATCTTACCAAAGGTATGGAAAGCTTGTTCGGACAATATCATACAATAATAATGGTATGTTCTCTCATTGAGAGAGAATTTAAAAGACAGTATATCTTACCAAAGGTATGACAAGCTTGTTCGGACAATATCATACAATAATAATGGTATGTTCTCTCATTGAGAGAGAATTTAAGAGACAGTATATCTTACAAAAGGTATGGAAAGCTTGTTCGGACAATATCATACAATAATAATGGTATGTTCTCTCATTGAGAGAGAATTAAAGACAGTATATCTTACCAAAGGTATGGAAAGCTTGTTCGGACAATATCATACAATAATAATGGTATGTTCTCTCATTGAGAGAGAATTTAAGAGACAGTATATCTTACCAAAGGTATGGAAAGCTTGTTCGGACAATATCATACAATAATAATGGTATGTTCTCTCATTGAGAGAGAATTTAAGAGACAGTATATCTTACCAAAGGTATGGAAAGCTTGTTCGGACAATATCATACAATTATAATGGTATGTTCTCTCATTGAGAGAGAATTTAAGAGACAGTATATCTTACCAAAGGTATGGAAAGCTTGTTCGGACAATATCATACAATAATAATGGTATGTTCTCTCATTGAGAGAGAATTTAAGAGACAGTATATCTTACCAAAGGTATGGAAAGCTTGTTCGGACAATATCATACAATAATAATGGTATGTTCTCTCATTGAGAGAGAATTTAAAAGACAGTATATCTTACCAAAGGTATGACAAGCTTGTTCGGACAATGTCATACAATAATAATGGTATGTTCTCTCATTGAGAGAGAATTTAAAAGACAGTATATCTTACCTAAGGTATGACAACCTTGTTCGGACAATATCATACAATAATAATGGTATGTTCTCTCATTGACAGAGAATTTAAGAGACAGTATATTTTACCAAAGGTATGGAAAGCTTGTTCGGACAATATCATACAATAATAATGGTATGTTCTCTCATTGAGAGAGAATTTAAGAGACAGTATATCTTACCAAAGGTATGACAAGCTTATTCGGACAATATCATACAACAAGTATACAATCGATATTGCTTGAACGACCACGTCTATTAAGCGACCAATTTTATTAAGCGACCAGCAAAAAAAGTCCCACCACCGTCAGCAAAATCTCTGAAAAAGAGGACATTCTTAATGAAATGTGGTTATCATTGAATTTGATGTTGTTGTAGCCCATTTGAATCGTCTTAACAAGACGATTCTAATGGGCTACAACATCATAGGATTCAGGAAGACTTGACCGACAATCTATAATGCTATCAAAATGAACTGTCACGTTTATCATGATATTTTGCATTAAGCGACCATTTCCGCAAACGACCGCTTTTTGGTAGTCCCCGAAGTGGTCTCTTAACACAAATTTTACTGTGGTATGTTCTTGAAAATCTTACTCAGCGCATTTAGCAATGATGAATTCATGTGGCACTCAAATATTTTCTGTTTACATTTTGAAAGGGCTTTTGACATTACATGTATTTTGACATTGATAGCCATTGATAGTATTGATTAGGCCAGATTTGTTTTCTAACTTTAATTCGTTGATAGTTTGAAATATGTAGTAGTTTAAATATTACATATAGTCTTTTTACGATGCACCGACGATGCCTCGCCGTCGACGCGGACTTGATTGGTATATTTTCAGTAAAACTTGTGGGGCCACCAAAAGCGGTCGTTTATGGGAATGGCCGCTTAATACGAAATACCCTGATAAATCTGACAGTTCATTTTGATAGCAATTTTAGATTGTCGGTCAAGTCGTACTGAATCCTATGATGTTCGAACCCATTAGAATCGTCTTATTGAGACGTTTCTAATGGGTTCCAACAACATGAGATTCAACAATAATTAATTTTTTCGTGAAGAATGCCCTCTTCTACATTGATTTTGCTTAGGCGAGGGGACGTTTTATGGTGATCGCTTAATAAATCTGGTCGCTTAATAGACGTGGTCGCTCCAGCAATATCGACGGTACTTACTTTATTGACTTGGATAGTTTTGAAATACACACTTTCCTAAATAAACGCATTCTTTTGTACTTCACGATTTTTATAGTTAGTAAATAATTTTGGATGATATCTTAGGCCTTTTGTTAAATTGACTCTAAAATTAAACACTCATATATTTACATTTACATTTATTCATATTCACGTAGCTTAATTGCATAATGTTTTGAATATTGTGCATAACGATATATGAATAATCCCCATTTCAATCTCCTATTTTTAGGATGTTGACCCCCTCGAAGTGACGTCATCACTATCACCACAGGGAATACTCACGCTGAAAGCTCCAAAAATGAACAAAGATAACGGAAATGAGCGGATTATTCCATTGCATTTCACGCCAGAAGAGGATATTTAAATGACACAAACAATTTGTTGCAATTTACGTGTATTTGTTTGGTCAAGAATTACATTAGTCTATCGAATTTTGACGCAGTTGTGTTAAGGAATATTTGATATTACATTTTTTGTATCATTGTCGTTGCCAAGCAAAAATTTGACGTTTTGAGAAATCTTTGTTATTAGTCGAAACATACAATTCAAATTTTGAGTATGTGTTCACTATCAGAAGAGTAACCCAAAGCTGCCAAAGGGTTTAACTCTTAATTGTATTTTGTAACAACCACTCCTCGTTCAATTGAGCTTTTTTTCAAATTACGTTTGAAATAGTCCTATGTAATTAGGAGTTGAAGACATTATCTTTCACGTACGTATAGCACTAAAATTCGATTGACTCTGTTTTAATCCGTCCAATTAAAATCCGCCCAATTGAACGAAATTACCGTTAATTTATTACATCCCTTTAGAAAAATAAATTAGGAGTTGAAGACATTATCTTTCACGTACGTATGGCACTAAAATTCGATTGACTCTGTTTTAATCCGTCCAATTACAATCCGTCCAATTGAACGAAATTACCATTAATTTATTACATCCCTTTAGAAAAATAAATTTGGAGTTGAAGACATTATCTTTCACGTTCGTATGGCACAAAAATTCGATTGACTCTGTTTTAATCCGTCCAATTACAATCCGTCCAATTGAACGAAATTACCGTTTATTTATTACATCCCTTTAGAAAAATAAATGAATTTGCCTGTTTGTGTATCTTTTCGAGCAAATCAAACGCTATGAAATTCATATTCGTTAATAGAATTGTGCAATGATTAGGTCTATTTGAACGAAATGTAGATCGTAATGGACGATTTTTAGGCGTTTTCGAACGATTTCGGGGCGTTTATGAATGCATTGAGTGAACGGTTGAATTGAAAAAAAATGGAGCGATAAGTGAGCGATTTGGAATGGGTTTGATCAAGATTAATGTCAATTAGACGGTTTTACTTATAACTGTGTCTGTCTTATTCAATTATTGAGTAAAACGCAATCGAGAGTGATTCATAAGTGATGTGTAATGATTAAGGAGACGAGAGAAGTAAAAGTGAAAGTATCAACTTTGCTGACAAATATCAAATTTTGAAACATTAAATTCGGATACTTCCGACTCTAATTTCGGATTTCGGATTACTTGCAAATTGAGAAATTCTCAATTGTCTATTTTGCAATTGAAGTCCTGTTTTTAAGTATAGAATGTCAGCGAGATTCCTGATATGGTGTATTTTCTGTATTTTATATACCCAGCTACATAGAGGGGTTATTTTGGACTAAGTATTTCAATTACATAAATTTTAGCACAAACCATATGTTGATGGTACTCATTAGAATCGTCTCACCGAGACGATCACATGGTGAGACGATCACAATGAGCACCCACAACATAGGGTGTCATTGAGAAATAAAGATTTAAGACTGGCTTCACCTCCTTTAAAGCTACTCTTTCACAGATTGGGAAAATGTGGTTTTGAAAATTTTCGTAAATTCAATCGGAAATAACGACTTCATCAAGTTGAGGACTTTGAAATAATAAGATTCAATCTGGTAATACATGGAAAGTAAGAGCGATATACCCGAATTTAGCGTAATTCATTCTGAAAAAATAAAGCAACTGCTAACCTTTAAAAGATTAGTCATCTTTTTCGAACCAACTATTTACGCATATGCATTCCACATTATTGCCTTATTCAATCAAAGATTAAGGTAAAAGTAGATAACAGCTTGAAATTTCATATCAATACAAGCAAAATTGAGAGATTATTCACGGAAAGTAACGATTTGGTAATTTATAGACTGGAAATACATAGACTGGAGAACTTACTGATCTTGACGCTTCGAACAAATAGTTTACAAAATTATTGAAATATGATGTTTGAAGTGCCAATGGCCCTGGGCCATTCTTAATCGTCAAAAAATAATTACATTTCTGAATCTAAGAATAAGTTTTGTATTTTTCTATGAAAAACTGTGTAAGAGCAGCTTTAACTGAACCTCTGTATCCATGAACTTCCAATTTGATAATGTCCTATTGAAATCGTGTTTTAATTTTATCTAAACTGTGTGTCTTAGTTAAAGTCATTGTAACTTTGTGACTTAGTGATAAGAAAGTAGCTGTCCTGCGTTCAGGATGCGAAAACGTTTGCGAGTGATTGAATTTACACTTGATCTAACGTGCAAAGCGGAGTAACATTTGAGCTTGTGCGTGAGATTTCCAACAATTTCAATTAAGCGCAAAGCATTAACTCTGACCAGCCTGTGCATCTGCACAGTTTGACCAGAGCTTTCACCAGATGCGTTTAGTAGTTAAATAAGGTCTCAAAGTATCTATAGACCATGAGGTAACTTAATATTTACAACATGTGGCTGTCTGTGCTTCTAAATATTCACCATTGACGAATATTTTAAATTGTTGGAAATGTCACGGACAGGCTCATTCCTAAAACATGTCGAGAGCGTTTTCTTCTTAAACGCTAGACTGCGTTTCTTCACGACAAAAATTGGTTGTTTGTAAAGGAAATGTTTGTTTGCATACTAGATCTATGTATATTGTCCTTTGGTGAACAAATGAGCCGCCGTCAAAGCGTAGTTGGTAGCGCGTCGGACTGTCATTCAAGCGGTCCCGGGTTCGAACCCAGACGGAGAATAATTGGAAAAATGTAGATCTAGATTGGGAATAAATAGATCTACATTACAAAAGCAATAGAATATACAAAGGCGTAACTACCATTACGCATAATATAAACTTTGAAAACCTCGTTGAAATGTCGTTGATGATGATCATAACATCTAAACTTCAGCCTTTTCAAGCTGTAGTTCCGATGTTTTAATTATTCACAAACGCTCAAATCATAGAAAAGGGGAGTAGATGGAAGACATACATCTTTGGTCACAGTTCACATATCGCCTTTATCCTTTAAGTCTATGTTGGTCGCCTTCTGAGTGCGTATAAATAACGAAACCCTAGTTACGCATATGATATTCCACTCAATAAAGAATAATTGTTTACATATTTAATGTTTAGCTACTTTCAGAAGTTTGTTTTCATAATGTTCATTCATAAAGATGTAAAGAGATCTAAAGTTCATGTATAATTCAACATAAATTACAATGGAGAAAACAAAGGTTGATCGCTCAACCTGGGGAACGGAGATTTTTGAAGACTTTAGTAGTGGAGAAATCTATGTGAAGTCGTCAGGTCAGACCCTACACGATTTTTGGCCTTCTTTGTTCTATATAGAATTGCTCAACTTTCAGGTGCTGCAGCGCATTCCACAACACTTCTCTTATATCTTACGTCATTAGCGCTTTCTCTTCATTCATAGACCTATCTTTTGAGACCAAAAAACTAGGCCAATTAGGGTTTGTTTCAGGATTTTCAACCGAGATTAAAGCACCGTCTTTTTTCCCACCTTTGAAGAGGACAGTTTGTTCGGTTATTCCCTTATCCGTCCTCCCGGAAAAGAAATCGCGAACAAAAAAGATCGAACCAAGCGTAATATTAAAAGAATTATGCAAAAAACAAAAAAAAAAACGGGATAATTGAAATCCCTAAGATAATCGAAAATAACCAACTTCGTCAATATTACGATGTCATGAACTGTATGTTAAAAGCAATTTTTGCTATTTTCTACAAAATTTTCTCTATCATATGAAGACAAGGACGTAATATCCCGAAGCTATACAGTAGTGCTATAGTTTACAAAACTGTTTAACATTTAAAGAAAATATGAATTCAGGAAGTAAACCGAAGAAAAAAATCACATAATGCACATAATGCTCACAATGCATTCAGGGACACGCTCTGGTAGGTTAAAATAACACGGTATTAATTAATTGTATCTTGTGTATAGTATTTATTTGCATAATTGAAATATTGGAACATTAAAGGCTACAATTTCTGAGTAAATTTAACAGCTTTCATAACATTTTGAGCAAATAGTTACTCTCTCTCTCTCTCTCTCTCTCTCTCTCTCTCTCTCTCTCTCTCTCTCTCTCTCTCTCTCTCTCTCTCTCTCTCTCTCTCTTTCTTTCTTTCTCTCAGGCTCTCTCTCTCTCTCTCAGGCTCTCTCTCTCTCAAGCTCTCTCTCTCTCTCTTTCAAGCTCTCTCTCTCTCTCTCTCAGGCTCCCCCCCCCCTCTCTCTCTCTCTCTCTCTCTCTCTCTCTGTAGGATTGCCTAACGCCATTCAATTAAAAATGTAAATATTTTATATTTGATGGATTTCAAATAAGATTATTTGAAGTTTAATTTGAAATGACTTTTAAATGTATGATTATTGATAATGATTCATTGATTTATGGATTTTAAGGGTTTACCGCGATTTGAATTCACAGAAACTGAGTCAATGGACATGAAATTAAAAACTCTTACAAAGTAATCTATTGGACCAAAACTGATATAGTAGCTTTAAAATATTACTAAAGAATGCAAAATAGTTTGGATATGTAGAAAAAAATATCAAAAAGTGTCTTTAAAGCATGAAAATATGACACATTTACAACATTTTCTATTTGCGTTCAACTAAAGATTCAGTTGCACAAAAGATAAAACAAGAAATGTCTACATGTAGAGGAAAAGCTAAAGAACAATGAAGGAGGCTTAAATTTTGCATAAACATTTCACATAACTCACATTTTGCATCTGAAAATGACCAACTCCAGAAATCTTATTGCAAATGGCAGACATAGAGTTTGTTTACATTTACTATTCCCACGCCAAATGATATTTCATTCATAAAAAGAAAGTAGACCGCTTCATAACATATGGTGACCAAGTTAATACTATGTCTGAACATTTCAAGTTGTTGAATTAATTTTTACCTGTTACCTGTGCGTCGGGACCATTAAATTTCACTTTAAAGAGGAAGATGAATATCAAAACTATATGATTAACTTTGATTTTTGATTGATATTTGCAAAATAAATAAAAAATACCCATCAAAATATAGTGGAAATACGTATGGTTCCTTTTGGTCTCCATAGGTAAGATTATTTGAAAGATTTCTGTTGTAAAAACATCACGTGAAATCTACGTTTAGCGTAAATAAACAAAATTGGCTGATTTTATTGATTTAACTCATATTATTTGGCGTTTCCTTCTGCCTGCATATGAGGAATGATGTAATGAACAGAAAAATGGCAAAAACTACCTTGATCTATCGATTAAGCTTTTGATTTTCCAGGTTTTCTTCGATTTTCACCTTTTCGCGGAAAAACCCAACTACACTTCCGGTTTTTGTTCTTGTGCAAAAAGTAGGCCAATTTTAATTTAGACTGGCTAGCCTGTCCTCATTTATCGATAGTAGATCCTAAAGTAAGCACGGACACTATTGGTCCGTTGCTTCCTCTCGTTTCATTGGTCAAAATGTATTAAGGCCTTTGATTGGTCATCTCACGTACGAGCGTAGCGTGTTTAAACTGAAGAAAGGGAAAGAACGGAATTTATGACTTTCGTGGTTTTTATTGGAGCTTAATAAATAAAGTATCATATGCTAAAGATTTTGAATACACAGTTTCTACCCAGAATTTTTTTTAATAAGGTTGACTTTTGATATTCAGATTAGTAATTATTAGAATTTTGAAGAAACTTGACTCTCTCCTCTGTTCTTCTTTCTCTCTCTATTTCCCTCTCAAAATTAATAAAACGCATAGTTTCTTATCCCCAAAACTTAGCTCTTCGTTTGTCAAGCGGAAAACGGTTTTGATGAAAGATAATTTATTACTGCATTTTCAAACATTATTAATAATCAAGACAACAGGCTTAAACGCTTGAAATACCGGATAATAAGATGACATTTGATAACAGTCAATTTAATCCTAAAAAAACTGTTGTTAAAAAAGTGTTTTATAAAAAGAGTACAGAGTTTATATAAACCTATTGTTAATAAAGTGTTCTATAAAAAGAGTACAGAGTATATATTTAGAGTGCATATATTATCATACGGAAAAGATGTCCTCCAGGGAGTTGTATTAAGTGTCCTTCTATTATACAGAAGAAAATAGGAAGCATTAACGAAATTAAGTGTTACTTTTTTTTCCATTTTGAAAAAGTACAAATTAACGTTTTTGAATTGCCTCACCCTTTTAAACCTGTACTCTCTAAATAAATTTCTGGCGTTATAGAGAATATACCAATTAGATATGTAAAACATTCAATCTCTGCGAGCCTCCTTTTTGAATGACTCAACCATACCTGTCTTTGAATGTGGTCTGATTATTCGGTCATAAACTATTTACAACAGATAGCGAGCCGCTGGGCAGCATGCCAATGTGTGGGTAGATCAGTTGACCTTGTTCTGTTAGGAATGTATACATACAAGAGGTATATAAAGGCGTCCACAGGGCGGTGAGCGGGGAGAGACTTCTTTGGAAGACTCTGAAGACAGACAAATTTTAGTTAAACGTTTATTAAAGAAGTGTAGTGTAGTAAATTTGACTTTGATTCATTTCACCAATATAAATATTGGTGTCACAGTTTTTCTTTATACGATTTGCTGCAAAATATAAAGTATGATTATGACCACATTATTATCAACATGTTCTCTACCTTCACAATTCCTTGTTAATAGTAGGGCAAAATTTCACAATAGAGCTTGTCATGGTATCTCCTTCGTTCAATTGAAATTACTCAAAGGCTGAAGCTCAATTAAAGAAGTCATATTTTCATTCTGATGTATGAAATCCCAATATTTTATTCGTGTTTGAATTAAAGTGGTAGATTTCGCAAACGAAACGTCAAAAAAGGGCCACCCACACTTGGATTTTCTTTTGAACTCAATAACAATGATACAATATAATTAAAAGTAATTTTCAAGCGCAAATTTTGCTTATCATAATATCTTTTTTTTTCAATCTATTACCATGAAAAAATATGTTTTCAGGATTTTTGAAAGTAAAATAATGATGAAACATGAAACTCCTGCCTATTACAACTTATTGTTTCTATAATAAGGGAAAAGTGAAGTGTCTTTCTCAAAATAGGTACCAATTTGCATCGAATCAAAAGAGGATGATTTTAAAGGAGCCGTTTTTTGTCTTGTTTTTTTTTTTTTTTTTTTTTTTTTTTTTTCTTTTTTTTTTTTATATATATAATATCGAGTATATCTATAAAATTAATTATGTTTGTGTAATTCACTCGTAAAGTATATTAGAATGAGTGTGTCCTATCTTTGTGAACCTTTTGACAAGATATTGATAATCGCCTATATCTTTTCATGGATGAACCCTGTACTCTCTAATTCGGACCAATCAAATCATGGATTATTTAACGAAATCGTTGCGTTTTTCACGAGATATAACAAGTAAATAGCGAGTTATGAACGGTAAAAAATACGTGATATTTTAGTTTAAAATTGGTTACCGTCGATATGAAAATACGCATATCCAACAAAAGAAAATTGGTCATTTATTGTGTCAAAAGTTTAGTATAAAAACACAAGTTTTTAGTATATGTGTACATATTCTTACTACTTAGCAGCCTTAAGAGTGGAAAATGCGAAAAATTATCATTTACAGAGTAGACAAAAGCATCATTCTGGAACCATTTTATAGTCTAAAATTAATTTGGATTAAGCTAAAATTAAGATAATACTACATACAAAAGATTTTACCAACGTATTTTTGTGTAATTGGTGAAAACACCGGTCCTTATACAAGTCAATCGGACTATAATAATAACACATTTATATGAATAAGGGTATTGGTCTTTAATTTGAAACAAACCTTTATAGATGTAATGTGAGAGACTGAAACAAGTAAATTGAGGTGTATTTGTATTGAAATAAACCAAAAAATAAAGCTATTTAATTTGTGATCTTATTAAAAAAAAGATGTATAAAATGTATAAATCGAGCCATTAATTGTATATATTCTTATATGACATAAAAAATTAATTTTTGCTTTTTGACCAAATGAGTAAAAGTTTTGACTTGGTATTGACTGGTTTAAGCGAATTTGGGGTCGTTTTGACTTTGGGCCGTTTTGACTTCAGGCCGTTTTAACTTGCTCTCAAATAAGTATGAAAGGTCCCACTCTATTTTTTTTAGAGGAGTGATATTTTTATCTCTTTTTCGGTGAAGCGGTTCATAACAAATTTCCCACGGCAGTTTTCTTATTTGACAGCTGAGAAAAACAGAACAATAGCAAGGATTTCTAAGTAGAAATCAAGGTAAATTTAGTCTCATTTTTAAAGTAGAAATGCCCAAGAGTGATAATGGACGGTCACCTTTGGCTTTCAAGGAAAACGATCGTTGCAATTCCTTAAAACATCTTTGTTTACATGTTTTGTTGTTGTAAAAAAAGGCTGCCATGTTTCCTTGAAAATAAACACGTGTCTTTCAACGCTGAAATATCTTTCCCACAGGCATTTTTGCCAAAAGTAGGCCTCGTTGATTGTACTCTGGATATTCCAGTTGACGTCTGCAAGTTTTTGTCCCAAATGCATCGGTACATTTTTCAAATGGATGCAAATGCGAAAGTGCAATGTGGAACTCTGTTTTCAGCTATAAAAGCATTCTTTGCAAATATTTTTATCAAAAACATCTTCATTTCCCATTTTTAATACATTTTATAACATATTCAGTTGACTTTGCATAAAGAAAAGCCTTAATTTGGCATATAAAATTTTGGCCAAAAATACAAATGGCCTCCATTTATATTTGCGGCGAACCCTTAAAAGTCCGACTTGTTAAACCAGTTAGGACGATTTCTATTGTTTCTATATTTCTCACGAATGTCTGAATATGCCTTACAAAAAAGATTGATTGATTGATTGAATGAAATCTTTCGCGGCTTGCAACATTTTTTCAATTATATCGCGGCGGTTGGAGCACCTAACAATGGATTCCTGGTATTTCTTTCACCAGTACAACCATCACATCCTTTCCTAGCCTCCAGCTGATATCTCACATAGGTCAACGATTATGAACCCATTGGTGAGAGACAAATTGTCGGAAAGAATGAGTGCCGCCGTCGGGGATCGAACCCTGGACCTCTAGATTGACAGTCCGACGCGCTACCAGCTGCACTTTGACGGCGGCGTTCTGACAACAAAGATTAAAACGGTATTTGTCTTCATCTTATATTTTCATAAATTGACCCGTTTCCTAATTCATAGTTTATTTGCTGACTTGTGTATTTTCCAGATTCTATAGAGGATAATCGTTTGTTTCAGTGTAAGATCGATTTATATTTATATTTATTGAGTGATCAACAAAAGCTATATTTTCACGAGTGAAAATATAGTTTTTGTTGTACACGAAATGAAATATTAATCGATCTTACTCGAAAACAAACGATTATTCTATTTCTTTAATGCAAAAATGAGACAAAATCTATAATTTCTCATGACATATTTTCGTAAAGCGCGTCATTTTGCACGTGATTGCCATGTGACGTTCATCTTATATTTTCATAAATTGACCCGTTTCCTAATTCATAGTTAATTTGCTGACTTGTGTATTTTCCAGATTCTATAGAGGATAATCGTTTGTTTCAGTGTAAGATCGATTTATATTTATATTTATTGAGTGATCAACAAAAGCTATATTTTCACGAGTGAAAGTATAGTTTTTGTAGTACACGAAATGAAATATTAATCGATCTTACTCGAAAACAAACGATTATTCTATTTCTTTAATGCAAAAATGAGACAAAATCTATAATTTCTCATGACATATTTTCGTAAAGCGCGTCATTTTGCACGTGATTGCCATGTGACGTTCATTGTGACGTCACTTTTTTCGCTCCGCATAAATGACGTCAGATAGGATGAAAAGCACAAAAGCAGGGTATAAGTTTCTGATAATTTCACTGCTTTTGCGGTGAGATTATCAAGTGATAATCTACCGTTATTTCTCGATAAACCACCGAAAAGCATTAAAGAAACTTTTATATCATTTGATGAAAGACGTAGTTTAGCAATTAGTTTGCAAAACAATGATAGAATAGCCTGGTTTTCGTGATACCAAGTAATATCATAAGTAAGAATCGTCGTGCATTAGCTGTAATATTTGTTATTAGCCTTAAGACCAGATACTAGAATAAACAATAAATTTCTGAACTTTACCATTTTGGCATAAATTCTGAAAACTCGTTATTTTCTGAGTACATATCAACAAAATTCATTATCTAAAATAATAATCTTATCCATCGATATATAGTACGACTTTCGCAGAAATTATATAATATTTACAAACAAACGGATACAGAAGGAAAACAGCATCGGAAACGACAAAGTTCGTAAATAAACGTTTTCCAGATTGTTTTTCTTAAAGCCGTATTTCTGAACGTTGAATTTTACTGGTCCTATTAATATGTAGGTTTTTAGCTAATCCTGATCACAAAGTGCTACCGGCAAAACATAGTGATCACTCATTGTCCGTCTTTCTTTATACATCTTCTCCTCCTAAACCATTAGACCAATCTGAAACGTGGCAGGAGTGTTCCTTGAGAGAAGCTCTACCAAATGTTGCCATCGTAATTAACAGAAAGACCGAAAATTGACCAAAATCTTGAAAAAATCTTTCCTCCTTAATCAAAAGGCCAATCCAGCTGAAACTTGGCATAGATTGTCCTTGGATGAAGTTGTTAAAAGAACTTTTATTTCATTTACAACTCTGGTTGCCATGGAAACGGAAACGCCGAAAATTGGTGAGAATCTTAGAAAAGAAATCTTCTCCTGCTTAACAATTTATCCAATAAAGCTGAAACTTGGCAGGGATGTTCCTTTGGTGACTCTATTCTGAAATTGTTTTAAGAATTAATTTTAAAAAAATATCTGGTTTCCGTGGCAACGGAAAGGCCGAAAGTTGCAGGAAAAAAATGTTCTCCTGCAAACCAATTTTGCAAATAAAGCTGAAACTTGGCTTGATCCTTGGGTGAGGCTCTACTGAAGTTGTTGAGAGAATTTAATTCAATCCAAAAGCCTGGCTTATTTTTCTGTTTCAGTTTCATTATTGTAAGATTTAAATAGATGAATTCCACAGATGCTTTTGGATGGATTGAGTCAAGTTTATTTACATGTACTTGTTAAGTTGGAATGCGGAGCAATTCCAACTTAGATTTAACAAAACCGCAAAATGAACACAAGATAATTTCATTTCGGGTTATTTGAGAACACATATCACGTGAACAGGATGTGAATACACTTCGACCTATTTCGTACATCTCAACGTGACATAGACATACAGTTTATATCATCAAAAAAGTAATAATGCTGGAAAATTACACAACTATCACTTCATGTATATTATTAAAACGCTTATTTATGTTTTAAACGATATTTATTGAAAGTTGCGTAAGAATTTACTAGTATCACATGTTTGCATTACTATATTTGGAAATCATGTGATAAGTCAAATAAGGTCAGCTATATACAATAGCACTAGCCAATCACGTGATCTGCTTATTTGGTAATGTCGCGACCTCTTTTCTCAGTATTGTGGCAATAGCACAGGCCAAACAAGTGATCTGCTTATTTGGTAATGTCGCTCCCTGTTTTTCGAAGAATTATGTTATAGCTTCTTTGAGAGGTATAGTTTCTCTTTCTGAACGAATTTATTACACATTTAGCTTTTGACAAATTGTTATGTTGTACATTTCTGTCTACAGTTACGAAATAAAAATCTTAGGCTTTTGTTGAAGGGGTGATACACATTTATAGTTTATAAATATTTTTGCAACATATTGTCGTTTGTTTTCCGTCATATTGCAGTTATGTACATGAATGTTTATTAAGAGCACCACCTTACAGTTAGTTACATCGTGAAATTGACATTCATCTCAATCAAGAACATACTTAATCGCTCACTCAGCGCTCCATTCATTCATTCCAAACACTCACCCAAACCATTGAAAAACGCTCAAAATTACTAAAAAAAATAAGATCAACATGTACATTCAATATGCATAAGGTAAGAACCAAATCGCGATTTCACTGACATTTTTGAAATTTAAAGCGTCTGATTGGTTCTTAACGCAATAGGCAGCTATTGATGGAACTTTTAATCGTGTTTAATTAAAGGGAGATTTTTTATATCGCTAATTTTGTTCAGGATGAACAGCGACAATGGATTCCGTCCTTTAAATTTCACTCAAAACTCGCTCCTCTCACTCATTCAACTTCATTCCTAAATCATTCAAAAATCGTCCACCTTGTGGCCGCTTTCAACGAAATTTTGTCAAAGTGTTTCGTGGGTGACCCTCTTCACAAATTGTTCGATAAATTCTGATTGGCCCATAAATTTGGGTGTGGTAGGGCTCGAACTCTTTGAACGACATCTCCTCCTGAACCACTGGACCGATTTCGTTGAAACTTTACCAGAATTTTCTTGGAGGTTGGCCCTTTTTAAAAGATTGTTCGCGATATTAAGAACGACATCTCCTCCTGAACCACTGGGCTGACTTCAATTAAACCTTCCTGGGCGACCATTTGCTTAAACTTTTCGCGAAATTTTGATTGGCTCAAAAATAAGAGCGTTGAAGGGAGGGGCTTATTTTGAGCCCGAAATCTTTGATCGACATCTCCTCCTGAACCACTACACCGATTTCAATAAAACTTTACCAGAATTACCCTGGGGTGACCCATTTTAAAAAAATGTTCGCGATATTTAGATTGGTAAATAAATATGAGCGTGGCAGGGCGGGGTTTTTTAGCCTTAAAGCTTTTAACGACATCTCCTCCTGAATCACTGCGCTGATTTCAATTAAACTTTCCGAGAATGATCTTTAGGTGACCCATTTCAGAAATTTTTCGCGAAAGTTTGATTTGCCCAAGAATATGAGCGTGGAAGGGAGTGGTTTATTTCGAGCCCGAAATCATTGAACGAAATCTCCTCCAGAACCACTAGGCCTATTTCAATGAAAACTTACCACTTTGGGTACCTTGGGTGACCCTTTTCAAAAAATTGTTCACGAATTTTTTGATTGGCCCATAAATACGGGCATGACGGGGCGGGCCTTATTTTGAGTCAGAAAACATTGAATGACATCTCCTCCTGAATCACTGGGCCGATTTCAATGAGACTTTACCAGAATGTTCCTTTATTGACCCTCTCCAAAAATTTGTTGGCAAAATTTTGATTAGCGCATAAATATGGTTTTGCAGGGCATGGCTAATTTGTAATTAATGGGTGGGTATGGCCCATCATCTCTGTTTATTCTTCGAATGATATTTTCTCTTCAACAATTAGACAATATTTGAATGAAACTATGCCAGCAAGTTTCTTGGATGCGATCCACTGGACCAATTGAATTCAGGCCCTCTTGTAATCAGTTTTCTTTCACCAGTTTCAGTCCTGTATAGCGATTCAGGGGTTTAAGCGCCTATCGTTGTGAAAAACATTGATTTATATACGCCTGTCAAAAGACAGGATCACCTGTGGTTGGCAGACAGCGTCGGCTTCGTTAGTTGCTTGAGGTCACCGTCTCTTGAACGCATTCCAACTGATCAGTACTTTCAGTACTTTGATTTTTGTTAACAGTAAGCATTAATATTGCATTTTAGTCGCAAGAATAAACGTCTAAATTCTTTCTAAATTTTGAAGTGAGAACATTTTGGAATGAAATAATGTCATTTCAGCTAGTGTAAGGTATCAACCGTTTTCAGATACTTTTAATTAATTATTAAAAAAATAGGGTGAAGGTTATACAAGATCAAGTGCGAAATATAATGTTTACAGATAATTTTCTTTCAGTAGGTCCTTTTCATGTGCCCATCGAAATACCAGACGTAATGCGTCCCTCGTGGCGTCAGCAATGCGTTCAGGATCACAAAACGGTGCTTAATGTTTCCCAATTATCCCCCACTTTGCACGCAAGTGCACGTGCAAAGCGGGGTATAATTGGCAAACTGTTAACGTCGTTTTGTGACCCTGAACCTTTGGCGGACGGGCGGGCGGCACCCACCTCTTTTTCTGGAAATGTGTCACCTTTTGTCCGGTTAACTTTAAACTTAGTAATTATGTTTCTCTCGTCATATCGGAGTGCAGTTCACAAAAACCGAACCCTACCTAGCTTAGTTCTCCTTTCATGTTTTTCACACTAAAAAAACGAATTTGATAGGACGAAATTAAAGTTTGTTTCTTTATAAACCATCCTAAATGTACATTAAAACAATTTCTTTAATGCTTTTCGGTGGTTTATCGAGAAATAACGGTAGATTATCACTTGATAATCTCACCGCAAAATCAGTGAAATTATCAAAAACTTATACCCTGCTTTTGTGCATTTCATCCTATCTGACTTCATCTATGCGGGGCGAAATAAGTGACGTCACAATTAACGTTGCATAGCAATCACGCGCAAAATGATGCGCTTTACGAAAATATGTCATAGAAATTTCACATTTTGTCACATTTTTGCATTAAAGAAATAAAATAATCGTTTGTTTTTCGTGTAAGATCGATTTATATTTCATTTCGTGAAAAAAAAGCTATATTTTCACTCGTGACTCCGCCACTCGTGAAAATATAGCTTTTGTTGTTCACTCAATGAAATATAGATCGATCTTACACTGAAACAAACGATTATCCTCTATATCTGGTATTTATAACCCGGTGACAATTGAAGAGATAACTCACTCAGGTGAGCGCTTTAGAAAAATCATGGTACCCTTGTTCTTACAACAAAATGTGAGTAACAACCCAACAAAAATGGGACAAAGGAAGTAAATTACCCTGAAATTAAATAATAGCGTGTTAATTTTTCTTGTAGTTTTTATACTTTACTTTCAGAGTCTTGTTTCCTTGCTACAGCGCTCTCTCTGTGCCTAAAGAGTAAAATGGTGTACCTTAAAATGGAAATTTTGGCATACATATTTTTCTTCACATTTATCATTAACATTTCGGACGCAGAAAATTGTGGGCCGTCAGAAAAATGTCAATGTCTGATCTTCCCAGAAGATAAAGGCACAATGAAATGCACTGGTCTCCGCCTCAAACTTTCTGACGTTTGCGCTTTCCTTTCAAACAATTCGAATATAACAACTTTAAACATGAGCCAAAGTTTTATCAGACATATCGAAAACAACGACTTGATCGGCTGTGCGCACGTGGAACAACTTGATCTATCTGACTGTAGGATAGAGACAATAGAATCTGGGACATTTGTCAGTTTATCCAATCTAACGTGGTTAGACTTGTCACTCAACAGAGATCTTGGATTCGAATCATTGGTCAACATTTCATATGGCTTACAGTTCACGAGGATTGATTTCCTTAACATATCGGCCATTCACCATACATTTGGACTAGGCACTATTCTCCGGCGACAACACATTTGTTATTTGAGGAATACCACTCTTAGAGAGATAGCTGTTGACAGTAATAGAATCCAGCAACTAGAGATAAACGTGTTAATGCTACTCCCAACAACGTTACAGGTACTTCATATAAATGGCAACCTTTTCATGTTCGGACCATTTTTCACGCAGCTAGCTTGTTTGGGCAACTTATCAGAAGGCTATATGAACTCCCGAAATCAAGATCCAAGTGTTTGGGAGTATTTAAATGACCCTGTGCTAAAAACGAATTGCATTTCTCCGCTGATATCTGTCTGTCCCTTTGACAACGAACACTATTTGCGTAACATCTCAACAAATAATTGTAAATACCGAAAGAATAATGCTGTGTCTATTCATGATTTGCTAAATTTCGAAGTTCCTTCAAAACTGAAAATATTGTCTTATAGGGACAGTAATTTTGGTTCTTCTACCCTTAACGTCAATGTCGATTTGACTGTGACAATCGATATAGAATATATAGACGCATCTGGAAATCATTTAACCCACTGGCACTATAGCTTCGTAAAAATGCCGAAAGCAAGATATGCAGATTTTTCGAGAAACGGCTGCGCTTACGTACGATTTGACTTTTTCTTATGTATGCCAAATATTGAACACCTAAATGTACAACAGAACTTTCTTGGATACCCATTGTCACAGGACGAAGCAGGATTGATATTTAAGCCGTTGACAGGACTAAAATATCTTGATTTGTCTTTCAATCAAATTCAGTATCTACCGCGAGCGATTTTTGTATATCTCGTTAGTCTCCAAATTCTTAAACTTGATCACAATGGAATAGCAACATTAGAAGTCGAAGTTGTGCCACTACAAAATCTTCAGTTCATAGACATGTCGTCGAATTCATTGCGCGAACTCTCAGAGTCTTTGACGACACATTTTAACAAAATGTATAACTATACATTAGATATGGCTAAAAACCCTATACAGATTTCATGCCAAAACGAGTTATTTTTAAAATGGATGGTGACGCAGCGGCAACATTTTACTGGCTTCGAAAATTACTCTTTCGAAGACGAGTCTGGAAATAAAGTACTAATTGCGAATGCCGTAGATACTATCAACAAATTAGACAGATCTTGTCGTTCTTACACAGTGCTAATTATTTTATGTACACTTTCCTTAGCGATTTTCATATCTGTGGTCATCTGTGGAGTAGTGTACAAAAATCGCTGGAAACTTCGATACTTCATGTATATGAACAAAAGTCGCCTGTTCCGATATCGAGGTATTGAAGAAGAAGCCCAGGCACCGGAATTTAGATATGATGCATTTATATCGTACGCTGATAAAGAAAGGTGGTTTGCAAAGCAAGAGCTAGAACAAAAAGTTGAAAGCTCGGGGCTCAAACTTTGTATTCATGACAGAGACTTTATTGCCGGTCGTTTTGTCACTGAAAACATTCTCGATGCCATTCAAAATAGTAAGAAAACAGTAATTGTTTTGAGTAACTCGTTTCTACGTAGTAAATGGTGTAACTACGAATTTCAAATGGCTCGAATGGAAAGTATTTATGCACGTGATGGAAGGAGCTGTATCATTATTGTCTTGTTAGAGCACGTGTCGATCAGCAAGATGTCCTCGGAGATGGCGGATATGGTGAAAAATAATGCCTATATCGAGTACACCGAAGACGAAGATGGTAAAGTTCTATTTTGGAACAAACTGAACGAGGCTATAAGAGACTAAAATACACTGAAGACGAGGCTGGTCAAATTCTATTTTGGAACAGACTGAACGAGGCTATAAGAGACTAAAGTACACCGAAGACGAAGATGGTCAAGTTTTATTTTGGAACAGACTGAACGAGGCTATAAGAGACTAAAATACACCGAAGATGAGGATGGTTTAGTTAATGGCCTGTATAGGCCTACTCTATTTAATCTATTTTAATTCTTCTTCCGTTAAATTAATTTTCTTTCTTGTTCTTTTTGAAATATTCAATGAATGTGTATTTTTAAGGTAGTGGACCCGTAATAACTCTGCGATGTTTCAGGGGTATTGAACTTTAACAGTGTTAACGGATGTTTCCTAATGATTTTCATTAGGAAACCTCGGTCAACACTCTCAAAGTTCATGATGTCCGAAATGTTGCGGAACTATTACGGGTCCACTACCTTAAGGCTGTTAAAATGAAAATAAAATTGATGATTATTTAGCAATTTATTGTGACGGTACATTATTATAAATTAAGGTAGTGGAACCGTAATAGTTTTGCAACGTCTCGGAGGTAATGAACTTTGACGGTGTTAACCAAGGTTTCCAAATGATTTTCATTAGGAAACCTCGGTTAACATTGTGAAGGAATATGTGGTCCAAAATGTTGAGGAACTATTATTGGCCCACTACCTTAATATATCTTTCCCAAAAAGATTGGAACAAGGGTCTAATGGTGGTGTCCAAGTGTAACCTGTCCCCTGGATAACGTGGCCGCGGGGACAAGTTACCCTAGAAATCAGCCGGGGTAACTAGTCCCCCCGGGGTAACCTGTCCACCCTAAACCAATATTTAATCACATTTCTTTTACCAATAATTTTTTAAGTGTTGGAAGTCTCTTTCTTTGACCTGTACGTTTTTTTAATTTGTTTTGCAAACTTTTTTACTGTCTCAGTTTGGAAAGATTTTTTCATTTTTCTTAATAGCTGTTATAATAATTTTTTTTTTATCATTATTTCTTTTTTTAGAAAAAAGGTTAATCTCATCATAACTATGACCATTAGTAAGAGTGAAGTTGTCTTTGGTAATAGAATTATCAAAAGCTTGATTTTTTTCAGAAGAGGGGGGGGGGGGGGCACGATACGCTAGCTGGAGTAATCTGTCCCCGGGGACACGTTACCCAGGCCTGGTTAACAACAATGATCTGTGCTATAAAAATGTACCCAAATATTTTCATTGTTTTATTAATATTCTAAATTGTTTAAGGGTAAGGTTCCCCTAGCTGTTGTCCCTTGTCTCCAAAACATGTTACCAAGGCCTGATACACCAGTGCAAACAAAAACAAAAAAAAAACGTTGACAATGATTTATTCATCAAAGCCTATAAAAACATTTTTTTATTTGAAAGTAATCTAATTGTCTCAATTATGCCAAAGCTGTTTTAAGAATTTAATTATTCACTTATGAAAAAGTTTCTTGTGAGTGTGTCTGTGTGAAGAGTGACACGTTACCCAGGCTCGGGTAACTGTCAACCCCCCCCCCCCCCCCCCAATTTTCAACAATGTTCTGTGCACAGAATTTTCATTTAAACTTTTACATTTGCATGAAATACCAAGAATAACAATATCATGAAAAAAAATGATTTGATTAGAATATTATAGTCATACAAGCAAATTATGTTTTGGTTTGAAGAATGAAGAATAATTATTTCATTTATTTAGAGTCGTTACATAAATGTATGAATGAAAATTTTAAGATTTTAACAGGAAATAGTGTTTTTCATTGGGGATACGTTACACTGTTACAGTATCAGATTACCCAATCGGGAACCCTCGGCGATTCTACGGAATAGACCTCGGGAATAATACGGGCGCATCGATGAAAGCGCGTCATTTCGCACGTGGGTTTATATGACGTTACAAATATAACTGAGAATGACGCTGCGAAAAACAAAATCAACGTAAGGTAAAAACCGGGCATACTATGATTTGAATACAAAACGCAGTGTTTTACTGCGTTTTGCTTTCAAATCATGATATGCCAAAATAATCTCTCTAGACGATCTGAAAGCATTAAAGGAATTTGCTTTTCTTCAAGGGTATTAACCAAAGTACCACGAGGAGCCGAATTACCTAAAAATGGACCAAAAATTACTACACTTACGTCCGAGGTACTTTCCACTTTACGGAAATGTCCGAGCGATGTTCCGAATGTCAGATTACCGTTACACAGATGGAGATTAGACTGCACATAGATGCTGAATGATGTTCGTCTATCCCGCCACTATAGCAGAAAATTTCCAGAGTTAAACTAGACAAGGGTAAAACTAAGAATACAAAGTTCAAGAAAGTGTACATTTAAACAGGATTAATTCGCACGTTCTGTAATTCGTTCCGCTTATACGAGTCACAGCATATGTGACCCGTCACGCAAAAAAGGACCATCACCTGAACACAAAGTTCCCAAAATGAGCTGCTGTGATAAGTCTCCGTGCATCGTCCGTCAGTCTGCTAGTCTGCCAACAAATTCCTTAAAGATCTTCTCCTAAACAACAAGGCATATCAAGCTGAAGTTTGACAGGAATGATCATTAGATCATCCCACTGATCTGAAGTATTGTGAAATGAGCAATTCAATCAGAGAAAGACTTATTTCTTATCAGCTTATATTTTTCTGCCTGGCCGATCAGTGGTCAGTTTTTTGAGAATATGGGAGGTAATTTGAAATAGTAAAACATGAGTTTTAAACCTTATTTATCACTAACTGACAACCTGGGAGCCAGGCTAATTGTTATGTGAAATTCTACAAAAGTTGTTTAAGAATTTAATATCACCAAAACTCTGGTTGCCATGGAAACAGAAAGGTCCCAAAAGTGATGAAAAATCGTAGAATAAAAAAAAAAAATCTTCTACTTCTTAACCACTGGGCCAATCAAGCTGAAACTTGGCAGGGATGTTCCTTGGGTGAAGTTCTACCACAGTTGTTTAAAGAATTAAATCCATGAAAATTTTTTTGCCAAGGCTATTCCTTCAGAGAGCCCTATCAAAATGGTTAAAAGATGTCTTAAGGTAGTGGACCCGTAATAGTTTTGCAACGTCTCAGAATCAATGAACTTTAACAGTGTCAACGGAGGTTTCCTAATGATTTTCATTAGGAAACCCCGGTCAACATTGTGAAAGATCATTTGTTCCGAAATGTTGCGGGACTATTACGGGTCCACTACCTTAAAAGTTATTCTCTAGCCTTACTATAAGTCTCAGAACTTGGAGTATAATTTGGCATGTAACATTTCTTGAATGTATCATAGGTGCTCTACCACAATGCGCCCTTTTTTGCATAAAATATGAAGGAGAAAAAAAAATCTCACAGCTATGAATTTAGAGGTTTGATATTTTACATTTGATATGAACAGATGGTGCGTTCCATTTGTTGTAAAAAATAATTCACATCTGACCCCATGTGGGATGTAAGGAAATGTATTTACATAGAAGGAAATCTATGAAATTATTATCCTGCCAAACCATAAGGCTTAAATATTTCGAACAATTTATGTAAGAAAACTAATTAAGAGATGAACAGATTATTTGTTTATTTCATTGAGGTATGAAACTAAAAACCTAATCACACTGTATGAATACGCGAAGCGGATTCTTACTTGAGTGGCATTAGACACTTTTAGTTTCACACCTACAATGATATGATTATTCAAGCTTAAGGTCCCGGGTCCGATCACCGACGGCGACACCCATTCTCTCCGACTGTTTGTCTCCCACCATGGTGATAATCGTAGACCCATGTTGGATAGCAGCTGGAGTCTAGGAAAGGATGTAATCGTAGTACAGGTGTGAGAAATACCATGAATACATTGTTAGGTGCTCTAGCGATCGCTATTTGATTTTCATAAGATTTTCTATTAGCGGCGTAAATCCCCATTTAAACAAACAAACAGTTATAATTATTCAACATCGATAATATCTGGACTGTCAGGCGAAAAGGGGCCATCAGGGTGCAAAATGTCGAGACTTTTCAGAACTTGGCCAATATTCCAAAATTAGAATGATCAATCTACTTTCTCTTTGCAGACTTTTAGATATGCAACCTCTAGCTGACATATACTAGTACCAACTATTTCTTAGTCTTTTTAGCGCACAACATATACAACCGAGGTCCTTTTTTTCGCACGACGGGCCATATAAGCATGCATAAAGAACACAGACAGGCACATGATGTTACAATTTCGAGGGTTCAGTGCAAGACTGTACTAAGTGTATATACAATGTATATACACTAAGTACAGTCTTGCATTAAGCCCTCGATTTTATCTGTCCACGCTTAAGGTGGAAGAGGACAATAGCTATTTTTTTTTGATAAGTGCATAAAAAATGGTATCTTTGGAAACCCTGTCTTAGCGCGATCTCAACAGTGTATATTTTTTAACGTTCAATTCAGAATTAACGTTACTTTGACGTTGTTAAAATGACGATTTCGCACGTTTTCACAAATGACCCTACACCTACTTAAGAACTTAACTTGATCGTATTTCAGACGATTCAATTCAATGAAAAACACCAAAATGACGCTAAATAAATTGAGATCATTGGCATGAAATCATAAAATAGCTATATTCAACACTAGAAACAAGTGATTGAATAAAAGTAAAATTATCAAATATTTTACGACCCGAAAACATACCATGGAATTAGTCTGAAATTTGATATTTCCTTTTCCTGTTTTCGTTTCATATGCTCGCATCTTTTTGTGACGTTTCACCGTACGGGAATTCTAACATAGGGGATCAAGGTTTAAAACCCGTACGTCAAAAATTGGAAAAAGACAAACGCAGGACGTTGAAAAATTCGTTTAAATCTTTTGACAGATGTCATTAAAATTATTCATACGATTTCTGTATGTAGAAAAAATAAATGTCGAAAAGATTCTTTATTTTTCATAAACATACATCGGAATTTTTCGATTTTATTTGAAATGATATCACTGTACCGAGAAAAAGTCTTTTAACGTGCTAATAAATACTAAATAGTAACGCTATAACGTCGAGCTTGCGATATAAACTTATAAAAATTATTATTCGTTTATAGCGACGTCGACGTAATTTTCACTGAAGTCATAGATCATCAACACTTGTGTTTGGTAAAGTTATCGGTATATTGGAATGAAATTTTGAGGGCCTTTTCTTCAAAGGCTATTGAGCACGTCCGGGAATTTTGAGCTTTTTATACTCATCGATCGCAAATTATTCAAAATAAAGATAGAAAAATAATAGGTATATGTTGAGCGTCAATATCGTAGTTTAAACGTCAATATGCCAACTTTTAAATCTGGATTATAAAAAATCTGCACGGTGAAAGTTTTTAAAACTTCCCCTGTTCACCAAACTAGACTTTGATAAAAAAAAAAAAATATCTAAATTATAACAAAATTCATAGGGCCGATTTGAGACTTTTTTAACAGAAAAAAGTGAATATTTGTTTCAACCAACTCTCATGTCTATATATTTAGATACAAAGATTTGTATATAGCATTTGGGTTAAGACCATTCATTAATTTTAGTGCAATTCGCTGAACGAAAATACGTTTTTAGAAAGCGCACCAAATCGTTAATTTTACGACGTCGTGGTAACTAAGAAGCTAAAAATATACACCGATGCGATCGCATGAACTCAGACGATACGAGTGCCTTGATATTTTGAGCTTGACCTTGACCTTTTATGGCTTAGAAAAAATTAATCCAAAAACTTTAACCAAAAAAATTTAACCATGCTTATATTTTTTGAATGATTTTACTTAGGGACATCATTACTTCATATACACACTCACTAGGTGATAGGCTTTCATTGGTTACCAAGGTCCTTGATATTTTTACATTGACCTTGACCTTTTATGAGCTTAGAAAAACCTTTAGCCAAACCCTTTAACCTTGCTTATATTTTCTGATTGTTTTACTTAGGGAGATCATAACTTCAGATACACGGTCTCTAGGTGATAGGCTTTCACTGGTTACCAAGGTCCTTGACATTTTGACCTAGTCATTGACCTTCTTTGGACTTAGAAAAACTTTATCCAAAAACATTAACCAAAAGGTTTTTTTTCCTTGCTTATATTTTCTGATTGTCTTACCTAGGGACATCATTACTTCATATACACTCACTAGGTGATAGGCTTTCACCAGAGACCGAGCTCCTTAATATTTTTACCTTGACCTTGACTTATTTTGAAATTAGAAAATCATTAACCCAAAACTTTAACCTTGCTATTATCTTCTGAGTGCATTTACCTAAGGACATCATAACCTCCTCATACATAAACTCACAAGGTGAAAGGCTTTCACCAGTAACCAAGGTCCTTGATAATTTGACCTTGAACATTTTTGTACTTGTAACAATTTAAGCAAAAAAAAAAAACTTTAACCTTGCTTATATTTTCTGAGTGCTTATACCTATGGCCATTATACCCATATTTCTTTCTTCTAAATCAGACTGATATCATTAAATAGATCACACGCTACCAATTAGATCTTGTAGATTTTGGGATATCGAGAGAGATGAAGGAATTTGGCAAACATTTTTTTTCAACACGAACTTGGCGATGCATGCAAATGCATATTAAGACGAAGTTAATTTGGTGATAAAAGGTTAGTTGTTTTTCTTTAGAATCTGTCAATCTGTCAGAGCAACCTAGTTTTTGTTTGTTTAAATGGGGTTTACCATCGCTTTTAACTATCTATTAGTCAAATCGCGGCGGCTGGAGCACCTAGCAAAAGACTTTTTATATTTCTCTTACCAGTACTACCATAACATCATTTTCTAGCCTCAAGATGCTAACACAAGTTTACGAACATCCACCCATTGATTGAAGACAAATCGACTGCCCAGTGCAAACAGTTGTATCTCCCTTTATGTTTTTAGCGAGCTATAACTGTTTTGCATTAAGCCAGCGTAATGCCGGAAAATGTATGTGGCGCCGCCGTGATTCGAACACATGACATCTTGTGAATAATGATAATCTGATGCGCCACCAACTGCGCTATGGTGGCTACATACGACACCCTAGTACTGTTCAGAAAAATAATCTCATTTGTAGAAATAACTTGAATCTAGTGGACCAGTAAATGAATACGTTTTTCGGTACCAGAGGGGGTTCGGGGGGGGGGTGTTCAAATTAGGCCCTCAGAGGCCATTTTATTTCATTGATATGAGGAAATTAATTCCAAATTTAGTAATAGAACGAACCGCCGGAGTCGACAATCTTTTCTGCTCCGTCGGGTCCGTTTAGCATACGCTTTGTGTCCGTTCGTCAGTGGGACCGGGCCTTTCAGTCAAGGTTATCAGTCGAGACAATACCACTTATTGTCATCATAAAACTGTCTTTTTACATTTCCCATATGTTTAGATCTCTAGATTGTAAATGAAAGAGTCTTCATATTTTATGTGTATTTGAAGCCTATATAGAAAAAGGGTTTTATGGAAAAAATGTTTTATGCAGTTCTTTATTCCATACTTTTTGTATCATGCATTATCCGAACGATTTCTCCTATGGGCAAAGTAAGAACTCCGAACTGCACAGTCTGATCAGAGTCTTCACTTTGCCCTCTGTAAAAAGACAATGAAAAGACTTTTTCCAATCAGCCAATTTTCCCTTTGCACTTTATAGATATTCAAACTGCTTGATTTCTCCGATGGTGAACCTCTGCGATTGGCGCAAAAAATATGGGATTGTTGGTTCAAAGTTCACGCGCAGGCCAAAATATTATCCATAAATGATCGATTACTGTTGAGCATTATGTTTTATATGCCTTCGCCATGAAATGACAAAGGGCATAAAAAGATATCTCTGTCCGTGTGTGAGTGCATGCGTGGGTATATGTGTGGGGCGGGGGGTCCAATTCTTGCCGGAACATTATTTGTGGATGAATTGCAAGATAACGCGGCACAATTGTTCCCCTGGGCGAGTAGTAGAATCACGCGAAGAGTTTGTCCGGAAACGCCCAATGTCAAGGTCAAGCCTGAAGGTCAAATGGGTCACGGGTCAACATCAATTTTTGCAAGGGTATCTGTATTTGTGACTCATTTCTAATTTTAAGATGATACAATAAATTGTTCTCTTTTTCTTAAAGAATAATACTTTTTGGTGGACTATCGAGAAAATAATAATGATAGATTTACACTTGATAATTTTAACTCCGAACCAGTGAGGTGAATGTAAAAAAGTTTACCCTGCTGCCGTGGGCGTAACTAGGACTTTGAAATTGCTACGCACTCAGAAGGTGAGCAACATAGAATGTATAGGATAAAGGCGATATGTGGACTGTGACGAAAGATGAATGTCCTCCGTCCGATCCCCTTTTCTGTGATTTGACCGTTGACGAATAATCAAAACATCGTAACTACAGCTCGAATAAGCTGTAGTTTCGATGTTGTGATCATTCATTAACGACATTTTTCGAAAGAGGATTTATTTCTATTAGGCTCTTGCGCAATATGCGTAGTGGTAGTTACTCCCTTGCTGCTATTCATTTCACACAATTTGACGGCATTTAATCGAAGCCAAATAATCAAATACCGTATTTCCTCTAATAATAGCACCCTCCCAAATAGTGGCGACCCTTCATATTTTTACTAAGAAAACCCACTTCAAATGCCAAAATTTTAGGATCTGTTTTAGACTTCATCTCTTATTTGGGGTGAATTTCCTCTAAACAATCATATAAATGATTGTTTAGAGAAAATGCGACTCAAAATATGACTGTTTAGAGGAAATTCACCTTAAAGTAAATGGAAAATGGCCTAACAGACATCATTATTGATATATTTTTTTATTTTTTTCAAATCAGAAAATACATAATAAATAAAAGCTTCTTGACCATGTTATGTATAGCTCCCGGGAGCGTTTATTAGGAGAAATACGGTAAACATACAACCTCCCGCTTTCTAAGCGAACGCCCAAATATTTGGGTATTTGTATTATTTTCTGGTTTTCGGGACGAATCTATTAAGACAGATGGTCGGAAGAGGGAATAAAAGATAAGAATAAAATGAACAAAATCATGGAGTCGAAATAAAAACAAAAATAATACTATAAAAATACATTTTTTTCCTTAAAAAAATCCTTTGAACTCAGTCAAAATAAAATTTCACCGTGTTTCTTCTTAGATAGTTCTTCCAACAACAAACTTGAGTTGCAGTAACTTTTGATTTTGTCAAAAACACCAATCAATTAATGCTTGCGTTAGACTTAAATATTTGTTAATAAGAAAACATATTCCACTTATAGGATGAGGTTCTTTAAAAAATGTTTTATTAATACACATATGTGCATAGATACAAGAAAAAAGCGGCTCATCGGAGGATGAAGACAATGAATCAAATTTATGGACAAGGTAATTTAATTTTTATTTCAGGTTTGAAATAACTTGGGTCGCTTCTACCGAAACCAGAAAATAGAATAATTATGGCCTTGCTACTTGAAGGAGGTCTTTCCATGTACTTCTTTCGAGAAGTTTGCTTGCTTAATTATGATTGCTTCCTAAAACAGTGGCTACAAAAAAAGTTTTCATTTCATTTACGTTTATATATTGTGTCACTCAAGAGAGAAAATACGGAGTCAGTTCGGGCTCGAACCTTGGACCTTGCTCTTACATGGCGATAACTGTACCGACTGCGCTACCTAAACGCCTACACGCAATCTCTAAAGCGCAAACCCGAGGTATTGTTACAAAACTTGAAAAATGCAAAAACTACTAAAATTGTTCTACAAAATCCTAAGCCATGGCTTAGTTTTGACCCTATTTTTCGAGCTGGTTTCAGATTAACCTGAACAAAAATTCTAAATATCATGTTAATAAACATATGACTACGTTTCAAGACATTCCAACCACAAATATGGCATCTAGTGTCCACAAGGATTTTCAAAGATTTGACCCAGTGACCTAGTTTTTGACATCAATTGACCCACTTTCTAATTCATCCGAGATATCATGCAGTCAGCCTGCGTAACCCACACGGTTTGAGCATTTACGCGCTTCTCAGATGGTCTCTTTTTCCCGACGGTGTGGGGTGCTGGGTTGAAGGGGGATGGTGGTGAGAGGGCCAAAGTAATCATTTTAGCTTTAGAAAATGTGCAAAAATAGTTTCCATTTTTGGAAACATCAGACTTTTACAAATCGAACGAGGTTGTAAACAGGCAGTCGTGAAGGTGGGTACAATTAAAACTATTCTGTTTTGCAGAAAATTGTTTTGGAGAATAGGAGACATTGCTTGTTCTTCTTTTTCAACGATGTTTTAGATATACGATCAAAAGGATGTAAAAAACATGATCACGTGACAGATCAGGAAGTAATAAATTAGCCCGTAAAAACAAAGATCAGCCTGCACATACAGTTCAGCTTGATCGACCGACCACGTCTAATAAGCGACCATTTTAATTGACTGTTTTCAAAACCCTATCCTTAAAATCAAATAACTTAAACGGTAGATATTGTTGATCGAAAAATTATAAAAAAAAAAAATCATATGAGCCTGTGCGTGGCATTTACAACAATTTCAAATGTGCGCCAAGCAAAGACTCTGGCCAGTCTGTGCATCTGCACAGACTGACCAGAGTCTTCACTCCGCGCTTTGGAGAAAGAAAATGTCTCAAAGTGTCTGAAGATAGTCCGGCAAACTTGTAATCATACTAAATGGCAGTCAAGAATGGTTAATGTAGGCCCATCACGCACATATCAAATTGTTGGAAATGTCACGCACAGGCTCATATTAAAACGTTGATAAAACTCAAAAGAATTGTCTCATATATACGATTTTAATGAGTTTGCACAACAAAGGATAATTGAGAAATTTGCAATTATATACATATTAAATCTAATTTATGCTTCTTATTTGTAAACAAAACGTGCACTGGGCGACCATTTCCTTTAAAGACCGCTTTTTGGTGGTCCCTTAACTGGTCGCTTAATACGTGTTTTACTGTAGATGCAGTCTGATCTTAGTCTACACCACCTGATTTTTCAGCAATAATAGATTTTTTTTGTTTTTCCTGTAAAGTATTTTCAATATATGTACTGGCTCGCAATTAGTGCATTCAATTCCTTAAGCCATTTAAATTTGATTTAAATTCATTTTTTCCTAGATTTTCATTGAGTGTGATAAGAATTTTTAAAGGGCTTCTTGAGTGGTTGATGGCTCATATTGCCTGATAAGACTTAATAATAAGTGGAATGCTTTTTGGAGAATGAAGGCTATGAAAATTGCTGTTCAAAACATAGTTTTTGTTGTTGTTGTTTAAGTAATAATTGATATTATTATCATTATTATTATTATCATCATTATTATAATCATTATCATTTTATTATCATCATCATTATTATTGTTGTTATTTCTATTTTCTATCATTCAATTTATCCCATGAATAAATTAAAAATGGCCCTTCAAAATGTTCAATAAAATTTGTGTTCACCGACCACTTATAAATTCGACCCCAAAAAGGTTGTCGCCTATGGGAATGATCGCTGAATGCTAAATTTCAAGATAAATAAGACAGGCCATTTTGATAGCATTTACAGATTGTAAGATAATGCTTACTGAATCCTATGATGTTCTAATCCATTAAAATCGTCTTGCACAGACGATTATAATGGGTTCAAACAACATAAGATTGAATAATAAGCAAGTTCTCGTTAATATACTGACTACCATAAAAAGGCCTCAAAAATTTTGAAAGAACTTTTCTTCTATTGACAGAAGACAATAATTTTATCTATAAATTTGAATTATAGCCTAATTTCTACACATCCTGCTATCACAAACTCTCTTACAAACACGTGCTTGCCATGGTAAGTTTGACGTAAGATTTTACTCGTGCGCCCCCGTGTGACTTGGAGAAATGATTTTGTTTTTCGAAACCAGACACGTGGCTTCGTTAGTCAAAACACAACTCGAAATTAATCTAAAAAGGATAAAAATATTCATATCCATAATGCCAAGGCTAAATAATGAAGAACGCGCACGAAATTTAGGCATGCTGGAAATGGGCAGTTCCCAAGATCATGTCGCTAGTCGTTTTAACATATCAAGATCAACGATAGTGCGTTTGGTTAGACGTGTTAACTTAAGGACAGGCGTAGATCTGGTAGGCTTCGCCCAACATCTGTACGTCAAGACATGTTTATACGTCAACGGCACCTTCGTGACCCTTTTTCATGGCTACATCGGCATCTGCAGCCGTTGTTGGTGATCACGGTAGGAATATTAGGACAAACACAGTAGGACGTCGGTTACGTGAACGTGGGGTTATGTGCAGGAGGCCTTATCGTGACATGATACTTGCACCACGTCATCGTCAACAACGTCACGAATGGGCTAAAAAAACCATCGGACGGCGATGGCGGACAATTGTGTTGAGTGACGAGTCAAGGTTCAATCTTTCACATGCCGACGGACGCGTTCGGGTACATCTACGTCGAAATGAGCGTTATGTGCATAATTGTGTTTTAGAGCATACCCGCTTCGGTGGTGGCGGGGTTATGGTGTGGGCAGCCATTAACCTTGCATTCAAAGCGGACCTGGTTGTTGTTCAAGGCAATTTGAATGCCAGGGGGTACATAAACCAAGTTTTACAGCCTGTTCTCCAAACCCTATTTTGCCAACAACCTGGACTCATTTTTATGCATGATAATGCACGTCCACACACGGCGCGTATCACCACAAACTTCCTCCAAGCCAATGATATTGACGTTCTGCCATGGCCAGCCAACTCAACGGCCTGCAATCCAATCGAGCACATGTGGGATATCCTAGGACGTCGTTTATGTCAACGTCAGCCACAGCCTAAAACGGTGCAACAGCTGACTGACGCTCTTCGTCAGGAGTGAGCTTGCATCCCGAGGTACCTTCTGCGTAACCTGTGTGGCTCAATGAGATGCAGACTGCAGGCTGTGATTGCTTATCATGATGGACATACTCCTTACTGACACCTTTAAGGCAGTGGTCATTTCTAATCTTGAATAAAATGTGACCAATGTTTTTGTTTTAGCCTAAAACCTTACTCCACCTTTGCACAACATCCCGAACAAATAGTACTTGTATTTAATTTCCCGCATTGAACCACAGCTGAATGCATGTGAGGCGTTATTTATGACAGTCAGTATATACACGCATGTCCACTTTTTCAGAAACGTTGCTATTGGTGAATGGACTTTAATGATGATCGCTTACTAAAAGTGGTTGTTTAATAGAAGTGCAAAATCGCATGTACTATCCCAATAAGGAGTAAACAGGGTATAAAACGAGTAAAAATTTCGCACGAAATATTGCAAAAAAATAATAATAATAATAATAATACATAAATGAAATAAAAAAATTCATAAAAGATTTGTTAAATGTAAGTCTCCTTTTCTTTCAAGGATTTATTTTACATCATGTAGCACGTTTTAAAAAAACAAAACAAAGAAACCTTGTGAAAATTTGAAACTTTGAAATCTGCCAAATGTTGGGGTCTCTCGGATAAACTTTCCATGGTGTTATAGGTTCGATCCCAGAGGGTGACACACATCTGGCGGACATTTGTCCCCTACTAATGGGCGGATCATGTTAAATCTAAAAGGGGTGAGCAGTTGGAGAAATGCCAGAAATCCATGGTTAGGTTCTCCAGGCAGCGTGGTATAACCGATTTTTTTTACAAAAGGCGTAAAATCCCGCTTTAATAACATTAAAAGTAATGCACGAATGACGCAACAATAAATACAATTTCTTTAATGCTTTTCGGTGGTTTATCGAGAAATAACGGTAGATTATCACTTGATAATCTCAACACAAAAGCAGTGAATTTATCAAAAACTTATACCCTGCTTTTGTGCATTTCATCCTATCTGACGTCATCTATGCAGGGCGAAATAAGTTACGTCACAATGAACGAAGCAAATTGACGCGTTTTACGAAATAATGTCCTAGAAATTTCACATTTTGACTCATTTTTGCAATAAAGAAATAGAATAATCGTTTGTTTTTCGAGAAAGATCGATTAGCATTTTATTTCGTGAACAACAAGAGCTATATTTTCATCGTGAAAATATAGCTTTTGTTGTTCACTCAATTAAATATAAATCGATCTTACACTGAAACAAACGATTATCCTCTATATAAAACTATTTCGACATTTAAGTCCAGAAACATCGATGTAACATAAATCGAAGGCAAATTTTTAGGAACAAATGCGACCTAGATCGGAAATTTCTCCTCGCGAAGGAGTAGGCCTTTAATTCACCTGATAATTCAAACCATCAACAGAATTTTCTTTAATAAATAAATTCTAGTCGATTCCATCAGATTTCATTCCTGTTGGCTGAAAAATATTTTAATTTCTTAATGATTATGCGGCTATATTATGAGCTTCCGCTAAAAGTAGTTCCACAAGAAAACTGCTTCATTGTTGACAAATCTTTACAAATTTTGTTCACGATATTAGATTATAAGATATGAAAACAATATTTGTTGATTTCAAAGAGGTATGAAACAAAAAAAACCTTATCACACTTTTGTAAGAATCCGCTTCGTATATTCATACTATGTGATTAGTTTTTTTGTTTCATTCCTCAATAAAATTAACAAATACTCTCTTCATCTCTTAAAAAGACTGGCAATATTTTGAAGAAATTACAGACAACAGTTTTTTGGTTGATTAAAATTCAAAAGTTTGGTTGTTTTCTTGGGAAGATAAAGTTGTGAACAATGAAGAAATCGCTTGTCACAAGCAATTTCTTCATTGTTCACTGTGTTCGAAATACTTTTTCGTCTCCAATGGGCGTCAAAAAGTGGATTTTATGGAAACTGGTTTAACAAACCTTCTTTAATAACAAAAAAACTCGGTGATGGTGTTGACGTTGGTGTTAACGTGGCGTTGGCGTGATAAACTTGAATCTTAGTCATATCTCTGTTGTTATTGAAGATATCTTCATCAAAATTGGTATGCTTGTTCACCATCACAAGAGCTATCCATATTATAAAGGGGGTGGAGAAATTCCGAAAGCATTTATTGTAAGAGTTATCCCCCTTTTTCGACTTAAAATCGTTGCATTATCCAGCACCAGCGGCCGAGCGATAGCACCCGCGGGATAGTGCTCGTATTTCATGTGATTTAGAATATTTTTTGTCAACTGGTAATGAGGTAATACCACGGGTTTCATTTTAATGAAATAGGTCTAAAGTACTTCGGGGTATAAAGAGCAAATATAAGCATCATAGACATAATTAATTAACCCTTTGCTGTTTAATCCCTGCTTTTCACGTGCCTGTGATTTTATGATTGAGAAAACAATGTGAAAAAAGAAGAAATTGCTTCTGACAAGCAATTTCTTCTTTTTCCACACTATTTTCTACCCTACTGAATGGTTATTTTTCAAATTTAATCCACTTTATATTTTCGTCTGCAAAACCTTTGAATTTGGACAGGTCCACAATTTTGTAAAATAGGAAAGGGTTAAATACATGTCAAAAGATTTTCTTAAGAAGATACATGCAGCCTAGTCATCGCCATTTGACAATCGACCAAGCTATAGGCCTTCCGCTATAGACGCCAAGTTTTGTCTAGGAAAAAGTAAGTTTTATGTTTCCATAATTATTTCTATAAATGATAAAAAAAATCTATCTATTAGGTAATGCCCTGTTATCAGAATCGCGAAACGTTTGCAAGGCTTGAAAATGATTTTTTTTTCGCTTTGTACGAAAGCGCACTTGCAAAGTAGAGAAAAAAATCTTAAACGTTTCGCTAAAGTTTTAGTCTTGAAAGCTGGGCTTTTAACCCAACTGAAATAATAAAACCTTTATAACATATCTTTACATGTACATGTTATTCGTACGGCTACAAACCTAACAAACATGTCTAATGGGTAAAGTAACTTTCATTGAATGAACTACAAAAGCTATATTTTCACGAAAATATAGCTTTTGTTTTTCATTCAATGAAATACAAATCGATTATCGAATTTCTTTTATGAAACAAATGGGAAATGTTTAGTAAAATTTTCTTTAAGCGCTTTATTTTGAGCGTGATTACCAAGCAACGTTTGGAGGTCGTTCATTTTCTTGGCTCCGTTTAGATAACGTCGAATACGTTAAAATGAACGAACGTAGCGTATATTTTTTTGGAAAAATACCGCTAGATTTTGGCTTTGAGATAATTGAGCGTTAATCTATCAATATTTTTCGATCATCTACCAGAAAGAAGTTTAAATGGGTTTTACGCCGCATTTAACAATCTTTTAGTAATATCGCGTCGACTCGAGCACCTAACAATGGATCCCTAGTATTTCTCACCCCGGTACTACTATTTCATCCTTTCCTTAGCCTCCGGCTGTTATTCCATATAGGTCTAAAATTATCAACTCATTGGTGGGAGAAAAAAGGGTGTGTGCCGTCGAATCGAATCAGGGACCTTTGAATGCCAGTCCGACGCGATACCGAAACTGCGCTGTGAGGGCGGTTCTGGAAAGATTTTAAAGCAGTCCAATCGGTAACCCTCGGCGATTCTACGGAAGAGACTTCGGGAATAATAAGAGCGCAGCCTTGAAAGCGCGTCGTTTTGCACGTGAGTTTACATGACGTCACAAACATCAAGATAACTTTGAGCAAAATAAAGTCTACCTTAGATTAAAACTTGGATTTAATAGCCTGATTTGAAAACAAAACGCAGTGTTTACTAGTGTATTACTGCGCTTTGTTATGAAATTATTTTTATCCCAAAAGATCTCCATAGACGATTTGAAAGCAATAAAGAATACTGATTTTTCTTCGAGTGTAGCCTATTGACCAAAGTACGACCAGCAGACGAATGACCCTAAAAATGACGAAGTATTACTACACTTACGTTCGAGGAACTTTCCAGATGACTTTTTTTACATCCTGAACACAGAGCAGCCTACCGTTCAAGATGCAAACGTTTGCTTTGCCGTTAAGAAATAGGATACTCTCTTTTGTACGATCTCCGACGGCGGCACTCATTCTTTCCGACTTTTTGTCTCTCACCAATGGGTTGATAATGGTAGACCAATGTGAGATAGCAGCTGGAGGCTAGGAAAGAATGTGATGGTTGTACTGGTGAGAGAAATACTAGGAATCCATTGTTAGGTGCTCCAACCGCCGCGATATAACTGAAATAATGTTAAAAGCGGCGTTAAATTCCATTCATTCATTCATTCATTCATTCATTCATTCATTCATTCATTCATTCATTCATTCATTCATTCTCTTTTGTGTATATACTTAACTCCAAGAGAAACGTCCACATAATATAAATTGAAATGGTTAAAAATCTTTATACGTATTTAATCTTTCTTTGCTATTTTTCTTAGAACAACCATATAACCGCATGTATGGGATTGAATAATGATGCTACCCGAGACCGTTGTTAAACAGATACGCCTTGCTTGGCAACATCATAAAAAAGTCCACACGGATGAAAATCGTCATTGCATAATTAGTGCGGTTCCTTATGTACGAAAAAGGGCTCCCGTAGGATTTTCGTGCTGAAATTGATTTTTTGGGTTTAATTGATTGTTTAGGGACCAAGTAATCGCAAAAAATGCGGGTCCAAATTTTCCGAGCCCATTCCCCGATTTTATGGGCTCTCATAGGAGCCCATATGAGCAAAATAGGTATTTTCCTGAAAGAGGGCTCATGAGATGTGTATTTTTATCCTAAAATTATATTTTTTTTGTTTGGCTGTATATTTAGCGTGGATTGGAGTTAAAACAATTACAAAAATCCATTTTTTTAAGGTTATCTCACCCTTTGATGGGCTCTCACGGAGCCCAAAATAGCAACTTTGGTATTTTCTTTATAAGTAAGTTAAGGGAAAAAACATTGTTTGTTTCCAGATGATTCCTTAAGCTCTAGCGTGGATTGGAGTTTAAAAAAATTACAAAAATCCCTGTCTTAAAGCTTATTTCACCCTTTCATGGGCTCTCACAGAGCCCTAATTAGCCATTTTGGTGTTATTATATTAGAAGATTACGGGAAAAAAAACTTATTTGTTTCGAGATGATTTCCTAAGCCCTGTTTGGTATTAAGTGTAGGTTGGCGTTGAAATACTTGCATGCCTATGTTATCTTGGGTCATTTTAGAATTTGTGTGGGCTCTCATAATAGCCCATATTAGCCGATTGGGGTGTTTTCCTTAAATAAGATTCACAAAAATGACATTCCTTTGGCTATTCTTTACAAATTACGTCCAATACCTAGCATTGGTTAGTGTTGATGTATATTATTTTTCAATTTTGAACATCTGATATGCTTTTTGATTGGCTATAAAATGAGCCCATGTGAACAGATTTAGGAGTTTCCCTAACTCGCGATTTTTGAAAAAAAATAAAGCCCTCTTTATGATGCCAACTTGTATTACAAATGGTACAAAAGTATATGAATCAAATTTTCAAAACCCATACACTTAAAACATAGTGAAATTGACATAGTGAATGATTGTGAAATTATATCGAAAAGAAATTGAATGAGTGGGATGAGCGTGTTTTGAATGACTTGTAAGGGAGGTAACATGAAACCGCTAATTGCGTTCAAAATGTCCATTACCTCCCTTTAAATGTTTTGATATTGAATGAATGGAGCGCTAAGTGAATGAATTTGCTAGGAATATCTTTCAATTTCACGATGTTCTTGATTGTACCCGGTGCTTTGGTGCTAAATGAAGCCCATTAGAGATGGGTGTGTGGGTGGGGTGGAGTGATGTGTGTGTGGTGGGGTCATAATGCAAATAGACGACAGATTAAAATAGTAAACGACATGTTTCTTAAAATCTGTTTGTTTTCAATATTGCTTACTCGTACCACATATGGTATCAATGATCTCTTTGGGTCGGAAATATTCCTAACCAATTACCTCACTTTTAATCGATTATATTGGTTTGTTTTCAATATTGCTTACTCGTACCACATATGGTACATGTATCAATGATCTCTTTGGGTCGGAAATATTCCTAACCAATTACCTCACTTTTAATCGATTATATTGACCCTTAATAAGCCCGTATGAGTCAACATGGTTACTTTGCAAACAATTTGGTTCAAGAAAAGATTTTTGAAGAGAGGTATTTCTAAAGCCTTATAAGTTAATGGGTGCGGGTCTCGGTAAAACATACGCGAATCAAATTTTCATAGCCCATACCTATTTCATTGGCGCTTAATGAAGCCCTTAAGAGCATTTTTCGGCATTCTGTTAATATACGACGGATAAATATGTTTGTGTTCAATGTTGTATATTTGCTTTAACATTTATAAGTTCCCACGAATAAAAACACTTCGTTTATTTTTGCTAGTTTGTCCGCTTTACTCTGTTTCAAATTGTCTTTACTGCCCTTTAACGCCTCGAGTAAGCTCTATATAATGCATAGTTCGATTATGCGTATAAATTTAGAACTGTATCAAACAATAAGATTTGAGTAAGAGTTATAGATGTGTGCATGAGCTCTCTTCCTTTGAAATTTCAATCGAAAGATACACGATTGCTGTTGATACAAGGTTAACACTTACAGATTATTGCGTCCTTGCGGATTGCCATACTTAAAAACCTTCTCAAGCATTCGCAGACAAAACGCCTGCATCAGGTAACTACATGTCCCTACTCACAGACACTCTTATGGAAATGTCTATTAATATGTATCTCATCTGTTCTGATAAAATTTGCTGCATTTTTTAAAACAAATAGTGAATATTCCTAAAAATCAAGTGAAAGGATTGAGACTAGGAGATACGTCGGTGAACAAGTGAACGAACGAACTTGCTTGTTCTGCAATACTCATCTAGTAGAAGACGAAATCCATTTTGTTGTCGATTGTGAATTTTATAACAATTTGCGTGAACTGGTTTTAGGTGTTATTCTGAGAACAAATGACTTTATTTCATTGTCATCGGAACAAAAGCTTGTGCATGTTATGCGAAAGTATGCTCGAAAACTCTCAAATTTTTTAGTCAAAGCTTATTCCTACAGGAGAAGTACTATTTATATCAATTCTTCCCAATAAAGCTCTTTATCGTCGGCGCTATTCTGAAATCTCGTAACTACAGATTGATTAAAGCTGTGTTTACGAAATTTTTGTCTTACAACGACGAAATAAATTTTTTCACGCATTTAAAATGAATTTTTAGCCCGTAGTGCAAAATGAAAGAAAGGAATGTCTGGTGAAGAGAAATTGCTTGATTTAATACATCACTTCTCCCTTATCAAAAACTTTTATTTTGTATTTACTAGTACCATAATCTTTTTTATACGTAAAACCATTGGTAATCTTGCAGATTTTAATTATATCTTGCTGCCTCGGGAAATGCATGTTTGGTAAAGAACATCATTAGGCATGGCCATCTGATTCTTGTTTTAATTTTGCAACCTACCTAGTGCAAACGAAAGCCATTGAAAAAAATGTCCCTATTCAATGGAAGCGTGTAGGTATTGAGGGTTTGTTATGGCTAAAGTAAGGACTTTCTTGCTGGCCATATGTATATACTAAAAAGGCGATGCATAACAAGATAATGATTACCGGTATTTACTTTAATACCACAGAGAAAATATCAGACTAAGACAAAGCGAGGCAGCTCTAGTATTGCTTGATTCATATAGTTGAAGAAAATACCAAGAAAGTTTTTCTATGGTAGCTATGTCTTCAAAGAAATAAAAATATACTTTCAGTTTTCTTCAGTGTATAAGTTGAAAATTAATATGGATCAAACATTAGATTAGATATGAACGGACATTTTTATTAACGCTTCAAGCGCAAAACTCCGTCAGGTCTCTGTTCTGTTAACAGCTACGCCCGTCCAAATCTAAAGAAACGGACTTTGACCTTTTAGTTTTCATTGGTCATACATGCGAAGAGGTAAATGCTTCTTAGAAATCACCAACGATAAGTGTGTTGTTATGGTTTGGAACATGTGTGAAACATGCACAGTGACAAGGAAAATTTCTTTGAGCCAAGACAGAATAAAAATAATTGGGGGTTTTACCAGTCATTTTAAAATAAGACCCACAAGAATAGCTCCATGACGTCGGAAGCTTTCAACTACGATTTATTAATGAAACTTTTAGTTCATGGAAACAGCTTGTGTGATCATCGAAAAATATTATTATTCCTTGCACTGAGTTTCTTGACTATTTCAGTACGAAACAATAAAGCCAGTAACTCTGGAAACTGAAAAAAAGATATAGTACAGTGATCGTGAAGGTCAGAATACTCATGCTCACCACATCACAAATCAAGTAATTGTCTCCATCAGTAAAATTGTCAAGAAATTGTGTTTCTCATTCGACAAAAATATTTTAATTCTCCTTCTTGACCTTACACCTCACCACAATCTTGTATCTTACAGTAAAGGCAAATCTATCAGTAAAAAGGGTGTGGTGACCATGGCTGTGTCAAGTTTGATACAGTCGACCGGGGTAACATTTTTTAGGTATTTTCGACTACAATGATTTTGGTCTTGTGTAAGAAAGCTTCAAATTATAGAGGAGTTCCTTCATACATTTGGAGGATATTTAAACCAGCACACATGGGCTTCACTAAGCGCCGATAACCATGTGTGGACTTTGGATATTCGAATGTTATTTTTTTCTAATTCTACCCTCATCATAACTATACTCAATTTAATGAGGCTCGGGAAATGTTTGAGACAAAAAAAATTGATTTCCCCCACCCATTATTAGGCAAATTATCCGATTGGTTCATATGGGCTAATTAAGATCCAGTTCAATTGATTAAACATCTCGTTGCTGGTTCAGAGAATTTTGATTGACATTTTGTTTCGTCCAATAAAGAACCATTTACAGCAATTTTGGTACCCTTGAAAACCATAAGAAGTGCCGTTGTTCTTAAAACCCAACTTCGGAAATTCATTTTCCGGCTCGTATGGGATCCTTTGCAAGCCAATCTTAGACTTAAAATATGGGCTTATTGTTTATTACACCAAAGCTATCTTAAATAATAATAACGTGCTGAAAGTAATTGGAGAATGGTTCAACCGCAATGAACATTACCTCTTTTGTTACCCTTATTCAAAAAAAAAAAAAAAACCGGCCAAATCAGTTTACATGGGCTATTATGCCGGAGAGCCCATAAAATCCTGAAATGATCATAGAGAACATAGACCTGCAAATTTCAATGCCAACCGACACTTTATACCAAACAGAGCGTAAGAAATCATCTGTAAACAAAAAAATGTTTTTCCTAACCCATAAATAGGAAAAAAAACGCAAATTGCTATTTTGGGCTCTGTGAGAGCCCAAAAGTAGTGGAAAAGCTCTTGAAATATGAGTAACTGTATTTTCTAAAATGTTCTAACACTAATGCATTGTTAAACTAAAGAAAAAAAATTAGAAGAAAAACAAATCGCCTTTCCTGAACATAGTATTACCCTTATGACCCTTATTCAAAAAAGCACCAAAATCAGTTCACATGGGCTATTATGCCGGAGAGCCCATAAAATCCTGGAATGATCACAGAGAACGTAGACCTGCAAATTTTAATGCCAACCGACACTTTATTCCAAACAGAGTGTAAGAAATCATCTGTAAATATAAAAAAAATGTTTTTCCTAACCCATATATATGAAACGCGCTAACTGCTTTCTTTGGGCTCTGTGAGAGCCCAAAAGTAGTGGAAAAGCTCTTGAAATATGAGTAACTGTATTTTCTAAAATGTTCTAACACTAAATGCATTGTTAAACTAAAGAAAAAAATAAAGAAGAAAAACAAATCGCCCTTCCTGAACCTAGTATTAGGAAAATACCCATCTTGCCCATATGGGCTCCTTTGAGAGCCCATAAAATCGGGGAACCGACCCAATAAATTTGGACCCGCATAGTTTCCGATTGCTTGACCCCTAAACAATCAATTAAACCCAAGAAATCAATTTCAGCACGAAAATCCTACGGGATTACATAAGGCACTGCACTAAATGGATAGAGTACCTATTTCGCAAGAGAGTTCTACCGCAATGTTCACACAATAAATCAGTTTTAAAAAAGATATTCATTTTGTATGAAGATCTTTCGTAATCCACTCAAAACGCATGTTTGAAGAGTGGGTGGGATAAGCATTCATTCTGTGATTATGGTGAAAACCTACATGAGAGAGGATAAAACTTGTAAATAAATGCTTAAGGACGATTGACGAGCTATAGTGGATTCGGCATTAATCAAGCGGGCTTTCAGATGTTCATGTTCCTTTAGAAATTTGGCTTATTTGACGCTATTTTGAGCGTTTTACAGGAGTCAAAGTGTAATCCCGATTTGTTAATCGTTAGTGTGCTAATGATTAACAGATCGTCCGCTAAAAGAATTAAAAAAACAAACTTTGTGCATCAGACCTCGCCAGCTTAGGAGACACGTTTACTAAAAGGCTTTACTACGGAAATGAACATGGAATATAACAGCCAGGTATTGAAATTGAAAAAATGCAAATGGAACTAAGAGAACATTTGAACATTTATTTTATTTGTGGACGTTTCTTTTTGAGCAAAGTATAATAATATTATACATGAGGGAAAGAGGGAGGGTGGGAGGGAGGAAGGGAGGGAGAGATAGAGAGAGAGGGAAAGAGAGAGAGAGAGAGAGAGAAAGAGAGAGAGAGAAAGAGAGAGAAAGAAAGAGAGAGAGAGAGAAAGAGAGAGAGAGAGAGGGATGGGGGGACCATTGCATTTCGATTTGATCGATTTCGAACTGTTTCTACTGATTTCGGTGCATTTTTGACCGATGGGTGATCGTTTGGAATGAATGAATAGAGCGCTGAATAAATGATTTAAAAATTGTCTCAATCGGAATGAGTGCCAATTTCACAATGTTTTATAACTATTCTAATATATCGTTGTGCGACCAAAACGGCGTAGCTACAGTCTAATTCAAGCTGCAGACACGACTTTTTGTCGCCCAACGACGGTATGCAAGTGTTAGTTAATTTGTTTTCAAATCATTAACTTTGGGAAAAAAACTAAATTGATGGCTACAGAATTTAGCAAGAGCCATGTCGGACATGGCCATTCATAATATGTACACCAAAATTATTACATCTTATTCAAGCTGTAGTTACGATGTTTTGATTATTCACCAACGCTCAAATCATAGAAAAGAGTATCGGACGGAGGACATTTATTTCTTGTCACTGTCAAAAGCGTTTTTTTCCTATAAATTCTATATGTGTCGCCTTCCGAGTGCATGAAAGTTTTAAAAAAATCCTAGTTACTCCTTTGAATCTTATTGCATTATGTTTTTTTTCCATGTTGCTCAATTTCTCTAGATCACGCACATCCGAAATTGTGGGAAACGTCACGCACTGACAAATCGATGGCACAGCGCGAAGCAGTTGTAACTGCCTATAAACATATAGGCAGTTACCACTGTTTCGCGCTGGGCCATCAAAATGCCATTTTTAAAATAGATACTGACTAAAAATAGCGCATATATAGAACTTGCAGCACTTTGATTTTAAAACAGTCGTCGCCCAGGTGTATTCAGCATGACAGGATTTAATATTCATTTATCCGATCTCCACGAAAACCCGCATAAATGACGTCACTTTGTAATTTAAATTGTCTAACTCAGATACTATGAACAAAATCAAAGTTCTGTCAGCACTGTAAATCGGACATCATTGAGAGGCTGGGATAGTGCAATAGTTCGCCAATCAAAAGCCTCAAATTTGGACAATAAAAGTTGGTAAAATCTTTGTCCAATTTGAGAGTTTTGACCGAGTGATAATCATAACAGAATTTGATTGGTTGTCAGCCCTACAACTGGTACATGACCGTTCGAGAAAAACATCAGAGCAGTAATATTGTAAGTGCTACAAATTTATTATACAGTTAACATATTGTACGTTTCAACTCCTTTACTCAACCGAAGATCTTATTATAAACACTGAAAATACTAACTGGTAATTACTAAAAGCGAAAATTACATCAAATTTTGTATTAGCCTCTTCTCTATTTGTCGAAAAGTAAATAAGATAAAAACAAAGTTTGTAGATTGTGACTGAAAAGGCCGTTTCTTCGGTGTTTGAAAACACATAATTTGGTTTGAACACATTGCTCAGAAGATAATGGTAAAAATGTAGTGGGTCAAACAGACTGGATTTCTGGAAAACGGTATATATAAATCGACTGCTTGACCGACGGTCCGATTTAACAACTATAGACCAACCCAATTTCAAAGAATTTGCAGAAGGTTATTGAATATGATTTTAAAAAATAAAATAGGAGACTACTTAATATTAAAGAAGCGATTTCTCTTTTTTTCTCTCTTATTTACTTTCAGTGCATAAAAAATCCGTTTTGTGGGAAAACGGTTACACAAACGGGTCTAAGCATTTGTGACCCGTCATGCGAAAAGGTACTATCTGGGTAGTCCGCAAAGTGTCGACCCTAGTCAAACTGCGCGGACAGCGCAGACTGACTAGGATCGAAACTTTGCGGACCAAGCTTATTTTCTGAACCTAGAATGATCAATATATCTTCCAGTGAAAGAATTTTTGAAAGGCGACTTCTGGTTGACCTATGCTGGATCAAATCTTTTTTCAATAATCTAGTTTACAGAATTTCCGGATGGTACCCTTTCACGTGACGGGTCACATTTATTTCTTTTCGAAATACAACATATCTGTCTTGTTATAACAATAAAAATATTGCATCTTTCTTTTTTAAAAAAAAAAAATGGATTATAAGTTCATTGTCAATCTTATTGTCATTTATGCAGGTTTTCCTCGAGTACTGGTCATTTTTGACAGAGCCACATCTTCTATGCAGCGTTTGGAATGGGGGCCTTAACTATCAGAAGTTTGACTTGCTTTTTATTCTTACAAGTTACTTTCATACTAAGCAGTTCGGACGCGTACAAATGTGGGCCATCAGATAAATGTGAATGTTCCTTCTCCACGAAAGGCAAAGTGATGATGAGTTGTTCATATCCGAATATGAGCCTGTCTGACGTCTCTGCATACGTATCAAATGAACCGGATATTACTGTGCTTAACTTGCACAATAATTTCATTAGACGAATACAAAACAGCGCCCTGATTGGCTGTGAACACGTTGAGCAACTTGATCTATCTGACTGTAGAATAGCTACAATAGAATCTGAGGCATTCGTCAGCTTATCCAATCTTAAGTGGTTAGACTTATCCCTCAACAGAGACCTTGGATTTGAATCATTGATCAACATTTCATATGGCTTGCAATTTACGAAGATTGATTTCCTTAACATATCGGTCATTCACCATAAATTTGGACTCGGCACTATTCTCCGGCGACAACACATTTGTTATTTGAGGAATACCACCCTTAGAGAGATAGCTATGGACGGTAATAGAATCCAGCAGGTAGAAATAAACGCTCTCATGTTATTTCCAACAACTCTACAAATACTTCATTTGAATTATAACTTTTTCATGATTGGTCCCTATTTAATGCAACTCGCCTGTTTGAGTAACCTATCGGAAGGCCATTTGAACTCTCGGAATGAAGACCTACATATTAGAGAGTATGTAAACGACCCTGTGATTAACACGAACTGCGTTCGTCCTTCGTTAACTTCTTGTCCTTACGACAACGAACATTATTTACGTAACATCTCAACAGATGATTGCAAGTTCCACGAGAACTATGATATATCTATCAAAGACATGTCGCCTTTAAAAGTACCCGCTAAACTGAAAACATTGACTTGTCGTGACAGCAATTTTGGGTCCGCAGTTAATAGAAAATTAGATATCAAAAGCAATTGGGGGCCCGAAAGTTACGACTTGATAGGCAAAGCCAGTTTCATAGCCAATAAACTTGGGTACATAGACTTATCTGGAAATCACCTTTTCTATTGGTTCAAATTTGTATACTTCCCGAAGGCAAGATATGCAGATTTTTCTAGAAACGGGTGTGCTAACGTGCGACACGATTTTTTCTTTTCTATGCCCAATATTGAACACCTAAATGCACGGCGAAATTTTCTAGGATTCCAATTATCAAAGGACAAAGAAGGGTTTATTTTCAAGCCCTTAAAACAACTGAAGTATCTGGACTTGTCATTCAATCAAATTCAGTATCTACCGCAAAGGGTTTTTGTTCATCTTATAAGTCTACAAAGTCTTATACTGAGTCAAAATAGAATACAAACATTGAATATAAATTTCACGCCATTACAAAACCTTCCGTACATAAATATGTCGTCAAATTCACTATATGGTCTTCCCGAGTCTTTAACGGCACATTTTAACAAAATGCCCAACTTTACATTTGATATGACAAACAACCCTATACAGATTTCTTGTCAACACGAGAAATTCTTAAAATGGATGATGACGAAGCGGCTACATTTTGTTGGTTTCGAAAATTACTCTTTCGTAGATGAGTCTCAATCTAAAATACCATTTGCAAATGTTGAAAGTACCATCAACAAATTTGACAAATCCTGCCCGTCTTACTTATGGGTAATTATTACATGTTCAATTTTCTTGGCAATTTTCATAGCTGTTGTTATCAGTGGAATAGTGTACAGAAATCGCTGGAAACTTCGATACTTCATGTACATGAACAAAAATCGCATGTCTCGATACAGAGGCATAGAAGAGGAAGCCGAAGTCCCGAAGTTTAGATATGATGCTTTTATATCTTACTCGGACGAAGATAGGCAGTTTATTATTAACGATATTATACAAAACATTGAAAATACTGGACTCAAACTTTGTATTCACGAGAGAGATTTTATACCAGGTAGGTATGTTCATGAAAATATTCTGGGTGCTATTCAAAATAGCAAGAAAACAGTGATCATTCTGAGTAAATCATTCCTACAAAGTCAGTGGTGTAAATATGAATTCCAAATGGCTCGAATGGAAACTATTTATGCACGTGATGGAAGAAGCTGTATTATTATGGTGTTATTTGAGCACGTGCCAATTCAGGAAATGTCTCCAGAAATGGCAGAAATGATGAAAAACAACGCCTATATTGAGTACACTGAAGACGAGACTGGTCAAATTCTATTTTGGAACAGACTGAATGAAGCTATAAGAGACTGAAATAAACTGAAGACGAATATGGTCAGGTTCTATTTAGGAAAAGACTTAAATAATATATGAGACTTAAATACTCGGAAGACGGAGATGGTCAAGTTCTATTTAGGAACTGACTGAAAGAGACTATTAGAGACTAGAATACTCTGGAAATGGGGATGGTCAAGAAGTATTTTGGAACAGACTGAACGAGGCTATAAGAGACTAAAATGAACTGAAGACGAGACTGGTCAAATTCTAATTTTGGAACAGACTGAATGATGCTATAAGAGACTAAAATACTCTGAAGACCAGTACGGTCAATATTTATTTCGCAATAGACTGAGTGAAGCTATAAGAGAATGAAATACATTGAAGTCTGGGATGGTCAAGTTTCTTTTTGGAATAGACTGTCTCTTGTTGACGATGAGATGAACTTCGACAACCTACGCCATTGTGTGTACACCATTTGCGCATTCGGAACATCGCTCGGGCATTTCCGTAAACTGGAAAGTACCTCGGACGTAAGTGTAGTAATTTTTGTCCATTTTAAGGTAATTCGGCTCCTGGTGGTACTTTGGTTAATACGCTTGAAGAAAAGCAAATTCCTTCAATGCTTTCAGTTCGTCTATGGATAACATTTTGGCATATTATAATTAGAAAGCAAAACGCAGTTAAACACTGCGTTTTGTTTTCAAATCATAATATGCCTAATTTTTACCAGACGTTGATTTTGCTTTTCGCAGCGTCATCCTCAGTTGTGTTTGTGACGTCTTATAAACACGCGTGCAAAATGACGCGCTTTAATGGCTGCGCCCGTATTAATCCCGAGGTCTATTCCGTAGAATCGCCGAGGGTTCCCGATTGCCATTTGCGTAGATGACGACATAAACGTCGTAAATACAGCTGGAACAAGCTGTAGATACGTCGTTCAGGTCGTCCCCTAACAATTTGCTCTTTGCTTGAACAAGTGAAACGTCAAAAGTTGGAGATACAGTAAGTTACATCGTGAAATTGACATTCATCTCATTCAAAAGTTTTCTAAATCGCTTACTTAGCGCTCCACTCATTCATTCCAAGCAATCACCCAAACCGCTCAAAAACGCGCAGAATTTACTAAAAAGATATACAACCAACAATATTACAATATTATTAGAAAAAAAATGCGAATTCATTGACATAATTGAAATTAAAGGCGTTTGATTGGTTCTTGACGACATGAGAAGCTTTTTTGTATAGAACTTGTGAACTTATTTCATTAAAGCAAGGAAATAAATATCGCCAAATTTGTTCATCCTGAACAAAATAAGCGGGATTGGATGACCTCCCTTTATTTTCACTCAAAACTCACTCATCACACTCATTCAATTTCATTCCAAAATCATTTTCCTTGTCAATTTCACGATGCTGTTAACTTTACATGATTTTGTTTTTAGCTCGACCGCGTTTTTGAAATCTTTCTATATCTTCCAACTAGTATAAAATATACCTCATTGGATGGGGGAGAAAAATGCTTGTTTTTGATTATTGCTGTTTGGCATATGTTTTTCTTTTCATTCAAAAGAGCCATGCGTTGTAACAAGAAAATTCGCCAAAAATTATTCATGGAGATGAAACACTTCTCTTTAACGATTTGAATGAAAGTTGCTATCAAAAAAATGAAACTGTTTCAATTCTTTCTTCAAAGTTTCCCTAAACAATAAAGCAGATTCCTCTTAAATTATGAGCGATTTGACATGATTTTGAAGGAGATATTTTTTTCAGAATTAGCAAATTTGAAATTATATAGAGATTTTGAAATTTTACTCGAAAAAATACATTCGTAAAACTTAGAAGTCGATATCTTTTTCATTCATTAACGAATTTGCATGAAATCCTGTAACAAAATTGTTTTTCTTTTTTGTTTTGAAATGTATATATTTATAAGAGTTTTGTATATAAATTAAGAACTTATTTGAATATTCCTTTGTCTATAGAAATGTCCAATATCGGTTAAAAATCGTCGTTTTAAAATGAATTGAAATTCAATCCAGTATCAAGGAATAGGTATTCTTCGTATCGACATGACATTTTAAGGATAGAATAAGATTTATGTATAATACGTACTTAGTGTATTATATGAATAAAAAATATCTAACGAGGTTGGGAGAATTGAAAATGAGCCTCGACAATTTTCAATTCTCACAACCGAGTTAGATATTTTTTTTCATACAATACACCAAGTACGTATTATATTTATCTTATAACCTCTATTTGCCTTGTTTTCGTAGTTATCTATGTTTGTAACAGATATGCAAGTTTCTAAAAAAATACCCCGCTTCATATCATTGATCTAAAAATTACTATGTGATATCATAAAAAATATCATACAGTATGTTATCACGTAAACTGCAACAGACCTCGGATGTATGTAAGGCGGATGGGTATGTAACAGAATCGTGCATTTTGTAAGGCCGAAACAGTGTCAGAAAAACTAGCACTATAGCTTTATAACTTTAACAGTAAATAACGGCTGAAATATCTTAATTTTTGAGAATGACGAATTATTCTCAAAAATTAAGATTTTTTCAGGCGTTATTTAAGAATCTAAAGATATTTATATAAGGATAGGATGGTTTCACGTCAGTGACTTGAACGGGTAGCGTTTGCGACGTCGAATGTTTCCACTCAAAGTTTCGAGGGCTACCGCCATTTTAACTGACGTCATCTAGTCTTTCCAAATGTTTCCCGTAATTTTTAAAGAAGAAGAAGAAGAAGAAGAAGAAGAAATTCTATTGACTTAAACTACAAAAGTTTTTCGTCATACAAAATAGATAATACATTTAACATAATGATAAGTTTGTCACGTGTGCACACTCTCGCTGCATACAAGCTCTTACAATTTTGCACTCTCACGAACAGAATAGCAATATGAATCATTTGCCTGGTGGTCAGAACCGCGCAGCTACAGTCTATTTAAACTGTAGATACGATACTCTGGTCGCCAGGCAATGATCTTCATTTCCATAAAACAAATTTAAAGGTTAGTTGAATTAAAGTTAGTTCGAGGAAGGAAGTTAGTATTGGAGAATTCCTTTTTTCTGGTAATATGCACCGAATTCCTATCTCACTGTTAGAGTTTCTATGTATACATTTTAATAGTATTAAAACATTTTAAAGTACAATATACTTATTTGCCTAACTTTGGTAATTATTTTTACTTAGTTAAATTGGTCTTGATTTTTTAAAGAAATTCTTCGTGCAAAAGCCTCACGCAAGTAATAGGATAAATTCAGTAATATATTCTTATTCCCACTTTGAAGTAGATCAGTGAATTTTACCATATTGGGCCTAGAATAGTAGTACTTTTTTAAGAATCTTTTTCGCAAATCTGTGTACTTATTACATGATAATACAAAATGGAATTCGTCCTCTATTTCTTGCGAATTGAAAAAAGTACAAATCCGAAGAGATCTGTCAACTCTGTCGTTTCCATACCGTCCTGTTTCTATACGAAGAGAATGAGATGAAAGTCTAATTTTTGTTATAAAAGATCTCAAATTAGGATTATGACTAATACTTAAATATGGCGAATATTCAAATGTCGGTTTAATATATTTGTAAAATGTTAAAATTCTATTAGAACTTAGGTCTGAGTACAATGATTGAATGAAATTATCTACTAGCCTCTGTTTAAATTCTTGCACAAAGGTTTTTTGGTTCATAGACCAAGGGTTCGACCAAACGTATTGAAAACCATTTTCAGCTAGAATTTCTTTAAGAGCTTTAAGCCAATTTTTGTGTTTCCCAAGGTCATTTAGAAGTGAAACATATGTAGTTCTCAATATGATATTGTCAGTAGAGAGTAACTTAAACCAGTACTTTAAGGCTAGAACGAATCTATTTATGTACAAAGGATACCGACCTAATTCAAGATAGACACCAGCATTGCTCGTAGTGCTTTTAACTCGTAGTAAACATTTCAAAAATTTTAAATGGATTCTTTCGATCGGTTTTGATTTATTTAGACCCCATATTTGGCTACCATAACTTAGTATTGAGCTAACAAAAGTGTCGAAAAGCTGTAAACATTCCTTCGGGGGTAAAGAGAATTTACGAAGGTGGTTGTTCAGCACGTTCATTGCTTTAAGAGCTTTGCCACTGACGTATTGTTGATTTGATGCAAAAGATCCAAAACAGCCAAATACTACACCTAGGTAATTAAAATCGTCAACAATTTCGATGGATTGGCCATTATAGGTCCAAGACTCGTTTAGCTCTAATTTACCTCGTTTGCGGAAAACCATTATTTTCGTTTTCTCTATATTAACCGAAAGGCTCCATGTATTACAATAACTGTTTAGATTATCGAGTGAATTTTGTAAATCTTCCGGGGACGATCCTAAAATGACCATGTCGTCTGCAAATAGAAGTAGAATTAATGTTATGTCATTCAATGTAAGACCACTCTCTATTTTGTTTTGTAGAAATAGTTCCAGATCTGCGAGGAAAAGGGAAAAAATGATCGGCGACAGATTATCGCCTTGCTTCAGACCAACCAAAATGGCGAAAAAATCGCTTTGGCTTCCGTTAAATTTGACCGATGCTTTAACTGATGAATACATCGAATGAATGATTCTTAATAATTTGCCCTTAATTCCTAACTTGGAGAGTTTGAGCCATAGCTCATTGCGATAGACTGAATCGAATGCTTTTTTTAGATCGATAAACGCGCAGATAGATAGCAGAAAGATAGTCCGTCTATGTACATCCGAGGTTGATCTTGAGATTGGCCGAGTGGTGTTCCGAATGGGCTAGCCCGTGTACCAGGCAGTAATATCTGCAATATTAAGTTATGGTCACTTTTACGGCAATTGTCGTAGTCAGTCGCACTTCATCTTTATTGTAGATAAACGTGTCACTAACACGATCAACTAAATTGAAATAGGTCAAAGTACCATTAACTAAGGCACTTTCGAGAAGCTTCCGCAGACAGAATTACGTGCGAAAAGGATCAACTTCGAACAACTACGTAAAAATTAGTAGCTAAGTTAGAGTAATTATCATATATAGTTAACGCAATTCATCCGTTGCTCAAGCCCTGCTATCTCTTGTTTGTCAATCTATTGAGAAGAACCACCATCTTTAAAATAAACATTAGGTTTCTAACCGAGTACTTTTATCAACCATCTTCAGGTATTATTATTGATCTATTGTAAAAACACGAGAGTTTCAAACCATTGATTTGACTTGCACTTCATGATTAGATTTTATCAATCTATTCGTACTCTGATCCTAGCCCAACCCTACTGTTTCCTTACATGGTCGTAGTATCAACTTGGACAGATGTTTTTTTTTTCTTTCTTTTTTTTTTGTATATGTTATGTTCGACAAACTAGGGTAAACGATACGTTTTGATTAGGAAAGAGTACGATTTAACAATATCTAACTACGCTTAACTACATTCAGACTGCGGCAGAAAGTTGTTCTTCGCCGTAGGAATTTTGAACATACACAAGATTTTTGCGACTTCTACGATGGAATAATACGGTAGAAGAACGTTTACACCACGGATGAGTAGGTATAACCACGCAGTCTACGGTACGGTACGTTGAAGTTCGGCAATCTATCACTAAATTGAAATAAAGTTTACAACGTGACATGTGACCGCGATTTTATTACATCGTACTTTACCTTTCCTAACGGTGCACTAAAATTAGACACACGTATTGCAACAGTAGTGAATCGTTAGTTCAACCTTCGTTAACCGTAGTATCGGAGACAAACGTTTACGATATAATAGCGTATTATGCGGTTAAAAAAGATCCGATTTACGGATCAACAGGGATAAACTACTGTGAGAATACGGTAAATTTGGGGACAAAATAACGAACTAAACCGTGAATAGACTTTTTAACATTTTAAGCAATACCCAAGGCACTACAGTCAAACGCACGAGTTCGCACTACGTTATTCACCACTTGTTAGCACGACTTTCTTCGACTAACTGCGCACCAAAAGTTCATCTACGTAAATTTTATGTCTGACTACGTTGATGCATAACTACGACCAACTACGTAATTAGCGTTTTAATGTGACCAAGGCTTTACAGCGTGTTACTAAGGTCAACTAAGGTTGGGTTTGCGGATAAGCAGCGTTTAATTGATGTGAAAGCAGGGTCAAAGTAGAGACAAATCACCGTACTGAAGTGAAAGAAGAATATTGGTCATTTCTTAAAAACACATGACACTAATGACACTACGGTCAAACTCGCGAATTTGCAATACGTTTTATACTACGAGTTAGCGCGACTTACTTCGACTAACTGCGCATCTAACGTACATCTTCGTAAATTTTACGGTTGACTACGTTGAAGCCTAAATACGACTTAATACGTAAATTAACGTAAGTGTGACCAAGCCTTAAACAAGTAAACAATCGGGAACCTTCTATTTGGCGATTCAACGGAAAAGACCTCGGGAATAGTAAGGATGGAGCCATGAAAGCACATGGGAATATTAACCTCAGAAACATTAATGAATATGACATTACGAAAACCAAATTATACGTAAACGGTTATAAGTGGGCATAACGTTTCATTGCTTGTTTTCAAAAAATAAAATGCCAAAAAGATCTCCACAGACATTTCAACTGACGTCATCGAGTTTTTCCAAGGTTTCCCCGTAATTTTCAAAAATAGTCCGTCTATGTAAATCCGAGGTTGATCGTGAGATTGGCCGAGTGGTGTTCCGGATGCAGGGTTTGGATGTCTCCGTTTTAGCAGATTTCACGAATTTAGAATCGTCATTCTGTCATCTTATTTAAATCTCTCAGATAACCTGGGACTAACCTTTTCGCTACGTTACATCGTCGATGTAGCGTAGCGAATAGGATAAACGCGGGGTATATTTTAATGCAGCGATACAAAAAAGTTAGACGGCAAAAATCGTGAACGCGTGCAAATAACTGTATCCTAAAACCAAAAGGATTCACGTGTTCAGAGAAAGTGAACACATTTCATCGTTGAGTTACCAAACCCTTGTAACTTCAGCTTCGACAAGCTGAAGTTACGAGGGTTTGGTAACCAACCTACGCTTAACAGTCTCAAGCTAAGTATCTCATTTATCTTATGAAGTAAATGATAATGAATAGAGGCTGATTAACCTTAACCTTTAGTGCATCGACCCGTTACTTAGGCTCCGCCCTGCCAGGGAAAAACTCACGGATTATAGCGACCTTTGATTGGCGTGTGCTGGAACCGATTTTTATGTATAGGTAAACCATGCTATTCGAATGTTTATAAACAGACTTTCGACGAGTTAATATAGATAAATTGGGACCAACGGATTTTTTGCTGTCACGGTCTGTAACTATACTGAAAGATCAAAGAAACGCAAAACTAACTGTACTATTAACATCTTTTATATTACATCTGTAAAAGTCGTGTGTCATAGCGTTAGGGATACATGCTTTAGAAACCGATTTCATCATGAAGCAACCAAAATTGAAACGACAAAAAGCATTGAATATCGATAGGTGGTATAAGGTGTTTTCGTGATGAGTTTCTTTAATATATCAGTATATAGGTGTAATTAAGTACCGTTATCTCACGCTTGTTAAATTTCAGTTCAGTCCACCCCTGCCCATGGCAATAACACATTTTCCCGCGTTTTCGAATACCCTGGTTGGACTATAGATGTTTATTCAACTCATTCCCCATATGTTCTTTTTCGCATGAAGGCTCAAAGACTACGAATGCGGTACAGGACTTGTGTGTAAGCCTTTGCATTTGTGATCCGTCAAGAGGAAAGGGGGTATTTGAGATTTCTGAAAAATATTTTAGGAAAAACGATTGGATCCAGCATAGGTCACCCGGGGTGTATTTACGAAATTTTTACATAGGAAGGTAAATTATCAATCTAGATTCTAAAAATTCGTTATTTGAAGATTGTTTCGATCCATGTCAGTCTGCGCTGACCGCGCAGTCTGACCAGAATCGGTACTTTTCGCAATTCCCAGATGGGCCCGTTTTCGCGTGACGGGTCACAATCTCCAAGGGTCGTTGGGCCCTTCATCATTAAATCCTTGGTTCAAAACTAGTTTCATAGAAGTAAAAAATAGTGATAAAATAAGTAGGAATCGAAATACCCCTCATAAACATCCCAAAGCTAGCACCACTAAAGAAAGCCCCAACCCCGACAGACAGCTTTCAGAATCGGAATAAGACTTTTACAATGTTTTGAAGGTCAATACCCGGGTTTAAGGTTCAAACATGAGCCCTCCTATGGCATCATTAGAAAGTGAACGTTTCGATTCAGTTCAGACTTTACAGGAAAAGCCTAATTTTGAATGTACACTTTACGAATGAACTCGTAGTTAACCATTTCCTCTATAGCACCTGAGTACTAACTTTATGGTAGATTTTGCGCGGTGAGCCGTGAAATCAACTTTTTACTGTTAGATTCTCGTGTCATTTGTTCGAAATAGATAAAATAGGTTAAAATAACGCATTAAGAACGTTTAAAAGTTGTCTTTTAAACCAATGCTATTGCTTGTAGGTCATAAGGTTCACTAACGCATGTACTTTCAAAATTTCAGTGAAGGGATCAGGTTAAATTCCTATCAGTTGCTTTTAATTATACCCCGATTGCCTATGGTAATCGACTCAGCGCCTACGTCAGAGCTCAGTTTTCTTTCTGTGCTTTAGAAAGAAATGTGGAAAAATAGAAGGTTTTTTTTTTTTTTTTTTGTAAGAAGCGTATCTCCTTTTTCATACAATATTTTACCATATAGGATGGTTTCCTATTCAGAATGCGCAGAGTTTTCAGTGTTGTCTACGATCTCTTAGAATTTGGGCCGGTGTCATACACTACTCAAAAGTTCTAAGCGGCCACCTCACCTTTCTCCATCTTTCACACATTTTCCGCTTTTATCTTGAAATGTGAAAGAGTGGCCATTCAGTCATCATCCAATCCAATTCTTTTGTAAAATTATGCATCAGTAAGTCCTAAAGACGGAAATCGAGGGTTCAGTGCAAGACTATAGTAAGTGTATATACAATGTATATACACTTACTACAGTCTTGCACCGAACCCTCGAAATAAATGCATGTACCCTCAATTTCAAAAGTCACAAAATTGACATTTTTAAGAGAAATTTGAATTGTTCGATACTTGAAAAACGCAACGCCTATCAATCTTTTGTACTGATATCAGTGGTACAACGCCTGTGGACTTCTAAAATTAATAAGAAATGCTAAAACGTTCTACACAATCCTTATCCTAACAAGAAATGTTGAAAATACCCCACCCACCAATGTTAACTTTGAAATCGAGGGTACTCATACTTTCGTTTAATTTTAAAAACATTTCTTGTTGGATTATTTCACTGAACTTTCTCTTGTTGACTTCATACATGATTTGGCTACATTATTCAAGCGAAAACGAGTTGAAACCATGAGACGTTTATAACATATGACCAAAAGGCAAGTGGCCGCTTAGGAGTTTTGAGGAGTGTATTTCGAAAAGCGGGAACGTGTAAACTTGCTCGTAGTTATTTGCTTGTTTTCAGAGTATTCAACTAAAATATTCAAATCTATCGCCATACTAACCGAGAAAACGTGCGCCCACTCACAAAGTGCATCTGGGCCGAAGATCATGAATATTCTTTCACGCTCAACTGAGAATTTTCTCAAATTGAGGGTTTAAAAAAATGTGTGAACATAAAATAAAATATCAATAAATTGTTATCTATTACAATTTATTAATAATATAATTTATGTTCATACAGTGATCATTCTATTACATTCTGTTCTGTTCCACCTTTGGGTCACATTTCGTCATCACCGGCTAGGCGAACATTTTTCAGTCAGGCCTACCATTGAAACAACGAAGAAAATGAAGTATTATATAAATTGGTCCTATTTTGGGGGGTAACCATGGCTAACTCTTAATTCAATTTAAAGACACAATATAAAATCTTTCAAATTCTTATTGTGACAAACAGTAACAAATCACAGCAGACTACAAAGTAACGTGCAAAATAATGTAGAAACATTCAGAGAAATAGGAAATTGCAAATCAAACCAACTTTTGCTTCAAAGTTTAGGGAAAGGGGGCTCTTTATCAAGTTTATGGGATATACAAACACGTAAGGGAAGTAACTAGTAATCGTTTTATAACTTATAAGACTTATTTATCTCCCTTTGATCAATGTTCTAGGAAAATATGCCTATTCAGATATTCAAACACAAGTAACCTAACTCAACATTGACACCTCTTTGCAATCACTTGTTTAACAAGATGGCAAATTGTCACAAGATACGCCCGCTACATTGCTGGATGTCGAATTATGAAAAAAACAACAAAGGGAAATAACTAAAAGAAGCTAGATAGAGTTGCGGTTCTTAAGCACTGCAATGCGTATTCATTAGGGACACGTAACTGCCCTGTTTCGAGTCAATCGGACATAAGGTGGCAGTGTTGTGCTCCTGACAAAAAGTTGAAGCCGTGCTGCCACGCGGACGCCGGACGCTACGGAGGATCACATAATACAGTTAACAACATCGTGAAATTGACAATGTAAATGATTTTAGAATATTTAGGAATGAAATTGAATGAGTGTGTGGAGCGAGTTATGATTGAAATTAATGGGAGGAAATCCTGTATCGCAAATATTGTTCAGGATGAACAAAATTGGCGATATTGATTACCTCCCTTTAACAAAATATGCATACAAGTTCTATAAATAGCTTCCTATTTCTTTAAGAACCTGTGAGAAGCTTTTTTGAATTTTGTCAGTGAAATCGCGATTTTTCTTGATCAAAATTAATTTTGAATGACGTTGTTGATTCTATATTTTTCAATGGGTTTGGACGTTTTTGCATGGTTTGAGTGAGTGTTCGGAATGAATGAACGGAACGCTGAGTGAGCGATTTAGAATGGTTTTGATTGAGGCGAGTGTCAATTTTACGATTTAAACAACTGTACGTATCTGCTCACTTTGACTGAAAACAACATTTTGAAAAACTATTTCTCCGTAGAACTATTTTGTTATGATTGAATGGATCTGGCCCAAATTCCACCTATATACTCAATTGCTGTTAACCTTCATACCCTTAATCCATCCTATAATCAATATTTAGGCAATTTCAAAAAAGAAGACCATTCTCAACACATTTTCAGGAACAATTTAAGAAAGATTCGCTGAAATAATTATAATTAAATAGAAAGAGAAGTTTTTTGTGTTTTTTTTAAGTTTTTCAAAGTAAAAAATTTCCCCTTCTGTATGGCCAATATTGAGGGTGCAAAACAATTTCTTGAACAGTTTAAGTAAAGGTTCATCCAAAGAACATCCGATACAAAGCTTCATTGATTTCGGTCGAATGGTTTGTGAGAAGATTTAAAAAAAATTAAAATGAAAACTAAACCCCGCCCTGCAACGCCCGTATTTGGAGGTTAATCATTTTTTTCTTGAACAATTTTAATACAGGGTCACCAAAGGACCATCCATTCCAAGTTTCATTGAACTCGACCCAAGGTTTTGGAAGGATATTTTTTTTAACGATTTTAAAGTAAAAGCCACGGCCGTATTTTGGAGGGCAAACGAGATTTCTATAACAATTGAAGAGAAGGGTCAACCAAAGAACATTTCTGCCAAGTTTTGTTGAAATCGGCCGATTGTTTGAGGAGGAGAAGCTATTTAAAGAAAAAAGATTACGCGCGCACGGACGCACGGACGAACCGCCATGACAATAACTCGCTAGACTTCGGCTAGTGAAGCTAAAAAATCAATCGGGTAATTACAAGAGTTTTGTCGATTAATCGCAAATATTCAGGACATTAAATATACGGAATAGAATATCAAATAATTTGTCATGAAATATGGAAATTATGGCACATGATCTGAAACATAACTGATTTTGTATTACGTAAGGCCCACCTAATGTGCAAAGAAGGACCAAAAATAACTTTGGGTGTTCATGGTTTTCTGGAATCTAAGAAAAGGGTCACCAAAGGAACATTTTTGACAAGATTTGAAATCGGCCAATTGGTTTAGGAGGAGAAAATATTTAAAGAAAATGATAACGCACGCACGGACGCATATGCGCACGACGGACACAGTATCCGCCGTGACAATATTTTGCTTGCCCGGGCTTCGAACAGTGGAGTTGTAGAATTAATCGGAGAATAACAAGAGTTTTGTCGATAAATCGCAAAGATTCACTGGTCATTAACTCATATAGAATAGAATATCAAATACGTCATTGTCGTGATATATGGAACCTATTACGCACATATATAGATATGAAACATAACTGAGGCCTACCTTATTTTTTTCTTATTTAATCTTATTTAACGAAATGCTTCAAAGAAGGGCCAACAATAACCTTGGGTACTCGTTATTTTCTAATTATTGGGTCATGCTTTATGCCCTATCGAATAGGAATAGGGTAGGGTAGGGCAAAACGCCCCCCCCCCCCCAAAAAAAAGACTTTTCGGTGATAATTTGGAAATTAAGATCTTTGGAATGAAGATATTTAAGCGTTTTCTGGATAATAATAAACATTTCAGTTTACCGGATATGATGGAACTCTCTTTTATTCCTTATGCAATCATATCTAGATGATATTCATGAAAACATTATTTTTTTAGTGTAAAGGGGCGTTTTGTCCCTTGCGGGTATTTTGAATAATAAATGTATTCAAACGTTTTTAACCATCCTTTGTTATATCTCATACACATTCTACATGTATATGCTAATAGTTTAAATACATTAGTCTAAGTTTGGTAAGGATCTTGATTATGGGTTCAAACCATGGAACTTGTGTGAAATGGTGCTCTGAATTTCAATGTTCTTCTGGGCGTTAAACGCTTTTAATTGGTGGTCCTCAATAAATGATTTGGTTATTCACCGTTTTGTTTACCATCATTGTTAATGTCTTGTATCCTGTACTCAACAAAATTGATAAAAGGAAGCCGCGGTTGCGAAATAATTGCTTAGTAGTGTGGACGAACGCGAAATGACGTAGTTTAACAACATTGCTACTACTCTACTGTTGAATGGAGGAAGAAATTCCCTAAACAACTTCGGGTCTCTTTATAAACTCCGGCTCTACAAAAATAACATCTCTTTATATTCGTTAACGCCGTTTTCTTATTGGACGTAAATTCGCTAAAATTCAATATAGAGGTCCAAACGCTGTCGCCAGCTGTTTTGTGAAAAAAAAGTCTTACCTACACTGTGTTCGTGTATATTTAATAAGCAGCCACCATTTTACTAATGTGTTTCAAAAATGGCGAAAATCTGACCGTTAATATGAGAGATATACTAGAAAGTATACCCAAAAATTAAATTTCCGTTATGTCGCCACGCAACAGTGACGTGGTGAACACCATGGTTATTGTCCTCCAGCAGTTTTCACACACGTTTTAAAGAGCTCTAAAGCTGTAGCTTATATTCTTCTTTTTTGAAAAATAGCCCCTTTCTTGTTTCATTCTTTCAAACGTAGATTTGCCAAGTGTCAATTCCTTGTCGCCACTTTTTCCAAAACCAACAAAATTTCCGATACGCAATATTGTGCGTGCGATAAAAGAAAATAATTTTGAGGGCAATATATCTAACCATGACAAATACTTAGTAAAACATATGTCTTTGAGAAAAAGTCTAGAAACTTTGCTTTGCAAGTATGAAAAATAGTTTAAAGACCCGAATTTATAGCTAGGCATCGAAAAAAGTAATACATTGAAATTTCCGTTAAGCATAACCCAAACAAAACTGCAATAATAATTAATACTATTCTTGTCTTCAACTCTTATTTATGAAGAATTATTTATATCTAATTCAATTTTCAAGACGTATGATTGAAATAATCAATACTATGACGGTGAATATGGCACAAAATCAAATTTCCGTTACGAAATTTCCGATACAGAATTAAAATTGCACAAAAAACAAGTACCCTTTAAAAATACACAATGAAATGACGTAATATCATTTGATTGCCTCTATTGGATGACGTTTAGTACACAGGCATGGTAGTTTTATGTTGTTTTATTGACGTTTTGGGGGGTATTAAGAAAAGATGAGGTACAAGTTTTCAAATTGTTCACAGAGCATTTCGTATTTCTACAACAGATTGTGCTTTTTGCTATTTTAGATAGATGATTGACGTCTATATCGCAAATATAAGATACATCTAGAAAAAAATAGAATTAATTTTATCGTTTGCAGCTATATAAATGAAGTGAAATTCCCGTGACCAACAGGTAACGGAAGTTTTATGTACTTTGATTGTGAAGCTTTTATTATAAACTTCACAGAAATGCACTTTTTTAGGTTTAGTACTACAGATATAGACCTACATTTTGCATTGCAATATTATTAATAATAATTTTGATACAAAATAATATTATTTAATCAAAAACAAAAAGGTAGTATTCGGATTATCTCTTTAACATCACTTGCCTTTCATTTGACAAGTTGTATATACGGAATGACAAAAATTTTCATCATCTTTGATCAATAGTTATTCATCATACAAGATACAATACTTTACATATTTCAGAATGCTTGCAAGACGGTAGAATACAGTTTCATATGTTTGTAACGGAAATTTCGAGATAGTAACGGAAATTTTGTTACGTTATCACGCTAACAAATGTTGACAAGCTACTTGTAATGTATTCGTCACTAGTTTTCTGCTTAAAATTATGGATTACTTACCGAAAACATAAATCTTTGAGTAAAATATGCGGCAGAGTTGACTTTGAAATTTCCGTTATTTTAGAAATTTCCGTGACATAGCCATTTAAACAGGTTTAAACAATATGATGCATTGAACAAGACTAAAAACTACCAAAGGAGACCCATTTAGTTAAAATAAATATCAAAGAATCAACATTTGAGGAAGTTCATTTTTCGACATTCTTTTGGACTTCTATATTGAATTTTAGCGGTTTACAGATTGTAAAGTAAAACGATACTGAACAGTTAATAAACGTTCCGTAATTTTCGGTCTATTGGTATTCTTTTCCTGAACAGTTGATACTTTGCTAACTTTGTAAATAGCAAATAATACTTCAAATATAGATACCGTCTCTTTTACATTTGGGAAAAAATGTCCTTCATAATTGCAAAAAATCCGGGCGCGTAACATCTGATAAAATATTACGTAAGACCGACGTTATTTTGACGTTAGTATAAATTATTGGAAAACCTTTCTTTTTTTATTGTAATTGCAAAATGAAATGAAAATATATATATAAAGAGATGAATTGTCCAATTTTAGTTGCAGATTACAACATAAACAAGATGTTTCTATGAATTATGAATAGCATCCAAAGAAATAATGGTATTTTTAAGACTGGACCACGCAAACTTATAGACTAACTTGCACAAAGACAACATCTCCCTTCTTTTTCTTCCTGTTATCTCCGAATTTCTTTTCTAGTGAATTCTAGTTATATGCCTATGTAGCAAATTAATAAAAGCTTTCATGAAGATCTATTGCAATTTTGTATTGATTAAAATTACGACTTAAACTTACATTCAAATGTGGCAAAACGCACCAAGTGAATGGGGTAAAACATTTTACCCCAGAACTAGTGGGGCGTTTTACGTGCCATCGAAATCAAGATATTCTGAATATATGGAATGCCTTCACAAATTTTGTCTTTATGAGTTAAACCACAAAATAATGAGTAATATTTATATTTGGGTTTTTTTTTGCCAACTGAGCAATATAACACGAAACAAAAGATTTTGCAGAACTTAGTATGGTCCAAAACAAACCTTTCACTATAATTCTTACTATTTCATGACGGAGGTTAATTTATAAATAATTAACCTACGCGTTGTCAGTTTTAAAATTAAGGTCCTTATAACATCACATTTGCTGTAACTCCTGAGAAATCGACGGGGTGCTTTACCCCAATGGGGCGTTTTGTCTCACCCTACCCTATATGTTCTTTCATATGTCTACTGTTTAGTTGAAGAGATTACAGTTACTAACAATACGAAATTGACACTCACCTCGATCAAAACCATTCTTAACCACTCACTCAAGCCTCCATCTATCCATTATACACACTTCAAAATCGTTCATAATGGTCAACATTTCATTCAAAGCGATCAAATAATTTCACAATTTTCATTTGGCATAATTATGCGGATTCCAAAGCGTTTGTTTAGCCCGAAAAAGACTACACAAACATAAAATGCGATGATCTTTTTATTAAGGGAGGTAATAAATCTTCGCCAATTTCCCGGGTCCAATGTGGACAAAATTAGTTACGTGTATTACTCTACCTCCCTTAAATATCATTCAAAACTCGCTCCACACATTCATTCCATTTCATTCCAAAATCGTTACAAAATCGTCCAAATTGTCGATTTCACGATAATGTTCACTAAAGCAAACTACTTCTTTAAGGATCTGGGGATAAACGGTGTGTAATATAATTTACAACTTTTCAGTGGATTTTGGAAATAATCTTTCACTCGTGATCCGCTTACACAGACCGGAAACGGAAACGATAGAAGCTGAGTGTTGAAGAAGATACAGTAGGTCGGATAGAGATGCCTTTGCACTGTTTTGCTACGATAAATCGCCAGGGACAGGTATGTCCTAAAGAAAGGTAAATACATGATGGTCACATTCTACAAATAACACACTCTGTTGTAATTCAGTTCAAAGACTAGTTTTGCAGGGTTGTAATAACGAGGCTCTAAATAATTGACCTTGCAGCCCAAATAATTTGTATCATACATGTGCACTGTTCAAATTACTTTTTCATGTTCCCTGTTTTTCAGATCATGGAGAATGGACTGGAGTGTAACCATTTTCAAAATGGTCAAGAGATTTTTCGTCATTTTAGGACCGTGTGCAAAACATCAAATACCTGTAGGCGCATGCGTGATCAAACGAAAACAACTTGTCAATCAAGGAACTGAAATTTGTTTTAATTTTCCTAATCACCAATCGAACAGGTAATGTATTTTAATTTGTTTTAGACACTGTCTGACTTATATATGACATCGGTCGGTACAAAATGTCGTAGGATAAAACCTACCTTTTTGGGTAGTTTTTATATTTCGCAATCGATAAACAAATATTGGGCAGGGCCGTCACAAATTTTCAACCCTACTGTATCATTATCAAATTTCTTTTCATAATAAATTAGATTTGTTTTTACGGAATTAATACAGTATTCACCAAGGTAATTTTAAATTAAACCCTTGTAGAAATGGTAGATTTTCATCATGTAACTTTCATTATTAACTCCATCTGAATAAGCAGGGCAAAAATTTTTTGTGAGTTTCCAAGGCCTTTCTAAGGTTGGGGAAAGGGGCCCATGGTCCATAGTTTTGGTGAAAATACACCAGTAGGGGAAAGTTTACTATTTAATATTTTGGTAGAAAACTACTAAGTCTGGGGCCTGGGTTAGTACAGATTTCTGTCCTCGGAATGTGATGCTATTTTTAGAATGGTCACATCCAATGAAATATGCAACGTCCAAAATTGAGACTAGGGCCTGGGTGTAGTGTTCGATATTGGGTAGACTCATGACCAGGTGCCCGGTTAGCTCAGTTGGTAGAGCGCCGTGCTAGTGTTCTGGGGGTCGTGGGTTCGAGTCCCATGTCGGGCACAACTTTTCCTCTAAAGTTACTTCAAATGTGTCAGAAGTAAACGGAGAACACTGGGTTTGGCCATTTGGGAGCGGTATGGGACCGGCTCCAATTGGTTAAAAGTGGGGGGAGTGTAGTGTTCGATATTGGGTAGACTCATGACCAGGTGCCCAGTTAGCTCAGTTGGTAGAGCGCCGTGCTAGTGTTCCGTGGGTCGTGGGTTCGAGTCCCATGTCGGGCACAACTTTTCCTCTAAAGTTACTTCATGGGCATGAAGTGACTCACTGACTCAATTCGGTAAACATAACTGAAATTAACTTGCACAAAGCTACCAAATAATTTTTTAGAAGATCATAGATGACCAATTCTATGCAAGAAAAGGTAAAATTTTACAAGACATGACTTTCTTTCAGTTGGGAAAAATTGATTTATAATGAAAAATACAATATTAGATGGAAACTTCTGTGAGAGGAAAGGCCCAAGTTTCATAGTAAAAAAGCCATGGTTTCTTATTCGTATTTGAGAAGTAAAATTATTGTGGTGATTTGCTTCAGGATTATATCTCAAGACAAACAGAATAAGAGGAATCTAGGATCCGTTGGCTCCCAAGCAGAGCTATTGATTGAGAGAATATTGTGGATTTTAGAGCAAAGTATTTTAGTAATGATATTACAAACCCTATTTTGTTGGTTCTCATTGGAATGTTCTCATCAACAATTCATTTGAGTACTCACCAAATAGGGTTTCACTGAGAAATAAAGTTTTAGTCTTTCTTAAGTCCCTCTTATCTGTACCACTGCCTAATACACTTCCAGCCTCATAAGCATACAAAATGCTACATGATTTTCTTTGATTGTTGTTTCCACCCCTTCAATATCAGTTTTGACCCTAAGATATGAATGGTAGAGGGGTCAGTAGTGTTGTAATGATAAGAGGAAAACATCGACCAATCAATCGATTCTCTCCAAAGTTTCGATTATCGATTCTGATCTTGGAAAATCGATTAATTGGTTGTTGTTGTTGTTATTGTTTTCACTTTGACATTTCACCATGCATAAAATAAGATGCTCTTAATAAGAGCATCTTTTATTTGATGCTTGGTAAAACTGTAACTTGAAAGAAACCTGATGGTTATTGGGACTTGAGTCTATTTCAATGAGAAATTTGGAATTAACTTAGTGTTTTGAGTATATTCTTGTTCCAAGTAAATAAAATTCTTGACCCTTTTAAAGTTTAGAAAAAACATTTTTACGTGCACAAATCAGTTTTGATTATTAATCGATAATTGAATCGAAAGCAGTTTCCGATTCAATTTGATTTTCGATTCTAATTTTTGTCCGATTTTACAACACTAGGGGTCAGTGACTCCCCAATTTAAAAAACTGGCATGATCTCTCATTGATCATTAGTTAATCAACCAGTTTATACTTTCAGAAAAGATGTCTGCTCCCCCACCATACCCAGGAGGTGATGACAAGTACGCACCACCACCTAGTAAGTATTTGAGCAGAGTTTTCAGGGAAAATGACTAACAATTTTCACTTAGGGGCCCAGGCTTCAAAATTTCAATATTTAATTTCGCACGGGTTCGATCCCCGGCCCCGGCACTTTCCGACATTTGTCTTCCACCAATGGGTAGATAATCGTAAACCTATGTGGAATAGCAAATGGAGGCTAGGAAAGAGATGTGGTGGTAGTACTGGTGTGAGAAATACCAGGAATCCATCTTTAGGTGCTCCAGTAGTCGCAATATAACTGAGAGATTGTTGAAAGCGACGTAAAACCCCAATTCAAATCAAATTCAATATTCAACATTAGAGGTATAGGGGTTTTCCCATTCAAATGGTCCCAGGTTCAATCCCCGATGTTGGATCATATTGTGCCTGACATTTGTATCCTGGGTAGATTGTCGTAAAATGTGGGATATTTTGCACAGCAGGTTGAGGCTAGGAAAGGATTAAATTGTAGTACTTGTGTGAGAAATATCTGGGATGATGGGAATCATTGTTTGGCACTCCAGTCTATGCAATATGAATGAAAGATTGTTATTATGAAACACTAGGATATAAAAGGCTTTTAAGACATTGCCTGTTTTGAAAATTGAAGATTTGCTAACTCTACTTATTCTTTTAAAAGTTCTAAAAGAAAAAAAAATGAGTCAGAACTCATGCAAAGGTATTAACCTGGACTTTTATACATAATTACCTCTTTTTCCATGAATATCAGGACTCGTTTGACCCTTAGTCCAGGGGTTTGATCCTCCCAAATTTAATATTAAAACACCTGGGCATCTTTAAGAATACTTAAACATTACCTTACTTTTGAGTTTTTAGCTCCACTGGCTGAAAGCCTCTGGGGCTATTGTCATGGCGTTGTGTCCGTCCGTCCGTGCGTGCGTTCGTCTGGTCGTAAACTTTTTCTTTAAAAATCTTCTCATCAGAAACTACTAGAAGAATTTCAACCAGACTTCACAGGAATGATCCATTGGATGACCCTCTTTCAAAGTTGTTCAAGAAATTTTGATCCAATGAAAAAAACATGGATTTAATGGGCGTGGCTAATTTCCAAATATGGTAAAAAGTGAGTTTTCTCAGATTCTAATCAAATTGGATACCAATTAAATTTTACATGAATGATCCTTGGGTGACCCTTTATCAGTCTACAAAAAATCATTGTGATAAGATGGAAAATATGCATTTTATGGGCAGAGGTCAATTCTCTATATGTTATATAGTGGAAACTTTGAAAATCATTTTCTCAGAATGTAATTGATGGATATCAACCAAATTTCTCTTGAATGATCCTTGAGTAACCCTTTGTCAGTCTACAAAAAATCATTGTGATCGGATGAAAAATATGCATTTCATGGGCAGAGGTCATTTCTCTATCTGTTATATAGTGGAAAATTTGAAAATCATTTTCTCAGAATGTAACTAATGGATATCAATCAAACATTTTTGGTATGATCTTTGGTTGACCCATTATCATGCAGCCAAAAATTATTTTGATTTGATGAAAAATATTATTTCTTTTAAGAGTGGTCATTTCTCTATTTGTTATATAGTTGAAACTTTGAAAATCACTTTCAACATCAGTAAACCCCAAATATCTAAAGATATAGTCAAAACATTTATTTGTTTTTACAAGAATTTCAAGCCTGTGGAGCGACACAAGCCATTCATGGCTTTCTAGTTGATAATTTGATTTGATTTTGATATTTTCTGCTTTCAGCTGCATACCCCCAACAGCCTGCAGGACCTGGTGAGTATTGTTTCAATGGCTCAGAGGTACAGATAAGAGAAGGCATTTGATGGGAGGGTGGCATCTACTTCTTTATCCCCTGCATAACTCTGTTACCTTATGTCTGATGGACTTGAAACTTGGCGTTTATATTACTCTTACAAATACTGAGTTCAGTGCACAAGCACCATTACCTTATTGAGTTACTTTCTTTTGTTGTTTAACCCTTGACTGATTAAAACCTGCTTTTTATGTGCCTGTGATTTTATGATTGAGAAATCATTGTGAAAAAAGAAGAAATTGCTTTCCTCTTTTTCCACACTATTTTCTACCCTACTGAATGGTTATTTTTCAAATGAAATCCACTTTAAGTTTTCGTCTGCAAAACCTTTGAATTTGGACAGGTCCAAAATTTTGTAAAACAGGAAAGGGTTAAAAAATCTGGCTTGGACATTCAGCAGAGGCCATACTTTTAGCCAAATCAACTTGAAAATTAGTCAGACTGATTATCTTGATGTAACCTGGGACAACTGCGAAATTGGGCAAAGTGGGGTCAAAAACTAGGTCACAGGGTCAAATCATGGAAGATCCTTGCGGATACTCTAGAGGCCGTATTTTTAGCCCAATCAACCTGAAAATTGTTCAGAATGATTATCATGATGAAATCTCAGACAAGATTGAAATTGGATCAAGTGGGGTCAAGTTTTGAAGTAGACAAATATTAAACTATTACATTTATAATTTGCAATGGTTCAAAGGGACCAAATAACGCTTATGAGGGAAAATTTAAGGGAATGAAAATAAGATATTTTAAGCCTTTTGAGGATCAAAACAACCCAGTGCACAAGAACTGTAACTCTACCTAGCTTTATTTTTTGTGTTATGATTTACCTGAGTTGTTTTTCATACTGCAGAAATGAATGCTTGAGAGACAGCCTTCATTTAAATGAGGGACTTGTTATACACCAAGCAAGTACCCCTAAGTTCCCATCTTTGAAGTCCTAGGGACCCAGTTTTATTGGTGTCGACAAAAACACTGAAGTATAATGGCTCATTTGAAACAGTTGTAACTCCCTATAAACATATAGGGAGTTACAACCGTTTCGCACTGAGCCACCAATATGTACCCTCTACAACTTTGTGTTTGGAAGACAGAGCTACAGAAAGAGGGGGAATTTTGGATTTCAAATAAGATAATTTCAACCATACTTGCAAGTCCTATAATGCTGATACTAATTGGAATTGTCTTGTCAAGACGATTCAAAGCAGTAACTACAACATAGGGTTTCATTGAGAAATAAAGTTTTTAGACTGGCTTTACCCCCCTGTTATCTGTACCTCTGGGAAGATTAAATGAAACATTAAGATTTAGACTTAAAACTGGTGAATGAGTTTGTAACAAACATACAAGTAGCAATGCAGGATGTTAATTTTGAATTGCACACTAGTAACCACATCCTTAAATTTAAAATCAACACTTAACATAGATCAATTGATAGTATACTTAAATTAATATGCTAATGAGTCATTTCTTATTTGATTTTCAGTAATATAAATCAATTGACCTAACTTTCTTATGTGTTGTAGTTGAGATATTTCCCTTGTCTGCTGACCAATTAAAACTGTGAAATTTTCAGGATTTTTAACTTGACAACATTATCTTTATCAAAATTCTAGAATGATCTGGCCCCCCCCCCCTTCCACACCCTTAGATCGATGCAGGTTCTTAGCAATCATAGTGACTTTGGTTTCTTTTTTCCCAATATCTATGAGAAATAAGGATTTTGGACTTGCTGTACCCCCTCTTTTCTTATCTGTTATAACTCTGCATGATGTACTTAATATACTTAAAAATCTGCAAGCAAGAGTGAGGTTTGAGAAACCATTATCTCCCTATCATTTTCAATGTAAAATTGATATTGGATCACTCACTTGAAATTGCTTGTCTATAAGGCCCAATGACTGTGGCATGATGTTATTGAAAGAAGTGCATTAAGCCTTTTCATGCTCTTTATGGCATATAAATAGAGGATTATCGTTCGTTACATTTTAAGATCAATTTTATAATAATTGAGTGAACAATAAAAGCTATATTTTCATGAGTGGCAGAGCTCCAAGTAAGATTATAGCTTTTGTTGTTCATGAAATGAAATATCAATCGATATTACTTAAAAAAACAACAACAACAAGTGTTCTATTTCTTATGCAAAAATGGAACAAAATGTGTAAGTTTCAAGGCAAATTTTCTTAAAGGATGTCATTTTGCACATGATTTCTATGCAACGTTCATTGTCACTTTAAAAATGGCTTTGCTTAGAAGAAGTCAGATAGGGCAAAATGAAAAAAAGCAGGGTATAAGTTTTTGACAATCACTGGTGAGCCTGTGAGTTTATCAAAATGATTATCTACCATTATTCCTGGGTAAACCACCAAAAAGCATTTAAGAATTTGTGCTATTTACAAAGCTTTGGTATAAAGATTAGACTAAGATCAGCCTGCTCTGTGTATGCAGCCTGATCTTAACCTTCATAGCCTAATTTCTACTAAATTGATGTAGGTTAACCCATATCATGCTGAATAAATTTTGGCCGAAAATTCTAATCAAAATCAAAGGGCAAAAAGCACTGAAAGTACCAATAGAATTGTCAATTTTTATTTGAAAAACTAAATCTATTGACAATTCTGATTTTAAAGTGAGAAACAGGTGCTGTAGACTAACATCAGACTGCACATGTGTGCAGGCTGATGTTTGTCTGTAGCTCCTGCAAAAGCTTAAATATTCAGGGTTCAGCATGACAAGGGTAAGCTTCAGGAATATCTGAAAAATTGGCAACTTGTTTGAAACTTGAAACAAGAGTAAATTTAGCAGGATAGGGGTCAATTTTCCAGTAAATTCAATTACCAAAGCTCACTCTTATCTAGATGAGACATAGCTAAAAATGTTGCACATAGGATCTTTCTTGCAATTTTGTTTGAGACAACCTGACTTAACAGGGAAAAAGACTAACAATTTCATCCTAGGGGCCCAAATTGCCAAAATTCCACATTTAACATTAGGGGAATAGGCATTTTCTCTAAAAGTTTAGGGGCCCAGTCCAAAATCTAGGGGCCATGGGCGACTGGGCCCCTGCTAGTCTTTTTCCCTGCTTTAACTGAGTCTGGAATTGAAATGTTATTAAGCAAGCCCTGGCTAGCTTAATAACTTTTCTATTCTAGAAGAGGTAAATATCATGCGTGTCTCAGATGAAATTGAGTAGCAGCTTCTTTTTCTGTCATTGACAATATTTTTGTCTTAAAAAAAAACAATTGTTGATACTCGCTTATGACAGAAGTACTGCGAAAATGTGCATTTATTAGATAACATTGGGGTTGATATCATATAGAATAATGATCTTACCAGGGGTGTGGAAATACGACTTTTCTCCACTTGTCCATGGACAAGTAAAAGTCAATTTTCTACTTGTCCAGGATCAATATGAACTTACCCAAAATGAAATGTTATTATTGAGAAAGCATTGTTTTAATGAAGAAAATGCTGTAATCCAGCATTTTCTTCATTAAAGACAATGTTTTCCTCCCCTTTCATACAACCAAAAGGATGTCTTTCCTCCTAGATCTTTTTAGTAGTGTATCAAGATTTGCTCTGGTATTTATTTGTCCACGGACAAGTGGCCTAGAAAAATGTACTTGCCTGCAAGTGGTAAAGCCCGAGTCAGACAAGTCGGGCATGGGAATTCCACACCTGATTACACATGTGCAGGGAAAATACCTAGAAAATTTATTTAAGGGGGCTGCCATCGGAGAGCAATTAGTAGCGCGTCAAACTGTCATTTGAGAGGTCTTGGATTTGATCCCCGACAGCGGCACTCATTCTTTGAGACTATTTGTCTCCCAATAATGGGTGGATAAATCTTAGATCTATGTGGGTCAGCAGCTGGAGGCTTGGAAAGAATGTAATGATAGTACTGGTGTGAGAAATACCAGGAATCCATTGCTAGAGGCTCCATCTGCCGTGATATAGCTGAAAGATTGTTGAAAGCGCTGTAGAACCCCATTCCAACAAACAAATTAAATAAGGGGCCCAGACTTCTAAAATCCAAAAACAATTGTATCTAACATTAGAGCTATAGGCATTATCCAAAAAAATTAAAGGGGCTTAGTCCAAAATCTAGGGGCCAAGGGTGTTTTGGCCCCTGCCATTCTTTTTCCTGGATGTGTAAGACAAGGATAGCTCTGATGGCTGTTTGTTATAGTAGACAAGGGGAGCCATGTTGTACATGATGATTCTAAATAATAGATGTCTCATATTTTTCTGTATAGAGGTCATTGTCATTTATCTAGAATAAATATGAATATTGATTATTGTCATACAACCTTCCAACCTTCTAGCCTTAACTGACACCTAATTGGCTTGAGCTTAACCTTTGCCATGCTGAACTCAGAATGTTTTTGCTTTGGCAGGAGGTATTGATACAAATGGTTACATTTTGCTTGCTGATCTTTGTCTACAATTATTGTAGACAAAAGATCAGCATGCACAAATGTAAATGTTTTCAAAATAAGATCTGACTTACAATAAGTGCATCCTGAGTGCTTTTAGCACTTTGATTTAAATACATGTACAATACTCAGAGCTACAGATAGAGGGGGTGTTCTGGATTTTTAATTCAAACTATTTTAACAATTATTGCACAAACCCTATGTTGCTGGTACATATTGGAATCACCTCGTCAAGATAATTCCAATGAGTGCCAACAACATAGGGTTGCATAAAGAAATAAAGATTTTGACTGGCTTCACCCCTTCTTATCTGTACCTCTTCAATTTTGCCAATATTTTTATCCAGCATGACATGCATGACAAGAAGCTGCCATCATAGTGCATATGGAAATGGTTCGGACTGTCAATCTAGAGGTCCAAGTCTGGATCCTCGACTATGGCACTCATCATTTCTGACTATATGTCTCTCACTAATGGGTTCATAATCATAGACCTATGTTGGATACAGTTAACAACATCGTGAAATTGACAAGGTGAACGATTATGGAATGATTTATGAATGAAATTGAATGAATGTGTAGAGCGACTTTTGAGTGAATTTAATGAAAGGTAATCCAGTATTGCAAATTTTGTTCGGGATGAACAAAATTAGAAATACTGATTACTTCCCTTTAATAAAAAATGCATAAAAGTTCTATAGATACCTCCCTATTTCTCCAAGAACCAATCAGACGCTTACAATTTCAATTTATTAAGTGAAATCCCGATGTTTCCCAAGCTTTTTTCTTATTTTGAACGAAGTTGATGTTATATGTTTTTCGGTGAGTTTGGAGCGTTTTTGAATGGTTTGAGTGAGTGTTTGGAATGAATGATTGGAGCGCTGAATGAGTGATTAAGAATGGTTTTGATTGAGTTTAATGTCAATTTCTTGATGTAATTAACTGTAGCAGCTGGAGGCTAGGAAAGGTTGTGATGGTGTTCTTAGTGTGAGAAATACCATGAATTCTTTATTAGGTGCTCCATCCGCCGTGATATAACTAAAAGATTATTGAAAGCAATGTGAACCCCATATAATCAGTCAATCAATCCAGCATGGCAATGGTTTTGGTAGACTGGTTCTAATGTCGACTCATGCTTAGCCGACAGGTTTACAGTGATTTCTTCGTCCATAGATTATCAATGAATGTATACTTTCTTTATGGACATAACCTTAAAAACCAAACTTACATGAAAGGCAAAATGGCATCCCTCCTGACAAGTTGTTTACAAACAATTCATTAGCCAATCAGAAGTGCTAGGTGTGCATACGTGTGACAGTATTTTGGTGACTACCTGTCGGCTTTTATGCTAGTCGACAGTGGGACCAGTCTATGGTTTAGGTTACCTGTAAATCTTGTCCACTTAATACTTATGGAACTTCTTGGTAATACTGGTAACTATAATAACCGAAAGCAGGGATGTGGAAATACAGAATTTCTCTACTTGTCCCCAGACATTTAAGAAATTATTTTCTACTTGTCCGCAGGTAGAAAACCCTGTGTCAATCAAGTCAGGCATGGGAATTCCACACCTATGGAAAGTTTCCTTAAAAGACAGAGAAACAGATAAGAGGGGGTAAAATCAGTCTAAAATCTTATTTTCTCAATGAAACCCCTATGCTTTGGGTACTCATTAGAATTGTCTCAACAAGACGATTCCATTGATTTGACACAACTTAGGGTTTGTGCTTTAACTAAAGAAATCTTTTGATCTAAAATAAAAAATAATTGAAAATTAAAACATTTGGCTTACTTTGAAGGGTCTTTTTATGATGGTTGCTTAACCCTTTGCTGTTTAATCCCTGCTTTTTATGTGCCTGTGATTTTAAGATTGAGAAAACATTGTGAAAAAAGAAGAAATTGTTTCTGATAAGCAATTTCTTCTTTTTTCCAAACTTTTTTCTACCCTACTGAATGGTTATTTTTCAAATTAAATCTAATTTAAATTTTCGTCTGCAAAACCTTTGAATTTGGACAGGTCCAAAATTTTGAAAAACAGGAAAGGGTTAATAAAAGAGGTCGCTTAATAGCAATGGTCAAGCAACATCGACTGTTTTTCTCCAAATCATAGGTTTTTTCCCTGGAGATGAAGCTCAAACGTGAATGATGTTGAATAAATTTTATAGCATAATGCAGAATTCAGCATGGTTTGCGGATGAAAATCTAATTACCTGTATTTCAAATTCTGTTCGCTCTATTTTCAGGTACAGGATACAATACCCAGTATGGAATGCAAGGCCAAGGTAATAAATAGCAAAAATATAGCATATAATTATAAGCAATATTCTCTCATATACTTTAGTATGTGGCCCATCACGGAACAAACGGGTAAAATCTTAATAGCCGTAAGTTCATTGATATGAAACTACTTTTCCTTTGTGAGACTGTCCTTGCCAAATTGAGAGATAATTGTAAAAGTATTGTAGGTACCCGGTACATATTTTTAACATTGTGAAAGATCATGAGGTCTGAAATGTTGTGGAACTATTATGGGTCAACTTAAAATTGAACTTTAACGTGCAAAGCTAATTTCCAGAAATTCAGCCATCTCAGTCATATAGATCTTTTTCTAAGATTCTTCTAGACTTATAAGAGGAGGTTATGACAGATAAGAGGAGGTAATGGTAGTCTAAAATCTCTATTTCTCCATGAAACCCTATGTTGTGGTCACTCATTTGAATCATCAATACTTAAGGCTTTTGCAACTGATATAGAAATACTTCAATCTAAAAGCGAAGTATCGGCTCTAAAATTTGTAGGTCAGAGATAGTTCCCTTTAAATTTGTGTTATGGGTCACATACTTCTATCTAGGAATAGGTAAAGAGCTGGGACAAGTAGAAATTTTATACCTGGGTACCCTAGATCTCATTACTCACTGGTACTCGCGTACCGGATAATATTACTGTCCATAAATTTATTTCATCTACTTTATTTAATTCAAAGGTGGATCAAGAATTTTTGTAAAAGATTTCAAACATACAAATTCCAGCATGGTTTAAAGTTACCCAGGTGTTGTGAGCCTGTGACTGGCAAATAAGTTGCCAGAACTTTCTAAACTAATGCAAGTCTGTAGGACTAATCTGGAAATCATCTTTACAAAAGAAATGGAAGACTGTATTAAACAGTTTTTAATTCATATCTGAATTCTTAATTTCATTGACCTATAGGTATATAGTGCTTATACAATAGTAGGGTAATCATGCAGTGCTCTCAATAAGCGGACGTCGACGTAATATACGTCCAGAATTAAAGAAATAACGTCCGGAAAATCAAACCCGGACGTAAAAAAACGTCCGAGATTCGAGGAAAACGTCCTGTAATTTAACCCCGGACGTTTTACGAATTTACCTAATAAAGGATTTAACGCAAGTCTACACGTGCAAAAAATCGATAATCAACGCGAGCATACACATTATAGCTGACCAAAACAAGCCATGTGTAACGCGCGGGGTATTAAACTGTCGCTATAACAACCAGTCTCTGATTACGCAATCTTGTTGGGTTAGCGACGCGTCATCACCGCTTCTGTCATTATCTTTCGTAGTCGGATATAGATCGCGAGGGTCCTTTGATATGATTATTGAAACAAACAAAATTCAAATCAGGGGAAAATTCGTTATATCAAATGTAGTTCATGCAGCTCAGACCGAAAAAATTCGAAACATCGCTTCCTAAAACTCTTAGAATAGATCTACGGGTAATTTAACTGAAGTGGAAAAGACGCTACCGGAAAACATTTACGGAAGGTCATTCGACTGTCCTCGTTTAAATACGTGTAGAATCGGCATCTTCAGAGAACGTGGGGAAATCCCAATGACGTCATTTAAGTTGTATGCAACATGTCTGTCGAGAGATTTGAAATGACGATTTTTTCTTGACTTCTGCTATTTGGATAATTCTGCGTAAGTTTAAATAGGCTGAGAACTTTAAGTCTTTTGGCACACTACCTAGAACGTTCGCCACCTTTGGAACGACAGGCCGAGGAAAGTTAAAGCTGCATTAATTACCGTAATAGCGCCGGATACCAAAACATCGTAACTAAAATTTGAGTAAGCCGCATTTCCTAGGCCCACTGCGCGAGATACAGCTAAGGACCGATTCCAAATAGAAACTCCATACTTACTCATATTAGTTTCCATAATTTATTCAATGAAAGTAATAAAAGGGGATTGTGAAACCAAAGCTCGTCAAAGCTACAAAGCTACAAGTTTTAAGTCTTGGAAGTCGTTTATTCTTAGAGAACCAACCAGAATCATGGACTTTGGGAGCAAAAATTTAACTTACAGAGGGGGGTGTTAAAAATTCCTTACTTCGTAAAAAAAATTCCTGAAATCCCAACATGGAATTACAAAAATTCCTGATTTTGGCCCTTATTGAGAGCACTGGTAATGGGTAATGATTTAGGACCTAGGGGCCAGTTTCACCAAAACATTTAGGACGTATTTTTGTCTTACCCATGACTTACCACATATTTTGTACAAAAATCACGTATCGCCAATCTATCAATACCTATGTTAAGTGATTGTTGCTGTAACTGTTTCGAAAGTCACCAGTAAGACAAAAAAATGTCCTAAATGTTTTGATGAAACTGGCCCCTGGTAGGCCCCAGGTAGGAAATTACCCTACCTGATTTACCCAGGTATTTGACTAGTAGTCCCAGCTCTATGGCTAGGGTGTTTGGTTACTTGTAAACAAAAAAACTTGGATAAGTGAACAAAAACCTTCATTAAAGCTGATTTTTTTGCTAGTTTGGTTACTATTATTATATCATGTATATTTGCAAATATGAGGGTGGGGTGGGGCAGGGGAATATTCAAATTCTTGACAATATAATTTGCATCTGGAATAATAAATGAAAGGATGCAAATGATTGAATATGTATGAAAATATTAAATTGTAGACTGTTAATATGTTAACACAGAGGGTAGCATTTTAACTCGTAGGGTATATTTTCACAGTACCCATTTGTTTGAAAGCCGGTGAGGCATAACATTTAGTATATACAACCTATATATAGAGTTTATTATAGACATCATGTTTTATCAGTTGTATGGGGAGAAATCATTGGTAAAAAATGGTATTACCCTTTAAAGTTTTACATAGACTTTGATATATATCCAGGGTTTGCATAATCAGTGTTTGAAATTGTCATTGACTTCTTGACTTTTAAATCTAGGGGTCATATTAATTTTGAATGAGTCAAAACAACCATGAATAGAATGCAGGTTTATGAGTCAATTGGTGACTTTTTGTAAAGATGTTGAGTGAGTAATGAAGTATGTAAGATTTTAAGTAGTATATTAGTTACAATTCATTGAAAATTTAAAGGATATAACAAAATTTTGACCCTGCAGAAATTTCTCTCAAGGGAACAAATGACCCTCGAGAAATTTCTAAGGGTCAGATCAAGATTTTTTAAAACTTTGGGGTCAAAACCCTGGTCAAACAGGTTAAAGGCAGATAAAGTGATTTATAGATTGATATTATTATAGATTACTGTATACCTGTTTTCTTGGTATATAGAATAACATGTTAGTCAGGGCTCGTGTTTGGCTCTCAAACCAGGGTTTTGACCACCAAAAATCTGAAAATATCTTGATTTGACCCTTAGAAATTAATGACCCCCTTGGGAGGAATATTTAAGAGTGTCAGTCATAATATCGTTTAATTCCTAATATTTTCACAAATTACTATCCAAATCTCTATTTGTTTTCATATCATTACAAGAAACAGTTAAAGTTACTCTTCAATATGCAAAATTCTACTTATGATTGTCTTTTCTGTCATCTTGACCCTGTAAATCCAGATTTGACCCCCAGATTTTATTAGTTGAGGAGTCAATGACTCTGCAATATAAAACACTAACATGAGCCCTGTTAGTGTCCTAAAATATTTCATCTGTTGAGTTTGGGAGAATTTATCATGACTTCTAGAATTTTATAGTCAATGGGAAAATGACTGAATTTGAAAATCACAAGTCCTTTTAAATTCATCATGCAATGCAGCCTGAATCAAACAAATATCATCTGTCTGATAACAATATGATATCAAGCAGTCTATTTTTAGCTCCACTGGCTGAAAGCCACCGGGGCTATTGTCATGGCTTTGTGTCTGTCGTGCATCCGTGCGTCCGGTCGTAAACTTTTTCTTCAAAAATCTCCTCCTCAGAAACTACTGGATGAATTTCAACCACACTTCACAGGAATGATCCTTGGGTGATCCTCTTTCAAAGTTGTTCAAGAAATTTTGATCCAATGAAAAAACATGGATTTAATGGGCGTGGCTAATTTCCAAAAATGGTAAATAGTGAGTTTTCTCAGATTCTTATAGATGGATACCAATGAAATTTTACATGAATGATCCTTGTGTGACCCTTTATCAGTCTTAAGATGATTATTGAGGTCAGATGAAAAATATGCATTTTATGGGAGGAGGTCATTTCTCTATTTGTTATATAGTGAAAACTTTCAAAATCATTTTCTCAGAATGTAAGTGATGGATATCAACCAAATTTCACTTGAATGATCCTTGAGTGACCCTCTCAGTCTACCAAAAATTATAGTGATCAAATGGAAAATATGTATTTTATGGGCGGAGGTCATTTCTCTAAATGTTATATAGTGGAAATTTTGAAATCATTTTCTCAGAATCTAACCATTGGATATCAACCAAATTTCACTGCAGTGAAACTTGAGTGACCCTCTATCAGTCTTCCAAAAATTATTGTGATTGGATGAAAAATATGTATTTTATGGGCGGAGGTCATTTCTCTATATGTTATATGGTGGAAACTTTGGAAATCATTTTCTCAGAATTTAAATGATGGATATCAACTGAATTTCACTGGAAAAATCCTTGAGTGACCCTTAATCAGTCTATCAAAGTGTAATTGATGGATACCAATGGAATTTTATATGAATGATCCTTGAGTGACCCTTTATCAGCTTACAAAAAATTATTGTGATCAGATGAAAATATGCATTTTATGGTCGGATGTCATTTCTCTATATGTTATATAGTTGAAACTTTGAAAATCATTTTCAACATCAGTAGAATCCAAAATATCTTAAAGTCTAGTCAAAACTTTTATTGTTTTACAAGAATTTCAAGCCTGTGGAGCAACTCAATCCATTCATGGCTTTCTAGTTAGAAACAGTTTGCACACAATTGCACCTTTCAGGGGTTTGTTATAATTAAGAACTGGAAAATGATTGCATGATAAATGATATAACATGTAATTGTCCTCAAATATTAATGTTATCAGGTCTCGGCTGCAAGAAATTATCATGACTCAGCAAAGCCTCAGCATGATAAATTCTCCCAACCTCGACCAGTATTATTGATTAGTGTTTTAAGACACTAACATGTTGTTTTCTATGTTTTTGATACTAGATCTAGATCTAAATGATGATATGTTACCCACAATAACTTGATCATATTCTTTGTTTCTTTATTCATTTTAATGTAGCTTACCCACAACAACCCTACGGTCAGCCAGGTAAAAAAATGGTTATTATATTGTGTTGTGTTATGCAAATCTAGTTCATAATGTGAGTCTGTACATGGCATTTCCAACAATTCCACTTATGTGCTTAGAGGCACAATCATTGAACAGCCAATACAAGCAAACAATGCAAAAAGAATATACGTTAGAAGAAAGGTGAAGACCTTAACTATCTACTGAAAGCAAAATGAAGATTCAGGTCAGACTATTTAGATGCACAGGCTGGCCAAAGGCTTTACTTTGTGCACATATGAAATTGTTGGAAATGCTAAACACAGGATCATAAATAAGATACTGCGGCTATTGGTTTAACAAGAGTGAAGACCTAATATTCACATTTTTTTGTAAAACTTTGTGGTCTTATTGAAAGATTCATGGTAATAGCCTTTAAATAATATCTACACTTGTCAGCTTGGCTGTAATGAAAAAAAACAACAACAGGTATTGCCTGAGTATTTGAATATTTTCACTTAAAATCTATTCTTTGAAGAATGCATCTAAATCTATGTTTGTATGCATTTGCCCCCTTTTTATACACCAATGGAAATGCTGGACAGATTTTGCGATCACCTGTGGCAACCAGCATCCACTTCTTTGCTCTGAGCAAAACTGTGTTACCTAAAATACGATTGACTCAGAACTTGGCACTTATGTTCCTCAGATGATTCAAGAGTGCTTTTTACAAGAACTTTTACTTTACCTAGCTTAATATTTGAGTTATAACCCTTACTTTCAGGGCTCTCACTAGGGTTTTGAAAGTAGGATTCCAGGAATCCAACTTCAGAAAAAGTTGGATTCCACACAAAAAAGTTGGATTCCATCATTATGAGGATGGATTTTGTACTGTGCAAAACTATGATATTGAAACTACAATTCATTAACCCTTTTCTACACAATCCAATGTTTTATTCACCAGAATGGTTATCTAAAGGAAAACATTGGTTCAAAAGAAGGAATTGCTTGTAAAAAACATTTTTTTCTTTTATCCCAATGCTTTTTACATTTTTTTATTCATTTTTGGAGATGGGCTCAGTAGATGACAAAACTTTTCCCGGTTCAGTTTAAAACCATCGACTTGTACAGAAGCAAGTCTTTGAAACAGTTATATCTTCTTTTTGCCAGAAGCTAAAAAGAAGTAAAAAAATGTTATTATATTTATTTAGACTTTAAAAAATCTCAACATATACCGGTAAGTCTATGCCATGATTCTCTTTGCAGATGTTGTAAATTGAGAGGAAAAAGTTCAGAATTGATATTCATTAAAAAAGATTGTGTGTTTGAATTGCATCGGTTATCTCCTTTTCTTTTTTTTTTAGATTTAAATAATTAAACTTTCCAAACCACCTGTCTATTGATTTGTGTTCATTTTTTTTCTACTTTAACACATGTCTGATCAGTAGGCTGATCCGGAGCTTTCCATTTTCGAAATACGTTATCTGACGGAATTACGCACATGTACGGCGTTCCAGAGATTCACCGCTAGTGATAATTGATTTCGTAATTTTCCGGAACATTTCTTTAATTTAATAATTGTTTTTACTCAAAATTACCGATTTTACAAAAGGTAAAAAAGATTCGGGACAGTTCGAAGGACACGGACTAATCATTTACTTGTTACGAATAAATCTGGTCGATTATGTTGTCTAACTATTGCCTTCGTCGCATTGGGGTCCAGCTCGAATTGAATTACCGGTATATAATTAGTGAATCAACTGCTTCACTCAATATATTAATGGTTCACATGTTTTTTTTATGCATAATCGCCAAAACACATCGCCGGGCAGAGTCTAGATTCCATTCATTGATAGTCAAGCTCCGCCTACATGGTCTACGAATAACCGATTACGATTGGCTGATGGCGTCAATTAACGCCACGCCTACCGCACCCGTCTATCGGACTTCAGATATGGCTACTATCGATTTTTCACGCGACAGTTAACTTACGTAAACAATCAAATACATGTTATACACAGCCGAGAGGTTATAAGTCGGGACGCGTGCCTTAGAAAAACTTGTCGTCCGGTGGAATCCTTTGATAGGATTTTTTGTCGTCCGCAAAGAAAAGTTGTCGTCTCAGACTTCATACTTTGACATTTAGTTCTGTGTAACGGGCCAGTGTATCTTAATTGTGACAATTTGCCACCTTGTTCAGGTTTAGAGCGTAGAGACCCACATGTTGCAATCTTATTTATCTTTCATAAAAAATTCCTTACTGTAGGGCCTCATTAGCTTTAACATTTAACATTTAGATAATTATGATTAGATTATTGCAATAAAGACTCAAATTGTGTATTGTTTTACTAAAGATCTTACGATCATTTTTTGCGTAAGTCGTAAGTCAAAGTTGCTCCTACAGTAGTAACTAAGTATGTATTCTGTCATGCATTATCTAATTGGAATTGTCTTCTAAAGACAATTTCTATGAGATATTGCAAGACAGAATTTAACAATGAATGGAAACACCAGGTACGATTTGGCTTACAATTAATTTTTTCGTAAGACATTTAGTAAAACGGGTTCCAGCATTTCAGTTAAGTGGGAGTGATTACAATGAAATTTTGTTATTTTTCATTCAAATGCTAATTGTTAAGGTACTCATTGGTATAATTTTTATGAAATATTAAATATAATTTCCTATGTTCCTTGTTAAAAAATAACCATTGGAAGAATTACAATAACTTTTCATGTAAGGATGATAAAAAGTGTTATTGTTTGGGAATTGCTCCAACAAGACTTGGAGAAATTACTTCATTGACAATAGCACATTTTAATTCTAACACTTATTAATTGAACATTGATAAATAAAGGTTAATTGTTTGAAAACTTGTATTGATGTTGAATGTTAAGAATATTATAAAAAGTGCTCAGCATTGCAATTGCCTAATATTGTGAACAACAATGGCTGTATACAAGGCTTCAAATTATCTAACATACTGAGTAAATATGCTTTAAGCTTTGTAGTCAACAAAATCAATGCATCATATACTCTTCATATCAAAATTTATTGTCTAGGTCACTACTGGAGAGCCAGATATATAGTTGCCACTTTGACAAGTCAGTGAATGTGCACTAGTCTGTCTGTCTATTCATCACAATTTGTCAGGATTTCACATTTAACATTTTCACTTATCAATTGATTCCAAAGTTACATGGCACTATAGTTCCGCAAGAAAGAGTGAGGTTCGAGACAGCGTTAACTCTAGCTATCATTTTCAATGTAAAATTGATCTTTGATCACTCACTTGAAATTGCCTGTCTATAAACACCATCATTAATAGATGTTCCATTTGAAATTAATTTTTGGACAGCATCAAGGTCAAACATCAAAATTGATCCTCTAATGGATAATTAAATATGGTGGAAAAACTCAAGCCATACTGGTTTAAATGTCCTGAACTTTGGAAATTTATCTGAGACATTATTTAAATCCAGCAAGATAAAGTTTAATTTACGTTTTTAGCATGTTTAAAGAAAACAGTTTACTATAATTAAGACTAAGAACTGTTGATATCTCCTTGTGTTTTTGTCTTTAGCTCTCTGGCTGAAGGCCAGGGAGCTATTGTTATGGTGGAGTGTCTGTCGTGCGTGCGTCTGTCCGTCCGTGCGTAAACTTTTTCTTTAAACATCTTCTTCTCCCAAACTAATGGGCGGATTTTAACGAAACTTGTTAGAAATAATCCTTTGAATGGCCCCTAAATATGGGCGTGGCAGGGCAGGGCATTTTTTCACTTTGAAATCTTTAAAAGTCTTCTCCTCCAGAATAATTGGGCCGATTTCAATGAAACTTGGCATGCATGTTCCTTGGGTGACCCTTAAGTTAAATTGTTCAAGAAATTTTGATTGGCCCATAAATATGGGCATGGCAGGGCGGGGTTTATTTTAGCCAAAAATATTTGAACGACATCTCCTCCTGAACCACTGGGCCGATTTAAATGAAACTTTATCAGAATGTTCCTACGGTGACCCTTTACTTAAATTGTTAAAGACATTTTGATTGGTCCATAAATAAAAGCGTGGCAGGGCGGGATCTATTTTGAGCCTGAAATTTTTGAAAGACATTTTCTCTTAACCACTTGGCTGATTTCAATGAAACTGTACCAGAATGTTCCTTGAGTGTCTCTTTTCAAAAAAAGTTTGCTTAATTTTGATTGGTCTATAAATATTGGCGTGGCAGGGCAGGGCTTATTCATAGGCCAAAATCTTTGAACGTTATCTCCTCCAGAACCACTCATCCAATTTCAATGAACCTTTGCCAGAATGTTTCTTGGGTGACTATTTACTTAAATTGTTCAAGAAATTTTGATTGGTCCATAAATATGGACATGGCAGGGCGGGACCTATTTTGAGCCCGAAATCTTTGAACATCTCCTTCTGAACCTCATGTTTTAATAAGATGGGTAAAGGGTTGAAGGTTCATTGTGATTGAGTATTTTGGTGCAATATTGACCAGAACAATTTAATCATTATTAAATAGGTTTTAGGAAATTTCGGAGTATTAATGTATACATTTAAAGAAAGCTTTATTTAATGAAAGTCTAAAGATTTTAAAGCCAGTGGAGCAATACAGGCCCTCTTGGGCCTCTTGTTTCCTGGTTTGTTATTGCTAATTTTATTATTGTAACATGAAAATATAGAGAGATATCACTTTTAAGTACAATTTAATTCATTTCTGAAAACAAAGTGTTAATAAAAGCAAGTCATTCTAATGTTGCAGGATTGATTAGGAGTTCTTTTGAAAAGGAATTGAATTAAGTGAATAGTACTGTAACATGGCCTGAATTTGCTGTGGTAACCAAAGTGAATATATTTTAAAAAAAAGTATTCTTTTGAATTACCATCAAGCAAATTAAAGTCTTGCATAATAAGTTTTGAAGTATTGTGCCTTATGGTCAACAGGTTTGGCTCTTGGTCACTAAGGTCCTTACTTTAAAATCCTGGGTATATTGGCTATTAACCCTTTTCATGCTGAACCCAGAATATTCCAGCTTTGACAGGAGCTGTAGACAAAACATATGTGCAGTCTGGTGTTAGTCTACACCACCAGTTTCCCACTTTCAAACCAGAATAGTCAATAGATTTTGTTTTTCAAATTAAAATTGACCTACAGTTGGTACTTTCAGTGCTATTTGTCCTTTGATTTTGATGACAATTTTTAGGTTAATCAACATGAGATCCTTTATGAGGCTCAAAAAATAATCTGATCATAAAATCGGAACTTCATGGCAAAACATGCCTGTCTGAGATAAAGCGTACATCATTTTTAAGAGGGCCAAAACCAGTCAGCTTTGAGGTGGGGTGATTGCATGATAGCTATATAATTATATACTCCTAAGAACAAGCATCAAAGTTGTTATTGAGAAGGGTAACCAGCTTAAAATAATATGTGATTTCTTATCCAAAGTATTTCAAAATACATGTATTGTATGTTGTCAACCAAAAGATTAATATGTCCGTATCAATGACTCAGTGTGATATAGTTGTAACTGCCTATAAACTTATAGGCAGTTAAGACTACCTCTCTTTGAGTGATTTATAAATGCTTTACCTTATCTTATTCTTAAGTAAGCAAACCAAAGCTAGGTATATATATATACACTTTTCATGTTGAACTATAACTTCCTTGTTTTGATTTCTTTAATCCCTTCTAACCAATTGAAGCCGCTGTCATAGCACATTTGGTAGCTTGTCAGCCTGTCAATCTAGAGATCCCGGGTTCTATCCCCAACACTGGCACTCATTGTTTCCAACTATTTGTCTCCCACCAATGGGTCGATAATTGTATACCTATGTGGGACAGTAGCTGGAGGCTAGGAAAGGATGTAATGGAAGTACTGGTGTGAGAAATACCAGGAATCCATTGTTAGGTGCTCCAGCCTTCGTGATATAACTGAAAAAATATTGAAAGCGGTGAAAACCCCATTCAAACAAGCAAATCTAACCAATTTATATTATGCCATTGCTACAATATATATGTCTTTTCTAAACCATCATTGTGTTTGATAAGGGTGTGGGGCCGTGTATCAAAAAAGGAACTTTATTAGTTAAATGTTTTGTGGGCAGTTTGATCAGCCTATTAGGTAACATATTGGTTTAAATACAAAATCACAAATACATGTACTATTAAATGCTAAAACAATGAGCCTAAACTTCATCTTGAAAATGTAAAAATTGGTAAAGTTAAAGGTGTGTAAGTGACAAAGAAAACGATGTAAAAAGTTGTATGTTGCAAGTTTATTGTTGATTAATTATTTTTCCATCCTTCAAAATTACCTGTATTTCATTTATTTTCAACTTACTTTGAAAGGATATCCACAGTATGGAGCCCCAGGTAACAAGATTGTTATGTAATCACACAAAGTTCCCATTTAAGAGGTCCTAATCAAAGTTTTAGCCTTTTCAGGTTCCTATTACAAATTTGATTTAATAACAAGCCATTATGATGATCTTGTATTTCTAACAAAAAAAAAAAAAATCAACAGTAGATAAGTCCTTTAATAAATATACCAATTTTATTTGTTTTGATCTTCTTTGATTATTTTCTATAATATACTCAGTTCCAAAAACAATGGTGCACTTTAATTTTGAATATCTCTGATATTACCCAACCTATCATCATGCAATGTCATACGACTCTCCCAATGAGTAATTGCAAATGATATTTGAAAACAAAAATCTGGCAATGAGTAAACATTTTCTGCCAAGTTAAGACCTTTGATTTTGAATTTATTTGCAGGTGAATCACATGTTCACCAAACAATCAAATGACCAAACAACCAAATAATTGGTCTGAAATTACATTCATTAAAACTTTTGTGGCTTAAGCACACATCTTCATTACAATTGTGCATCATACAACAGTGTGCTTTGAACAATGGGTGAACAAAATTGAACCTTGTCAGATTTTGAACATCAACAAAATTGAGCAAATATTCATGTTCCAATAAAAATCAAGAGTATCATAATGTAAGGCCTTTTTTAAGGGAATCAAGATGCCATAGAATGCTATACCACTCAAACTCTACAATGCAACTTAGACCCATAACATTTACCAGAGAAGTAGTAGACTATGGGCTACTGGGACCCCTGTTCCCCCCCCAGGGGGAATTTTGTACACTATGATTTTCTGAAAGGTACATGTATAAGCAACATTTTAAGACATGTTAGCACTCTGGCGAGTGGGGCTTTTGTAAGATACGTTACTTTGAAATCACCCACCCTAGATCCTTATTGAATGCTACATTTTGCTCCCATTTTGTGAAATTCTTTGGGCAAATTGCGATTTTCAGTACTATCTAATACATGATTCTTGAGTATGAGTGATAAAACATTCACAGAACCCTGCATGATTCAAGGAAATACGTGAAATATACGTTACAATTACAAAATTGTTTCTCAATATTCACCAATATAAAGATATTGGCATTTGGGCGCCAAAAATATTCAAAGTCAAAACTTCTTGGCAAAATTCACACGATAATAAAATGAATTCATATTAACATAGTTTATTTTGGCCTGCATATTGCCTATTTTATACGTAGAAATGAAAAGATTTGAGTGCATGTCCTTTCAAACCCTTTATACAATGTTATTTCATATGCAGTTCATAAACAGAAAGGAGAATGGCAGGTGCAATTTTGTACTCTGATTATGCATAATAAAACAAGAATATCATTTATAACTGATATCTTTATAACAACAAATGCTTTATGTCTCTAAAGGAATGTTGTAACATACGTTACCTCAAAATATTTTACCAAAAACCCGTTTAAACTGTTTTATTTTTCATCAATAAGGGTTAAAAATCTTAGAATTTATAGCTCTCAGTTCTGTTTCTTAGAAAATGCATCGGTACTGAAAGCAAATGTGTGACCAACAAAAGATCAAAGATCCCCTAGTACTTATGGTATTAAAATTTAGACCTTAATTGAGAAGTCATTGTTATATCTTTGAACAGCCAAGAGGGAAATTCTTATTTAATGCTAGTATTTACATATTGTCTTTAAATGTAAAGTGATAAATCACACAAATTGAAGTAAGTATCATTTGAAGTTTCCCATCTCACAAAGTTAAAAATTTGATATTAAACAAGATTTGAATTCATAATTTTGAAATAGCCAAATCATTAATACATGTATATCCAATAGCTGAAATCGAAATACCTACACCCTTCTAAATCTGTACAGAACTTGATAATCATTTTACATTAGAAATTACTAATACCTTGAAATATTCAATAAAAATACTGGCTTTTTGATAGTTATGGATAGGTACTTTGTGTTGTACTATACCTGTTGTTTAATTTCATCATAGGGAAATATCTGTTCAGTGCAATTACATATCTATCTATCACACAATGCATCATGACAGCTAAAAAATTTATATCAATTGAAACTTTTTTCAAAATTACTTAGTCACTTAAGCAAGTTTATCATTTATCTCTAATTTCGTGCATTGGTTTGTTTGTCGCATATAAATGTTTTGAAACAGAATACCGATGGTCATAATCTAGTAACATATGTTACCATTTGTATGAAACAAGTCGCAATTATCGTAAATACACTTCAGTGTCAATCCTGTGGCCATTTAAATCAAAATTAGCGTTTCTCTTTGATTAAGATGGATTTTTAGGTTTTACTGCATGTTTTTTAAATTGTTTGTCTGGAATGTTGGCCAAGTGGTTAGAATAAAACAAAATGATTAGTAGAAGAGTCTTGTACTTGTGCACATGAGAAAAATATGAGATTTATGTCCAAGAACCATATATAAATAAGAATGGGCATTCTTCAATTCTTTTCTCTACTTTAACACAAACTGCATGTACATATATATTGAAAGTCAGCCAGCAATGTCAAACAGGAATGCGAATAGAATGTCAAATCACCAGCCATTTACACATAAACACCTATAAAGCTCCTATAAGCAAGTGACTTATAGACCCATCATGCAATTTTCTTATTTTTATGAATTAAGTATTGGGTTGTATTTGAATGAGAGCTTGATATTGATGAAAACCTATTGCTTAAGCAATTTATCATAATTATTTTATTGTTTCAGAATGTAAGATATAAAAGAAGCGCAAATTCTATCTGAGACATGTTTCTTTCTGCATAAAAAGTACTTGTAGTTTGTATCTAGTTCAAAGTTAAAGCATTTTTTAAGCATCTTTGTTTTACTAAAATCTTTACTTTTGTAAGAACTAATCATGTTCAAGAGCATTACAATTGGTGTGCACCTAATTGTCCTTTGAAAGCAGCAGTTATGTTTGGTTATCTAAAAAAAGGCCTTTTAAATGTAACATATATTACTCTCTTAGATAGCTAAATCAAAATGTATATGGCAATATTCTATTCATTTGAACATAATAAGGTCATATTACATGTAAATTTCCAGTATTGAACTGAATTGCGCAGTTTCTTGGCAAAACTAGGATTGCATGCAATGTACTTTGCATTCAATTGGAAACAATAGAGAGCTAAAATGCTTCAAGGAATTTTCAGGCCATTTTAACAGTATAACACTTATCAAGATGGCTTATCCACCTAACCATGAATTCCTTGTATTTATCGTACACATCATTCCATTCATCACATCATCCTATTAAAGCCTCTAGCTACTTATACAACGAAGATGAATGATAACTCGTTTGTACTGGCTGATGAAACCTTGTACCTATGATATGTGGTCAATTGCGCTACCAAATCCAATGTGCTACCAACTGGGCTACTATCATTATAAACTCTAAGAAATATTTTTAACTTTTCTGTACTAAATTGATGGAAATGTTGCATTAGAATATTGTAGGAACAGCTTTTTAGCTCACCTGAGCACGAAGTGCTCATGTGAGCTATTGTGATCACCTTTCGTCCGGCGTCCATCCGTCGGTCGTCGTCCGTCGGTCGTCGGTCGTCGTCCGTCGTCCGGCGTCCGTCAACAATTTCTTTAAACGACATCTCCTCCTAAACTACTGGGCCAATTAACTCCAAATTTTACAGAAATGTTGCTTAGGTGGTCCCCTTCAAAAATAGCTAAAAGAATTGAAATCCATGAAAAACTCTGGTTGCTATGGCAACAAAAGGGAAATTTTAAGAAAATCTTAAAAATTCTTCTTCTTCTCAACCAGTAGTCCTACAGACATAAAACTTGGCATGGATGATCAGTTCATAGACCTGAATAAAAATAGCTAAAATTATAACTTTTGGGCCACCAGGTGCGGAGCACCAGGGGGGAGGGGGTAGTACTTTGGGTAAATTTTGTTATCTTTAAGTTTCTTCTTCTTCGGAACCAGGAGCCCTACAGACTTGAAACTTGGCATGGATGATCAGCATATGGACCTTTATATAAATAGCTAAAATTATGACTGTAGATTCACCAGGTGCAGAGCATCAGGGGGGAGAGGGTAGTACTTTTGTGAAAATTTTGTAATCTTTAACCTTCTTCTTCTTCTGAACCACAAGCCCTACAGACTTGAAACTAAGCATGGAGGATCAGCTCATAGACCTGAATAAAAATAGCTAAAATTATAACTTTTGGGCCACCAGGTGCGGAGCACCAGGGGGGAGGGGGTAGTACTTTGGGTAAATTTTGTAATCTTTAAGTTTCTTCTTCTTTGGAACCAGGAGCCCTACAGACTTGAAAATTGGCATGGAGGATCAGCATATGGACCTTTATATAAATAGCTAAAATCATGACTGTAGATTCACCAGGTGCGGAGCATCAGGGGGGAGAGGGTAGTACTTTTGTGAAAATTTTGTAATCTTTAACCTTCTTCTTCTTCTGAACCACAAGCCCTACAGACTTGAAACTTGGCATGGAGGACCAGCTCATAGACCTTAATAAAAATAGCTAAAATAATATCTGTTGGGCTGCCAGGTGCGGAGCACCAGGGGGGAGGGGGGAGTAATTTTGTGAAAATTTTGTAATCTTTTACCTTCATCTTTTTCTGAACCAGGAGCCTGACAGATTTGAATATTGGCATGGATGATCAGCATATGGACCTTTATATAAATAGCTAAAATCATGACTGTAGATTCACCAGGTGCGGAGCATCAGGGGGGAGAGGGTAGTACTTTTGTGAAAATTTTGTAATCTTTATCCTTCTTCTTCTTCTGAACCACAAGCCCTACAGACTTGAAACTTGGCATGGAGGACCAGCTCATAGATCTTAATAAAAATAGCTAAAATAATAGCTGTTGGGCTGCCAGGTGCGGAGCACAAGGGGGGAGGGGGGAGTACTTTTGTGAAAATTTTGTAATCTTTTACCTTCGTCTTCTTCTGAACCAGGAGCCTGACAGATTTGAATATTGGCATGGATGATCAGCATATGGACCTTTATATAAATAGCTAAAATCATGACTGTAGATTCACCAGGTGCGGAGCATCAGGGGGGAGAGGGTAGTACTTTTGTGAAAATTTTGTAATCTTTAACCTTCTTCTTCTTCTGAACCACAAGCCCTACAGACTTGAAAATTGGCATGGAGGATGAGCTCATAGACCTTAATAAAAATAGCTAAAATCTTGACTGTAATGCCACCAGGTGCAGGGCACCAGGGGGGAGGGGGTAGTACTTTTGTGAAAATTTTGTAACTTTAACCTTCATCTGTTAATGAACCAGGAGCCCTAAAGACTTCAATATTGGCATGGGTGATAAGCATATGGATCTAAAATAAAATAGCTAAAATCTTGACTGTAGGGTTGCCAGATGCGGAGCATTGGGGGGGAGGGGGTAGTACTTTGGATCAATTTTGAAATCTTTAACCTTATTCTTCTTCTAGATCAGGAACCCTACAGACTTGAAAATTGTTATGGGTGATCAATATATGGACATTAATAAAAATAGCTAAAATCAGAACTGTTGGGTCACCAGGTGCTGAGTGTCTTGGGGAGGGGGTAGTACTTTGGATCATTTTTGAAATCTTTAAACTTCTTCTAATGAACCAAGAGTCCTACAGACTTGAAAATTGGTATGGATGATCAGCATATGGACATTAATTGAATTAGCTAAAATCATGACTGTAGATTCACCAAGTGCAGAGCATCTTTGGGGAGGGGGAGTGCTTTGTTGAGAATTTTGAATCCCTACAGCCTTTATATTTGACATGGATTATTCAAGTCATTAAAGAAAACTTTAAAAGTCTCAGACTCAGCCTGTATATCTGGCATAGATTTGCTGATCACAGACCTTCTATGAAAAAAGCTTAAATAAATAATGACCAGGGGAGGAGCAGGGGGGGATTATTTCAAATGTTATCTGATTGAATAAGTGAAAATCTCTTTTTTCTGTGGTTGCATGGACATACCTAGGTAATGAAGCTTTTTTCTCAGGTGAGCGAACCAGGGCCAACGTCCCTCTTGTTTCATCTATTTGGTCATCATTTTTCACAATGAAAACTGTCTCTTATCATCAGAAATAACATATATAACTTGTGTTTTATTCTAAAAAATTGAAAAAATGTCTCAAACATAGAAGAAACCATAAGAAGCCCCAACATTGTGTTTGGAAGCTGCCTCAACATTTTTTTGGTGCATTTCCTTAAACTATGATAGCGGCTCAATAATAATTATACCTATAAATAAGTGGTAACGTATTTTGCACGATTTAAAACCACAATGAGTCTTGAAATGACTAAAATTTATATTGATACCTTAAATTACTTTAAACAGTTATGATTTATAGTTGATGTAGACAATGAGGGATTTTACAATAATTGCAATCAGATGAGATATGAATAAGCCTATGGTAATTGATGGGTAAATTGGTTACTTTAGAGTAACGTATTTTGCAAATAGCTTGATGGCAAGATGCATATAAAAATTTAAAATCTTCCAAAGAAGAGAAGCTTATAGAAAAACTCAGGAAACAGAACATTCAGTAGAGCATTGGTGGATATAACATTTCTTTTGAAAACATTACATTTAAATTTAAATGTAACGTATTTTACTCCCATGCATTGCTTGTAAGGGCTATATTTTTCAAGTCATAATGTAAATGGACTTCAAATACCTCCAAAATCACAAATATCATTAACAAAACACAATACCATTTAATTTTCACTAATTTACAGGTAATTTCTATAACAAGACATTCAACTTAAATTGTTTTATGAAAATTTTATGGGTTGGTTTCTTTAAAGTAACGTATCTCGCATTTGCCCCAGTGGCCAGACTGCTAACATATTTCAAAATGTTCAATATTGCATATGCTTTTAGAAAAGCATTGTTAACAATCTTCCCATTGGGGCAGCTATGAAAAAATCATTTCTATCTATGTGCCTTTCTTTGAAATTTAAAAGTAACGTATTTTGCTTCCATATCATGCCTTCAAGGGGGATTTATTTACAAAGTATTCCTATGAATTTGCTGTACATACATTCAGCAACATAATTTTTGGTATTAAAAGACCACAGCTGGTCATTATGACTCATTTTTTCACTGTACAAACCTAAAATCTTGTCTTGAAAATATGATGGGTAATAAACTTTGAGGTAACGTATCTCACTAACGCCCCACTTGTCAGAGTGCTAACAAGTCTCAAAATGTTCTATATACCATGGACTTTCAAACAGGCAATGTGAACAAAATTCCCAGTGAGGCAGGGATAGACAATTTATTTCTATATTCATATGTTTCTATGAAATTTCAGGGTAACGTATTTTGCTGCAATATCATGACTCTTAAGATGACCAGATTCTTCTAAAAATTCCATAAATGGCCCCTTTAGTTAATCAGCAACACAAATATATGTATAAGAAGTCAACTTTTTGTCATTTTGACTTCAATATTTTGGGTACCCTTTTAAAATTAATTTTCAAAATTTTGTTGGGTGTGTTACTTTAAAGTAACATATCTTACAAAAGCCCCACTCGCCAGAGTGCTAACATGTCTCAAAATGTTCTACATACCATGGACTTTCAGAAAAATATGGTCTACAAAATTCCCCCTGGGGGGGGGAACAAAACCCATTCTGGCTCATGGACTATAGTGGTAAGGAGGTCAAATCTCAACACTTTCAGTTCTTCCAGGCGTATGCATTATGCCATACTTAATCAAAATCCGATATGACTTGTTAATTTCAAATACATCTTATCTAAAGTCAACTACCAAATATATTCCATAAATTTCCACCAACTTTTAATCAAGGATTATGCACAACGTGAAAGTGCACACTATGTTTAGGAACTCGGTATAGGTTGTCTAAAAATAGGAATAAATTATTATATTAAGAAATAATATATTTCTTTTATCTTTCAAATACTTCTTATGGATGAATTAAGTCTTAAGAGAATAAACATATTAGAATTTTAAAATGTCAATTGAAAACGAGTCACATTTTGGAGAAGCTTTAATAGAGTAAGAGTAAGAGATCCACAAAAATGTCTACCAAAACAAAATCATTTTTATTGATAAATAACAAAAACTATATTTCTATCACTAGAAGCATGAATTTCATTTATTTTAGGTGCCATTATTTTTACAACAATTATCATTAAGTGTGACCCATGATTGAAAGAAGCTCAAAAAGTTTTAACTATTTTAATGCATGACCCTATCACAGAATAACAAATATTTGACAATTTCCCTGCACAAAATGCATGTCATGTCACCCTGCGTTGAAAAAATTCTTTTGTTATTTGTTTTTTCATGTATGATATTAACCCTTGTCATGCTGAATAAATTTTGGCTAAAAATTTTCATCAAAATCAAAGGGCAAAAAGCACTGAAAGTTCCAACTGTAGGTCAATTTTTATTTGAAAAACTAAATCTATTGACAATTCTTGTTTGAAAGAGAGAAACAGGTGGTGTAGACTAACATCAGACTGCACATATGTGCAGACTAATGTTTGTCTATAGCTCCTGCCAAAGCAGGAATATTCCGGGTTCAGCATGACAAGGGTTAATAATGTTTATCTCAAATGATATTGTGATAAGAATTTTGCCAAGATGAACCAGGCATCTTTGTAAACTTTTTGGTATCAAAGTTGTTCTGCATTTTAGCTCACCTGAGCACAAACTGTGCTTAAGGTCAGCTATTAAAATTGTGGTCATCCAAAGTCTGACAGTTATCTTCCTATTTCAAACTTGTGTTTGAATCTTTGGTGACAAGCAAAGTCATTTGGTGAAGTTTTACCAAACATCAAATTAAATCCTGTGAGTCACTCAAGATATATCCTTGAATATCTTTTCTGAAAGCAGATGGCAGGCAGGCTTGATATTTGCCATGTAAAGACTCATTTACACATTCACTATTTTCTCTACAATTCACCACGATTCAACCAGATTTCTCATGGTCAGAAAAATCAGGATTGATAGGGATGAATCATGGCGAAAAGTAGAAATATTCAGTGTCACTATGATTCCAGTAAGAATGTCCAAGATTTCACTACAGTGTCTTTAAGATATCGCTACGAATCATGACGGCAACACTAGGGTCAATGAGGATTGACCACGGTGGCACAAGGAATGCTCAAAGTGCTTGTATGGTTAGATGCGGTACTAGTACAATTCATGGCGGTAGCAACACAAGCTCTCATGGTCGTGGCCAATTGTGAAGCTTTGTAGCTAAACCGCTGATGATTCGTAGGACAACTGTACACAATTTGTGGTGAATCTTGAGAATTCGTAATGTCAAAAGATTTCACGATCTCTCATCAATTGCTGCGAATACAGCTACTGTGTCAATACGAATAAGCAGGAATTAGGCCATGCCAAATAATAACCACGATTTGCCACAAATGTTTTAAACAGTTTAAAACTTCTGTAGCGCTACCGTGGAGGTTCCCGAATCGTCATGATTCATCAAGAGTCTCCACGATTCACCACAGTTCTTCTACGAATCACCACAGTACACAACAATTTTACAAATAGTGGCAAATCATAGTAAGGAACTGTAGCCAAAAATCATGAATGTGTAAACAGGCCTTAACATTGATCTAGGGAACCTCCAGCAAGTTTGTTCGATCATTCTCTTTGTGTAATATATTTGGTATACTAAACTAAGAAAGAAGGAAGACACTCTTTGTTTAAATTTCTTTTCTTAACCCGTGTCAGACTCAGGTGAGCAATATTGGACAATCCTGATCTTAAGCGTCTGCCAGGTTATGAATCACCCTATAAACCATTGGTCCTATAAACAGGATTCATCTTATGTGCTGTCAAATAGAATATTACTAAACAGTATCTGAATAGTTTAGATCTCAAGTACAAAACAAAAACATGTATTTCAACAGCTATTTTTTGAAAGTGAAAGTGCATTAATTAGTGCATTTGAGAGATTGTTACTGAATATGCTTAGGTTGAATGGGCATGCATGATAAGTTACAGAATTCATAGATAGATTTTATTGTATGACTTTAGGGTACTCATTAGACATAAGTATGAGTTAGAAAGCACTAAGTCAGTTTTGCTGTTGTTTGTAAATTCCCAGTTTTCTCAAGACCAATCGAAATTAATGAGATAGGTTGGAGGATTATTTCTTAAGTATTATTTGTATGTGAATTAACATTATTATTGTTTGGAATATTATACCATTTTATTCTATGTAATCTTATGGTTAAAATGTATGAATTAAAAAAGAGAGAGAGAAAAAAATAACATTTTAACTAACAACATCAAGTACTAATAGGCATATCTAATCTGTTAATGTTTACCATTTCTTTCTAAATACATATTGTTTATTGAAGAATTTTCTCTATACTAATTTTAGACCACACTTGAAGCACAATTGGCCAATCAGAGAACAGTATTTCAAAAAGATTATATCAAAGATACAACTCCGAGATATGTATTTACAGATATACAATGGTATAGTGTGTCATGCACGTGGATCTCGACAGGTTTTGCGTGCTGAGTCATTTCAAAAAGATAACAAGCATTGTCTACGATTGCATTTTTTAAAAGACTTTCTACAGTGGCAAAAATGAAAAAGATCTGCAATAAGTAACAACAATAGTTTATCAAGTTATTTCAGAGTAATAACACATGATATTATTAACACTTTAGCGAAATTTACCTTTTTTCAACATCAAGAAGTTTGGGGGGGGGGGGGGAAATACAGACAATGTTAGAAAAGTGTGGTCTAAGTCAGATAGAAAATCTCATGCCGTGATATATGGGATATAGACACTCGCTGACGCTCGTGTCTATTTCCCATATACCACAGCACTGGTTTTTCTATCCTATACATGACTCATCTCCTGGAATTTTCTTCATACAGGAATAGTGGTTATGAATTGATTATATTGGTTATGTAGTATTGTGTATGAAGTTTTGTTTTAATAGAATCTCTTTTTTACACTATTTAAACATGCTCAAATTAATTCTGTCATTTAACCCTATTTGTAGCCCCTTATGGACAACAACAACAGGGCACCACTGTGGTTGTGAGCCAGCCAGCGTACACCGTTGTGCAACATTTCCGAGAGTCCCCGGTCCGCATCAAGTGCCAGTTCTGCTCGGCGGACATTGTGACCTCCACTTACTATGAGACTGGAACCCTGACCTGGGTGGCCTGTTTCATCATTGCTATTGTTGGGTAAGTCAAAGGCATGGCAAAGTCAATTTTGGGCTAGGTGTATCTCTTATGATTTATGGCATAGCTGGGCTTAGCCTTAGGGTCATTTCATATAAGGTTGAGGTACAGCAGGTTATCAGATATTAAGGTAGTCACACCTGTTAGAGTTCCGCTATGTTTTGGAAGTCATAAGCTTTAAAAGTGTTCACTGAAGTTTCCTAATGAAATCATTAGGAAACTTCGGTTAACATTGTGAAAGATAATGAGTTCTGAAATGTTGTGGAACTATTACAGGTCTACTATCTTCAATATCCCCATTACTCACTTTTGTAGATAGGTAGCATGAATACATTGTTAAAATGTATACAATTAAATCATTTGGACAGTCTGTTAAAGGTCATGACTTCCAAAATGTTGTGGAACTATTACGGGTAACTTCCTTAAATACCCCCAGTAATCACTTTTGTAGACAGCGGACATTTATACATTTTCGCGTTTACTGTTGATGGATTTCCATAAACTTTGTAACTTTCTGGTTGTGAGCCCCAGGTTAAGCCACACACAACCTGGTAAAAAATGGAAGAGATTAATTAGGTGGAATGAATATGGAAAGGTTTTAAAAAAAACATTGTAAAAACAATTTTATCACCAGGTTCTTAAAGAATAATACTATCGTAGGTAATTTCTGTAAGATAGTTCTAGATTAGAGGAAGCAATTGCATTATATAATTATGGCTAGCAAAGCAATTAAACCGAGAAAAATGAGTGACGATAATGATCCAACAAAAACATTTTATCTGGCTCATCACATAGGAAACAGAATTTTAATTAAGTGGTTGTTAATTGGAAGTGTTTGATATGGAAAGAAATTGGATAACTTGATACTATAAAAATTCTTATAGAGCCCGATGTTCTTATACAACCCTAACCCATCTTCAAACACCAAGATCAACCATTTTTGTCGATCTTCCGAAATCTTGAACAGAAGTACAGGATAAGAGGAGGTGAAGCCAATCTAAAATTTATATTCTCAATAACCTTATGTTCTGGGTAGTCATTGGAAATGTCTTGAGACCATTCCAATGAGTACCCACAACATAGGATTGGTGCATTATTATTAATATACTTTGATATACTACCCAAAATACCCCCTCTTTCTCTAGTTTTGATCCTGAAGCTTCTATAAAAGCCCCCCCCCCCCCCCCCCCCCCCCCAAAAAAAAAAAATCTGGAGCTACAACCATTTCAACAAAGGGTTGATGCACCTTTTCCTGATCGAAAACAGAGTGTTATTTGTCCCAATATGTATATGAGTTAAAAGCTACTAATTTTGTATTGTGAAATTTATTTAATCACTTGTTTCACCTTTGGTGTGAACTATGTAATTATGCGGTATTTGATATTTTTGCCCATTTGCCATTGTCTTAACAAATGTGGAACTTCTAATTAACACCTGCTGCCACCATAGCGCAGTTGGTTAGGCATAAGACTTCCAATCTGGTTTGATCCCCAGTGGCGGCAAATATCCTTTTTGACGTTTGTCTCTCACCAATGGGTAGATAATCGTATACCTATGTGAGATAGCAGTCGGAGGCTAGGAAAGGGTGTAATGGTAGTACAGGTGAAAGAAATACCAGGAATCCATTGTTAGGTGTTCCGGCCGCTGCGATATAACTGTGAAATTGTTGAAAGAGGTGTAAAACCCATTCAAACAAACAAATCTAATTAACACCCACCTTCTTCTAATAGAAATGCCATAATACATGCAGACCGCCAGTTTTACGGTATATATGAAAACAAATGAAAGTATCTGACAAAAATTCACTTTATGAAACAAACACCTGATTTATCTATTAAATAACAAAGAAGTTAGAGCTGTTTCAAACAGGTTAGGAGATAATAGTCTAGAACATGGAAAATTAATAGCTTTTGCCCAGTAATTTTCACCTCATTGATTTGAAATATACTGATAACCATTGTAATGCTGTAAAAAGCATTGGCTAAATAGGCACTGTTGAATTAATTTTGAGTATTGTAATGTGCTGACTTATCTTTGTCTATACCTCCTGCTAAAGTAGGAATATTTTGGGTTTAGCATGGAAATTTACATAGCAAGATGATCTGCGATGTAAAAAAGAATTGGGAATTCTGAAAGCAAAAAATCATATTCAATAATTACTCCACCTGAAAATATATATTTACATATACAGGTAAAGTAAGATAACCATGAAATCTGGGTCATCCCTTTAAATATAAATGGGTGAATACACAAAATGAATGAAACTTTGACACACCTTTATTTAAAGTGATTGAGAAAACTACATTGTATTGAAAAGTTAGTGATCTGTATAGAGTTACTTGAGACATCGGCCGCCGTCATAGCGCAGTTGGTAGAGCATCTGACTGTCAATCTAGAGGTCCCAGGTTCAATCCCAGACGGCAGCACTCATTCTTTCCGACTATTTGTCTCTCACCAATGAGTTGATAATCGTAGACCTGTGTGAAATAGCAGCTGGAGGCTAGGAAAGGATGTGGTGTTTGTACTGGTAAGAGAATATACCAGGAAACCATTGTTTGGTGCTCCAGCCGCGCGATATAACTGAAAAAATGTTGAAAGTGACGTTTAACTCCATTCAATCAATCAATTAAAGACATCAGTCTTGTCAATTTCATTTCATAATGGTGAATTTCTTATGTGACTTTTAAAATCCTACGCTGTTGAGTGAAGTCTCATCAAGACAGAATGAGTCGTGAAGACCCTTGCCATCCTGAATAAGAATATTTACAAAATAACATAAAAATTAAAATGCCAAGAGCACTGGATGCAATTTAATTGTGAGTTAGTATTTATTTGTAATATATTTGAACTCTTTGGGTTTAAAGAGAAAGCCCAGGTGGTAAAGACTATGATCAGACTACACATATGTGTAGGCTGATCTTTGCCTTTGTCCCCGCCAAGGCAGAATTCTGTGTTCAGAATCTTGCAGCCAGTGCAAGTTCACCTTTCAAGAGCTTAACCCATTCCTGTTTTACAGAATTTTGGACCTGTCCAAATTCAAAGGTTTTGCAGACGAAAATTTAAAGTGGATTTAATTTGAAAAATAACCATTCAGTAGGGTAGAAAATAGTGTGGGAAAAGAATAAATTGCTTGTCAGAAGCAATTTCTTCTTTTTTCACATTGTTTTCTCAATCATAAAATCACAGGCACGTAAAATGCAGGGATTAAACAGCAAAGGGTTAAAGAGTGTATAGCTTCATGGCCAGTATCTTTCAAAATGCATCTAAAAGCAATTTAACTTGCATCATTTTAACCTTTCCCTGAGCATTCTTTGAAAATTAAATTACAAACCAGCATGATTTTATACTTGAACAAACAAGCTCTTCATTAATTAACTCTCCGTAAATAAGGCACTAAATTTTTTGTTCACAGTTTATGTTTACCCATATCTAAATAGTCACATAATCTCTATGACATACGTATAATCTATAGCTTCAGCCTAATTTAGCTGTATATACATGTATCAATTAAATGTACACCATTGTATGTATGCAGGGCTTGTGCTAGCTTTTTAAATTAGGGAGTCATTGACCCCTTGACCATAAACATCTGGGGGTCAAACTGGTTTTGAAGGGGTCAAAGAAGGACAAAACATTACAACTTATAAGTCTTTAAAGTAATCTATATAACTGAAATGACGTAAACAATAAAGTGTAGACACACTTTGTTGTTTTTGTTGTATCATTTATATAGATCTTTTGTAGTAGAATGAACAAAACAATTGATTTATATAATGTTTTCTATTACTTAGATTGCACCACTTGAAAACCAGTGGGTCATTTTGACACCCTGCAGGAAATTTTTGAGGGTAAAAATAAGAATTCTGGGAGTCAAAACCGAGGTTTAAGGGTCAAACACGAGCCCTGTGTATGGTTCTATGTATGTATGGTTTATTGTATGACATTTGTTTATGTTCTAGAAATTTAATTTGTCTCCCACCAATGTGTCGATAATCGTAGACTTATGTGAGATAGCAGCTGGAGGCTAGGCAAGAATATAATGGTAGTATACTGGTGTGTAAAGTACCAGGAATCCACTGCTAGGTGCTCCAGCTGCCGTGATATAACTAAAAGATTGTTGAAAGTGGTGTAAAACCCCTTTCAAACAAACAATCTAGAAAATGTAACAAATTACTGTAATCAGGGTTTTACACTAACTACTTTTGCCACCAGCCTGAAAGACCTGTAAGCCGGAAATATAACAGGTAATATAACAGGTCTTCCCTGATAACTACAGATCCTGCATATAAACCATATTTGATTTTTAGCAATTTTTAGCTCCACTGGCTGAAAGCCACTGGGGCTATTGTCATGGCGTTGTGTCCGTCGTGCGTCCGTCCGTGCGTCCGTGCGTCCGGTCGTAAACTTTTTCTTTAAAAATCTTCTCCTCAGAAACTATTGATTGGATTTCAACCAAACTTCACAGGAATGATCCTTGGGTGACCCTCTTTCAAAGTTGTTCAAGAAATTTAGATCCAATGAAAAACATGGATTAAATGGGCGTGGCTAATTTCCAAATAAGGTAAAAAGTGACTTTTCTCAGGTTCTAATTGATATATACCAATTAAATTTTACATAAATGATTCTTGGGTGACCCTTTATAAGCCTACCAAAAATAATTGTGATCGGATAAAAAATATGCATTTTATGGGCGGAGGTCATTTCTCTATATGTTATATAGTGGAAACTTTGAAAATCATTTTCTCAGAATCTAACAGATAGATATCAACCAAATTTTACATGAATGATTCTTGGGTGACCCTTTATCAGTCTACCATAAATTGTTGTGATCAGATGAAAAATATGTATTTTATGGACGGAGGTCATTTCTCTATATGTTATATAGTGGCAACTTTGAAAATCATTTTCTCAGAATCTAACTGATTGATATCAACCAAATTTTACATGAATGATTCTTGGGTGACCCTTTATCAGTCTACCAAATATTATTTTGATCGGATGAAAAATATGTATTTTATGGACGGAGGTCATTTCTCTATATGTTATATAGTGGAAACTTTGAAAATCATTTTCACAGAATGTAAATGATGGATATTAATCAAACTTCATAAGTATGATCCTTGGATGATCTATTATCATGCAGCCAAAAAACATTGTGATTTGATGAAAAATATGTCTTTTATGGGTGGAGGTCATTTCTCTATATGTTAAATTAGTGGAAAGTTTGAAAATCATTTCAACATCAGTAGAACCCAAAATATCTAAAAATTTAGTCAAAACCTAGATTTGCTATTATAAGAAATTCAAGCCTGTGGAGCGACACAAGCCATTCATGGCTTTCTAGTTAAGGATAAATTGCAAGGAAAACTTTGTTGGAAAAGAAGACTTGACTGATTTGAAATACTTTGTTCTGCGATTTACAACAGGCCTGCAAGGACCTGCAGCATGGTAACATCTACCTGTCCTCCCAAAAATCCAAGGGTCTAGGGCCTGAGGACTGGTGTTACTGTCGATCTCTGCCGTAATAATTAGAGAAATAAGAATACAAAAACATATTTTGTGGAAATGAAATATTCGATATTGACCTTCTCATGCTCTTCAGGACATAATGCTTCACTGTTTCTGTATGTTTACTCAAAGTTTTGGCAGATGAATGGGAGCAACGATCAGTCTGCACAGATATGAAGCCTGATAATTAATTAGCCTTCTATGTTCATGTGTCCTCATTAATTATTGCGAGAAAAAATTGAGCAAGAATGTTGACAAATGTCCCCAAATTTTGCAACTTGTTTGAAAAAAAACTTCAATTTTGGCAGGAGAATGGGTAAAATCTGTTGAAAGTGAAAAAGGATCATACATATTTTACATGACAATATAATATAGTGATGAAAAAATGTGATCGATTATGACCAACAAAGTCTGATTTAATTTGACCCAATTCATGTTTTGATCAGGTCGTTTTAGGTCGAGTGAGAAGTATTGATTGGGGGAAAAAAATGAAATCGCACAATGTACTCATATAAAATTTTGTCACCTTGAACTATATTAAAAAAATATGGTTTCATAGACGTACAATGATTAGCACACCTTAAATTAGCACCAAGTTTCAGGAGGGCTTTAGTGATAAGTCATCTTCTGTCTGAGTCTGTCTGTTGGTCAATCCATAATTTCTGTAGAAATCTTCACTGAATTCTATTAAGCTGGAACTCGGTATGGATGTTCTTTTGATAAAACTTTGCCAAATTTGTTCAAGTATTTTTTGTCTGTAATTTTGTATGCCCCAACATCAAAAGATCAGGGGCATATTGTTTTACCATTGTTTGTCTGTCCTTCAAACTGTCTATCTTTCTGCAAAACTTAACCAAAAAACTTATTATTGCCAATGACTTCAAGGCTATTCAAGATACAATGCTGATATTTGGTATAATGATAGATCTTGATAATCTCAATTCCAAGGTCAAGGTCATGTGACAAGGATAAGGTCATCTGTCAAGGTCAAAATTAAAAAAAAAGATGCTGTTTTGGGTGGCATTCGTGTTACACAAACACATCTTGATTATTTTTATCTTTTTAAGATTTTAAAAGAATTAGATTCCATCAAAAACCTGGTTGCCATGGCATGGAAAGATATTAACTGCTTTACTTTTGTGAAAAACATCTTCCTCTATGTGAAACTTCTCAGTTACCAATAGGCTGATTTCAACCAAACTTGGCAGTAATGTTCTTTTGGTGACCCTTCTCAAAACTTGTTCCAGAAATTTTTATTGACCTTTAAATATGGGCAGGGCAGGGCAGGTTTTGACCCTAAAATCTTTAAACATCTTGTTTTCGGTAACAAATGGGTGGATTTCAACCGAACTCATTAGAAATGTTCCTTGTTTGACCCTTCTAATAACTTGCTTGATTTGATTGACCAGAAATATGGACGTGAAATCTCTACCTCTCTATCCACTGGGCAATTTCAACCAAAGATGACAGAAGTTTTACTAAATTTGATGTACTTTAATATGTGTTAATAAAATTTTGAATGTCATTTAAATATGGGCGTGACATTTTGGAGTTTATTTTGACCCTGAAATCTTTAAACATCATCTATTAAACAAGTGAGCTAATTTAAACAAAACTTGGTCTGAATTTTCTGTTGATGACCCTTCTCAAAACTTGTTCATGAAATTATGATTGGAACCAACATAATTTATCATGGGCATGGCAGGTTAGGTACTATTTTGACCTAGATACCATTTAATGTGACTGTTCTCCCACAGCCTTAGGCAAATTTCTTTCTTTTTTGATTGCAAGTTTTTTCTGATTCATTTTATACTATACTGTTGAGCAATTAAGGACCAACCTGGCCCTCTTGTTGGTGTCCTTGTCAGCTCATTGGAAAACTTTGACATTTTGTGGTATCACTAGTTATACTGATTGGATTCACTTGAAACTTGGCACTTATGTTCACTATCAAAAGAGAAACCTATACAATACTAAGGGGGTAACTCTGGATGCATTTTGTGTGAATTATGCCCCTTTTCAGACTTACAGTTTTTATCTATTCTCCAGCACCCAAAAGCTGAGTGTTGGCACCCATAGGCGGTCTTGTTGTCTTATCATGTGATCTTGAGGATGTTTTTCCTATAGTGATATTATGCTTTCGAAGGGGACTTATGTCAAATTTCATCTTTTTATATAGGATAAAAAGGGAATCTTTGAAATTCTTCTTTGATTTACAAATCTTTGAAGACCAAAAAAGTTTGATATTTTGCATGTCATTGAATCTGACTAAAGCACTAGCTTTTGCTCCAACAAAGGAAATCTTATAAAGGCTTAAAGCATTAAATCTTGCAGAATATGCATCTGATAATCATTTTATTTTATCCTATACAAAAATGTAGAGTATATATGATTAGGCCTATTCCCAGATTTTCATTTGGGCTACAGCAAGTTGCATCCCTTTTACATGGAAATATTTAAGAAGATACTTGTGTGAATGATTTAGTACCATCATGGACCTTTTGAAGAGTGGTTTAATTCTCTCTCAAATTTCCTATAAATTCTAGCTCACCTATGTAACATTATCCGTTGTCCAGTTGCCATCATAATCTGGTGCACTCTAGAGGTCTTTTTTATGGCTCAAATATCTTGAAACTTGGTCAGAATATTTGTGTATCAGCCCTTGGACAAGTCTAAACTGGGTCAAGTGAGGTCAAAAACTAGGTTACAAGATCAAATTTTAAACCTTGTGTACACTCTAGAGACTATATTTTAACACTATATTCTTGTCCCAAATGTCTTGAAATGTATGTCTACAAAAAATCTTCGACTAGTTCGAAATTGGGTCATGTGTGGTCAAAAAGTAGGTCATGGGGTAAGATATTAGAAAAAATTTGTGTGCACTCTACAGGCAATATTTTGCGTTAATGTGTTGAAACTTGTTCAGATTGTTTGTCATAAAGATACCTCCAATAAGTTGGAATTTGAGTTGAGTTGGTAAAAAAAACTGGGTCTCAGGGCCAGATCTTAAGAAAACCTTGTTTGCACTCCGGAGGCCATTGTGGTATCAAGTGGGATCAAAAACTAGGACATGAGTACAAATCTAAGAAAGACCTTGTTTGCATATTTTTGGCCCAAGTGTCATGAAACTTGGCCAGAATGTTTCTCTACAAGATATCTTTGATGAATTTGAAATTGGGTCAAGTAGGTCAAAAGCTATATCATAGCAAATCAAAGAAAAACCTATGCACTCTACAGGCCATATTTTTTGCCCAAATGTCTTGAAACATGGTCAGACTATTTGTTTATATGATTTTGTGGATGAGTTCAAAATTGGGTCAAGTGCAGTCAAAAACTAGGTCAGAATGCACTCTAGAGGTGAAATTTGTGGCTCAAATGTCTTTAATTTGTCAGAATGTGTATAAAAGGATATTTTGGAAGAATTTGGAATTGGATCAAGAGTAGTCAAAAACTAGGTCCCCAGATTTTGAGAAAAGACTTGTTTGCGCCTAGAGGCAACACTTTTGGCTCGGATGTCTTGAAACTTTGTCAGATATTTTTAGGTTGATCTGAAGCAGGGTGAAACTCTCACTGTCACATGCATAAGATTGGATTGACAGAGGCATGCATGTACAATTAAAACTTTCAAGCACCTTTTCCTTTGCTACTTATAAATGCTTAGCTTGACTTGTTTATCCTTTACCACTTAAATAAAGAATTCATTTTAAAATTTTCATTTAAAGTTGAACCTACATTTTAGGCCTTAAATTTTTCTCTGAAATAAAAAAAAAGAAGCTTTGATTTAGTTCTCCTGTGGGCATTTTCTTGTATCTTATTATATACAGTATATATTTGTTTTGCGTGCATGCTTTATTTTCCCCTCATTTCTTGTGTTTTTCAGTTGCTGGCTTGGATGTTGCTTGATTCCATTCTGCATGGACGCCTGCAAGGATGTTATCCACCAATGCCCAAATTGTCACCAACAAGTTGGCCGTTACAACCGCATGTAACACATGGCAAGACGTCAAAAATGTTGTCCTGTGGGGACTACAAATTGACGTTCCAATGCAATAAGGTTGTAACTGCCTATATGCTGTATAGGCAATTACAATCTTTATGCATTGAAAACGTTGAAATCATCTCTTACTTTTAAATCAACACAAGACTATTAATTTGATACTATCTTTTGAGAAAGAAATGGACTTGTTTTTACTTTGGATTTTATCATGGATCTTTCTCTCAAATTATATTCATTTGAATAGTGAAAAAAGAAAAAAAGAAATCATATCTTGATTTTGAGCTAATATATGTATAAATCATTTTTGATATCCATTAAAATGTAAATCCCAACTTGTTTCAAAATGTGAATTGTGAAATATATATACCGGTATAATGGATTTATTTTATTTGTATGTTTTTATTGTTTTGTGTATCATGTAAATTCTGAGTTGTTGTAAACAGGCCATTTATTTTTTCAAAATTTTGAAACATGACAATTTTCAATTTATGACCCGGTACTGTGATTTCATTATCAGAAAAATGCCTTGCATTCAGTTTCAAGATGAAAGCCCCCATCAAAGTGTTGTTAGTAGCATGTCAGAGTTTTATTCAAAGGTTCTCGGGTTCAAGTCCCAACAGTAGAATCCATCCTTTCTAACATTTGTCTCCCACAATTGGTTGGATAATTGCAGTCTAATGTGGGAATAGAGCTGCAGGCTAGGAAAGGATGTAATGGTAGTGCAAGAAATACCAGGAACCCATTGTTAGGTGCTCCAGCCACCAAACCATTGAACCTCATTCAAAAAACATATCAAAATGAAAACACTGGCAAAATAAAAACATGCTAATCTCCACTGCATTTGAACAAACATGTTAACCCTTGTCATGCTGAACCTGGAATATTACTGCTTTGGCAGGAGCCATAGACAAACATCAGCCTGCACATATGTGCAGTCTGATGTTAGTCTACATTACCTGTTTCTCACTTTCAAACCAGAATTATTGTCAATAGATTTAGTTTTTCCAATAAAAATTGACCTGCAGTTGGTACTTTTTGTCCTTTGATTTTGATACAGAATTTTAGCCAAAATTTATTCAGCATGGCAAGGGTTAAGCAAGGAAACACTTTTGAACATTTGAAAATGTAATGTCATCCTGAAAGAAGGGCTGTATTTATTAAAGGAGCATGAATATTTATTTGAATGTTTTCACTGTTTTTCACTTTGCATGTTGCTTTTGAAGAAATACACAATTTTTATGACTGGACCAATTTCTTACTTTTGCTGTAGATAAACATGTCTATGACATTTGCATCAATTTCAAAAGTTTGGGTTCATTCGAAATTGTAGGAAATGTTGAGCTTGGCCCCAAACAGTTAGCACCTATCAAACATCGCATACAAGAACTAGTTTGCATATACCAAAAATCTAAGGGAACGAAATGATAAATTAGTCTGATCGCATTGTACAATTTACTATGACTAATTACTGCAGAATAGAGACGTATATTGTTTAAATGTTGATTGCTTATGTATATGGCTTTAATCATTAACTGAGAATTTTGAAACTTACCTAGACATTGTGATAATTTAGATAAATACACTAAGTGCATTTTACAATATGATTGATATTTGGCAATTCTTCAAGAGGTGTGTAAAACAACAGAAGTTATGGTTTGATGCACCTTTTGCCAAAATGTTTTTGAAATACTGTTGCAAGTAGTTTTCATCTCCATACAAACAATAAAACAAATCAAAATAAGTACGGTTTTCCATTAAATTCACTGATCAAAACAGAAAAAAAGACACAAAGATTTTATTTTATTTAGCTTGCCCAACTTAAAACAAAGGTATTTGAATTAAAATCATCTTCATACTTTGAACTGTTTACTATTATGTTTTGAAAGATTTTTTTTCTTATGAATTGGGTTCTTATTAATATTAGTCACTTTGGCCATAAATAAAAAGATCTAAAGAGTCAAGAACAATATAGATTTAATTAATTTCTATTTGCATTTTAATCTGTCATCACAAAACTTTATTTTTATGTGCAGATAAATAAGAAGTACTGTTCCTCTTTCAAAACCTTTTAATTACAGCTTCAGATAGGCTGCATTTACAAGGTTTTAGAAAAAAATCTCATGCATAAGCACTTACATTAGTTTTGGCTTTACTTTATCTGCCCCTCGTTCAGGATCACCGAATAATACAAACAATTTTCCAATTATATCCTGCTTTGCGCGCCCATTGGGGTGCAAAGCCAGGTATAATTGGAAAACCGTTTGCACCGTTCGGTGATCCTGAATGCAGGGCTGTGTTGATCCAGTTTTAAAGCTCACTGTGTTTTAATTATGGCATAGATTGGCAACTATCCTGAATTATTATACTGTTGATTTCACTTGAAAAAAATTGTTACTATTTTGAGAAATTGATTTGTTCTTAATAAACTTCTTCTTTTATATAACTTCTGTAATTTATGTTCTCTAAATTCAACCTGTAAATGTGGAGAAATCACTCTAAAAGTTACATATGTCTTTAGATTTTGTATAGCTCTTCGTGTAAATTAACAATATTGAAAACGAACCAAGAGGCAGGGGTGTGGAAATACGAGTTTTCTCCACTTATCCCTGGACAAATAAAAGTGGATTTTCTACTCGTCCAGGATCAAAATGAACTTGTCCGCTACAGAGTAAATAGAAAAATTTGAAAAAAAACATTGCCTTTTGATGAAGAAAATGCTGGTATCCAGCATTTTCTTCATGAAAAACAATGTTTTCTACCCTATGATATGATATTAGAATGATTTCTCTCTTAATTCTTTTAAGTAACATTCCAAGATTTGCCCTGGTATTTACTTGTCCTTGGACTAGTGACTTAGAAAAATTTACTTGTCCTCAAGTACAAAAGCCCGAGTCGGACCAGTCGGGCATGGGAATTCCACACCCCTGCAAGAGGTCTCCGTGGTTCAGAGGTAGAGGCTTATGAGGTCCAAGTAGCTATCAATCTTGGTTCTTTGTTGGCATTGGTACTGGTTTATTATCCAGGAATAAGCGGAATCGAGAGGGACTAATCTAAGTTGTAAGAACTTGTATCCCAAATTAAGATAAATGAGCATGTGCATGACATTTCTAACAGTGTGAAACATTCATGAGGTGCAAACATTGAGTAGTGTTGACAGCCATATACTGTAAATATAAAGTTACATGATTGTCTACAGATACTTTTAGACCTTATCTATCTACTATACGCATAGTAAAGACTCTGGTTAGACTGCGCAGATGCAATTATTTTTGAAATTGTTGGAAATCTTACGCACAGACTCAAACACTTTTCTTGCAAGATCTTCTCAAAAACGACTGGATTAATTTCAACAATTTTGACCCTTCTCAAATATACAACCTCTGGAGATATTATCGTCAGTTTTCGAGCAATATCCTTTTGCCATTTGGTTTGCCAACTGATATTGTTACACTTTGAATTTCATAACCAGAAACCCCTAGTTTTGCTGAAATTCACGAGGGCTTGGCATATTTTATGTCCTGGATTCGCGTGAACCTTGTGATAGTTGCATGAATGAACTTTTTATGCCCCCGATATCGATAGATGGGGGCATATTGTTTTGCCAGTGCCAATCTGTCTGAAATCTTTACTTGGAGACTTTGCTTTTTATCCCCCGCCGTTTGGCGAAGGGGATATAGTAATGGTCTCCGTCTGTCATTCCGTCACTAAAATGTCCGACGCATTTCTCCTAAAGTATAAAGCTATCAACTTGAAACTTTATAGGTTGATAGATCTTAAGGAGGAGAAGTGCAGTGCACAAGAACTTCAACTCTTGCTTGCATTATTTTGGAATTATTGCCCTTTGTTACAATAGGCTTCATTTTACTACAAAGCTTTTATGTCCAACATGGCTCTTGTCCTATAATTCAGATGCAATGTACATAACTGGTATGAAAGTACATATCGGTTATGCGCATAAGTCAAGGTCATCAGTCAAGGTCATTTATCAAAGGTCAAACTTGGTAAACTTGCTGTGAGATATTAGTGTTTGCGAACACACCTCTGTCTAAAGAAAAAACTGTTGACATAAGCCACTTGTCGCTCAGTTGGTAAATGAAGAGTTTTAAATTTTGCACTGTTTTTGCATCAGCAAATCGAACTCTGTGTAGTCAACGACAAATGATAGACAATGCCATAGAGTTATGTGCGTTAGTTACATAGATGCTGCTGAAATCGAAGCCCCCTTTTATTATGGAACGGCCATCAATAATATTTAGGGAGGGGCAGAGTGAGTTCATTTTCAAAGTTTAATGAAACTCACTAATTGCAACAGAGAGCTAAGATGTTGGCAAAGTGCAGTTGGTACAGTTGACAATGATCAAAACCATTCTATATCGCTGACTCGGCGCTTCCATTATTAATTCCAAACACTCACTCGAACCATTGAAAAAACGCTCACAAGTCGGTCAAAAACACTTTATAATCGTTCATATTTCGCAACATTTCATTCGAATTGACAGTTATTTCACTACATGTATTTTATCATCGAATGTTGATTTCAATAACGGATTTACACCTTGGGAGTAATATGCGATCGAGTCACCAAAAAATTGGCTTGCGCGATGAAATGTAAAAAAAAAACAACTTGTGATCATTGAATGCCGTCGGCCATCATGCATCGGCCGTCGTCAGACGTCGACAGTTGAAATGTTTACACTCTGCAGGTCACAAATATGGCCCAATCATCATGAAATATTGTCAGAATGTTTATAAGCTCACAAGGATGAACCCTATAGAAAATGGGAAGGATCCGGGAAATATCACAGAAAAGGGGTCCTTATTGACAAGCCCTTGTTTACACTTTAGAAGGCACAGTCATGGCTCAATCATCATGAAATCTGGCTAGATTTTCAGCCAGGTCACAGGGATCCCATTTGTATTAATTTCCAAAAAACATCTTTGGAAGGGTATTTAGGCTTACAGCAGCTCTGACCGAAGGTCATTCGGACTATTGTCATTGCGTCTCAATTATTTGAATTTCTATAACTACTGGATGGATTAAATCAATATCTTTGTTAAAAATGATCTAATGAAAAGGTTTTTTTCGGAGAGGGACTGATTTCAATACAAGATGAAAAATACTTTTCAGCAATTCAAGAAGGAGTTTCAATTAAATTTCACAGAAATAATCCTTGAGTTCCCCGTTATCATACTGCAAACATGCAGTATTTTGATAGGATTAAAACATGAAAAACACAATATGCAGTTTATCGTAAGGAAATTAAGATAATTTTCCTCGTGAAACGTATATTTGATATTAAACAAGTTGTCAATAAATTTCCCTAAGTTAATCCTTTAAGTTCTTTTCAAATAATTATCAGAAAATTTGACCTATGCAGCAGATCGGGTGCTCTTTAAAAGCGTCATCATTCTTGTGTATGCCTAAATGATATATATCCATGGTAAATGTCTAGGGATTAGTGCAACACCATTGTAAATGCCAGATATATCGTATATGCTATTATGGCAATTTTGCACTAAAATGGTTACTCACTTAAGAGTTCAAAAAACATTTTAGGTGTTTTCTTGAAAGCCCAATTGGGTGGGTTGTGAGTGCAAAATATCCCGTTCACTCTGCGAGATAGAAAGCCTGTGGGCACTGATTATTTTGAATCTTTTCGTCGAAAACTTAAGCTAGACTGGTTGAAAATTACTTGAAAATTGAAATAGAATTTGATGTTAGCAGGATACGGATTAACCATCTTAAGGAGTCGGCTGAATGACGGCTCTACCCTTTGATCACGGACATGTCGGACAAGTTAACAGATCGCTGCTGTCAATTAAAAATCAAGTGCCTAAGCAAAATACCCATGTTTAATAGGAAGGCTATTGGGCTCCAACATTTTGTTCCAAATGAGCCTGTGCTTGACATTTCCAACAATTTGACATCTGTGTGAGTGGCAGACATTAAGCAGCATATACAACCACACAGAGTAATAAGAAGACTGCTTGGTTGTCTACAGATACTTTGATACATTTTTAGCTCCACTGGCTGAAAGTCACTGGGGCTATTGTCATGGCGTTGTGTCCGTCGTGCGTCCGTCCGTCCGTCCGTCCGTGCGTGCGTGCGTCCGGTCGTAAACTTTTCTTTAAAAATCTTCTCCTCAGAAACTACTGGATGGATTTCAACCAAACTTCACAGGAATGATCCTTGGGTGACCCTCTTTCAAAGTTGTTCAAGAAATTTTGATCCAATGAAAAACATGGATTTAATGGGCGTGGCTTATTTCCAAATATGGTAAAAAGTGAGTTTTCTCAGATTCTAATCAATGGATACCAATTAAATTTTACATGAATAATCCTTGGTTGACCCTTTATCAGTCTACAAAAAATCATTGTGATCAGATGGAAAATATGCATTTTATGGGCGGAGGTCATTTCTCTATATGTTATATAGTGGAAACTTTGAAAATCATTTTCTCTTAATCTAATTGATGGATATCAACCAAATTTCACTTGAATGATCCTTGAGTGACCCTTAATCAGTCTACAAAAAATCATTGTGATTGGATGAAAAATATGTATTTTATGGGCGGAGGTCATTTCTCTATATGTTATATAGTGGAAACTTTGAAAATCATTTTCTCAGGATGTAACTGATGGATATCAACCAAATTTCACTTGAATGATCCTTGAGTGACCCTTTATCAGTTTACAAAAAATCATTGTGATTGGATGAAAAATATGTAGTTTATGGGCGGAGGTCATTTCTCTATATGTTATATAGTGGAAACGTTGAAAATCATTTTCTCAGAATTTGATTTTTGGATATCAATTAAATTTCACTGGAATGATACTTGAGTGACCCTTTATCAGTGTACCAAAACTTATTTTGATTGGATGAAAAATATACATTTTATGGGTGGAGGTCAATTCTCAATATGTTAAATAGTGGAAACTATGAAAAACATTTTCTCAGAATGTAAATGATGGATATCAATTAAACATTTTTGGTATGATCTTTGGGTGACCCATTATCATGCAGTCAAAAATTATTTTGATTTGATGAAAAATATGTCTTAATAGCAGAGGTCATTTCTCTATCTGTTATATAGTTGAAACTTTGAAAATCATTTTCAACATCAGTAGAACCCCAAATATCTAAAAATCTAGTCAAAACATTTATTTGCTTTTACAAGAATTTCAAGCCTGTGGAGCGACTCAAGCCATTCATGGCTTTCTAGTTTATCCTCAAATCGTATAATTGAGACTCTGGTTAGACTGTGCGGATGCACAGACTGACCAGAGTCTTTGCCTAGCGCACATTGAAATCGTTGGAAATGTCACGCACAGGCTCAAATTATTTTCGTGGGTTGACGTCTTTAAAGGGAGTCGTTATATCGGATTGAACACTTTTTAGTTTTAATGTTTAGGTCGCTATTTGCTATCTGTTTCATATCCATTACGATACAGTCAATCTTGCTCGAGCGACCACATCTATTTAAGCGACCGTTTTTAAATTCCCCTTCTTCAAATCAAAATATCTTTTATGGTAGTCATTGTCTAAAAATTATTGAAAATGAATCCCATGTTGATAAAAGTTATCGGAATTGTCTCAATGAGACGATTCTATTGAGCCTTTACAACATAAGATTATTGAGAATTTCGCAATATTTTGCTAATTCAATAGAAAAAAATGTTTCTTAGTTGTAAACAAAATGTTTATTAGGCAGCCATTTTCTTTAAAGACCGCTTTTGGTGGTCTCGTTTGTGGTCGCTCAAAACAAGTTTTATTGTATATTTTGAATGTTCATAACGAATGGTGTGTAATCACTAAGGTCAATGAAGGGGGCTTGGCCAACGCTCCACAAATCCAGATATCTTTTTTTTTAGCTCACGAAGTGCCCAAGGTGATCATACAATGTCCGTCGTCAGTCGTGCGTCGTCAACAATTTCTTTAAACATCTTGTCAGGGATGTTCCTTGGGTCAAGCTCTACCAAAGTTATTCAAATAAATGAAATCCACCCTCAACCGTCCCTTAACAAAAAGGGTGAAAATAGGAAAATCTTCAAAAATCCTCTTCTCTGAAACCAGACGACAGACAGCTTTCATATTTAGTAAGTAGCATCATCTAGTCGACCTCTTCTAAGTTTGTTCATATCAAGACCCTGGGGTCATATTTTGGCTCCAACCGGGCGCAACCCTTTTACATGAAACCAAAGAGCGAAAATCTTTCCTAAAACCAGAGGGCACACAGCTTTCATATTTGGTATGAAGCATTATCCAGTGGGCCCCTACCGAGTTTTTTCATATCAAGACCCTGTGGTCATATTTGGGCTCAACCCGGGTGCTTCCCTTTCAGCTCATCTGAGCACGAGAGGTGAAAATAGGAAAATCTTCAAAAATCTTCTTCTCTGACACAGAAGGCAGACAGCTATCATATTTAGTATGTAGCATCATCTAGTGGACCTCTACCAAGTTTGTTCATATCAAGACCCTTGGGTCACTTTTGGGCTCCACCCGTGTGCAGCCCTTTTTACATAGAATCAAAGAGTGAAAAGACATATCCTTGTTGCTCTTGGCTGAAAACATTCCATGGTATTGATCTTATGTAAAAATCGTCTCATTGTTGACACCTGCCTATTAGATTAATGTGATGTCCAAGGGGTCAAAGAGACTCAGGTGAGCGGTCTAGAACCATCATGGTCATCTTGTTTAAAGATTCCGTTTAGATGCAAAATACCTACATTGTCGTGGAGACGAAGCAAAGGGAAAAATGTCAGGGGCGACGTTAAAGTAGCAAATTCAGTGCTCTTCAATGTTAAAAAAATGTCGAAAACTGACGGAGGTCATTTGTCCATTGCCTGTGTAAATGGATAGCAATCGTTGGTTTGATTGACAGCAGCGGCTCATCAATTTAAAAATAGCCATGCCGAAACAAAAAAAAAAAAAACATTGGTAAAATTGCACCAAAATCGAGGTATAGATCCGCAAGCAAGAGTGAAACCGTTATCTCCTATCATTTTCATTGTAGAATTCATCTTTGATCACTCACTTGAAACTGCTGATTTATACTGATGACACTACAGTATTGTGTTCTAGTACTTGTTTTGAAAAAAATGTTTTCTTTTTGAATGGGAAAACCAGGTGGTATAGACTGCAAATTATGCGCAGGCTGATGTTTGTCTAACTGCCAATGCATGATTATTTCTGGTCCAGCAAGACAAGGGTTAGAGCTCAAACTGAGCCTGTTCAAGATGGTTAACTGTTGTGCGAGAGATGATTTTGTAGCAAGTTCGTCTTGAGGAGCTAAAACGTTTCCTATTTTAAGTGACAAAACGGTAGGCTTTAGCCTAGCGTAATATTGTAAAAATTCCATTGCCATGCCTTTGACACTTCCCAAACCATGTCTTAAAAAAATCAATTTGCACCCCAACTTGCCTAAACGGTTGATATCAAGTGTTCAAGTATCAAGAAATCATATATTTTTAGCTCTAATGGGGTTTGAACCCACGCGGACTCTTCAGCGTCGCCTAGCTATTTTAAGTCCGACATCCCTTACCACTGCGCCCCTTGTTGGCTCGATACGCAGTGATTAGGGACGTCGGACTTTGAACAGTTTGGCGACGGTGCCGTGTCCGCGTGGGTTCCGAAATCCCATCAGAGCCAGTAATATTATTTCTCCGTTATGGTTGAAAAAGTCAGCAGTCGCTTCCATCAATGAGAGACTTGAATATCAAAACCGTAACTATATATTCTTAGATGAGAGGTACTATATTATAAAAATGCCTCTGCCATGCCTTTGACTTTTGAAACCATGTCTTAAAAGATTAAATTTGTATCCTAACGTGATAAAACATTTTCCAAAGGTTTGAAACTGTATACTTTCGAATAATAGAGGTAAAATTGTAAAAAAAATGCCATGTCTTTGACTTCCAAAACCATATATGTATTTTTAAATTGGTGTCATTTCAAAACTGCGCAACTGATGCTTCAATAAAGCTGCGAGGATTTGAGATTACAGTGACATATAGAAAACTACGATTCACCGTTCTCGTCATCCTTTGTTATCAGAGTTTGCATGTCATAAGTGACTTATTTCGCTTTTGCGAACAATCGGTTTTCGAACTCACAGAGATGAATGTACACACGAGCGTTGATCTTTATATTTTGTGACCCGTTACGCGAAAATACCCTCTTGGAATAATAAAAAATGAATGTTTGAAAAGGAGATTGGTTTGGGTAGAGGTCAACCAAACGTCACCCTTTTAAAATTATTCATACAAGAAGGTAGAATTATCATTCTAGATTCAGAAAATCAGCCAAGTTTGAAAATGACCCTAGTCAGACTGCACAGTCCGCGCAGCCTGACTAAGGTCTAAACTTGAATTTGCGCGCTACCCAGATGGCCATTTTGCCTTTAACGGATCACATTATACATGGTTTAATAACTTGAATAATTAGTTTGTCGTACTTAAACAGGTTAAAGATGTAGACACAGAATGGACATGCATGCGATCACGTGGAGCTGACGACTGGTCAGTGGTTCAAGGGGAAATTATTACAATTCACGAACATTAATTAATTCTACTTTATACATTCTGCAGCCTGTCCCCCTCCGGGCCAAGTACTTCCACAACAGTATCCCCCAGGGCCAGTTGGTTACCAGGGACAGCCACAAGGTCCGACAACCGTGGTGGTGACGACCCAGCCCGTTCTGACCCAGTCGTACAGAGAGACCCCAATACGTATTAACTGTCCCCACTGTAGGGCCGAGGTGGTCACGGGGACAAGCTATGAAACGGGGACATTTGCCTGGCTTATATGTGTGGTACTCTGCATATTTGGGTAAGAACATCTGAATCGAACTTTTCCACAATATTTTTAGAAATAAATTTGTCTCAGAAAAACTAAAGACTTTACTTTTAATTGTTATCAATGAAGATAGTATTTATTGCGATACCTTTCACTAAAAGAAAACTATTACTATCAGTTTCTTCTTTCCTAAAATGTGTTTATTAGCTCCGCTGTCTTTAAAAAAATACGCGATATTGTGATCTCCTTGGCGTCGTTGTTGTTGGCGCAACAACCTTCAACCTTGGCCATCTCTGTTCTTATTAAAGGTATTTTCACGAAACTAGCATGTGTATTCACCACAAAAGCTATCCAGGTGGAAAACCCTGAATGCATTTTTACAATGGTTATGACCCTTTTTTCACTTAGATTGCATTATCCAGCACCTGCAGCCCATATTTGGCACCCATGGGCAATGCTCTCGATTTAAAGATACTTATATTTTTATTTCTGCTTCTGTCTTTGGCTCGACTGTTTTGAACAAAAGAAATGTAGAATAATGCTCCTAGATCAAGAAAATATACAGACAGAGAGAAAAGGGCATATTCGCAATCAGCGCAGGATGACTAGGGTGGATACTTTTCATTTCTTGATGGCCCATTTTTTCCAGAAGGATCACATATCTAAATATTCCATTTTTTCAGATGCGATGCAGGTTGCTGTCTGATCCCATTCTGTATGGATGGATGTAAGGATGTCGTTCACAACTGTCCAAACTGCAACCAAGTGGTTGGTCGATATAACAGGCTGTAATGACTGGTTGGTGGAACACCAGAGTTGGAATATGTTAACATGATGTTTAAATATACATCATATATGTACTTTTTTTTATACCATTTGATAATTATAATCAGTGCAATCAATCTTGCCTATCATATCAATCAATCTTACCTTTCATATAACATTACTCTTACAAAAAAGTTCAACAAGAGCACCGCCTTCGCATGGCTGTAGATCAAAAAGTCAGTTGTAAAAGGGGTATAATTCATACAAAATGCATCTGAAGTTATTCCCCTTGATAGTATAGGTTCCTCTTTTGACGATGAACAACTGTGCCAACTGTTTCAAGTGAATGCCTTGAGTAGAACCAGAGATATAACAAAATATCAAAATGCTTGCACGTAGACAATAGCAACATCGACAACGCAAATGCTGTGGAAATACTTCGGATTTCTCTGAATATAATAGAGCTAAAAATCAAACATGTTTGATGTTAAAATGCGCAGCTATATTCAAGAAGATGGTCTTTTGGAATTTGCTTCTTTCAAGTTACGCCCATTGAATCAATGTTTTTCATCTCATGAAATTTCTTGGTCGCTTCAGATATAGTTTCACCAAAGCTTTATACTCATAAAAAGTTATTCAATCCATCAAGTAATTTCAGAGGAGCAGAAAAAGTTCATGGACCAATACACACATGTACACAAGGACTCATCCTTTGCTTTGCTATGAAAATAGCAAACTTGAGCTATCAGCAAATGCAGTTGAAAATTGATTTCTTCTCAGAGAATTTAGGAATTTCTGTCAATCCCAAGAAAGTTGTAAATGATTTTTAAAAAATAAAAAGTGAGCCTACTTGTGCCAATTCCAACATTTCCAAATGTGCCCAAAGCATAGACTCTGGGCAACCTGTGCATCTAACCAAAGTCTTCACTTTGAGCTTTGTAGATAGAGAAGGTCTTTCATTATCTAAAGGCAGTCAGGGAATTCTTCTATTTTTATGTGGCATTCTAGGTTGCTCAATAGCCCTCTTATTACATAAATTACATAGGCTCAAATATAACTTCGCTTGGCTATGTGTATAAGTAAGGACAATACAATGTAAAACATTTAGATTTGGAATACATTAATAACATTTCACATGAATGCCTTTTTAAGTATTTTTTCTATTTTCTTTATTATTCTAGTGGCTTGTATGTAATATACTTATACTCATGTCAACTTATATATAATTGTCTTTTGATTTGAAAATTTATTACCATACACTTTTATTTGTTAAAATCATTGTAAGAGGGTTGTTAAAAAATTAACCAGATTTTGCCTCGCAAAATTTTATTTTTAAAGCAATCAAACTAAATTTGGTATCATTCGCTGTCGGAATTCAATTCACATATGGATACATAAAATTGGTATAGTTATTGAACAAAGCCCTCACGCATCTGCCATATAAAATGCCATGGAAGCGAGTACTGGGCGCAGCAAATAAAATAATTCATATATTTGATCTTCGTTTGTAAATATTCTTTCTTTTCTAATTGTTGAAAACTTAATTTGAGTTGCTGGAATAACTATTTCCAAATGCCTTGTCTTGATTTGAAGTAATTTGACCGTAGAATTTTTCGATAAGGTTCGTTCAAAATGTGGCAGGTAAGTGTTTCAGACCATTCTAGACTACGTCAATTGAATGCTCGAAATTTTGATTTTTGTATTGATTGTATTGTTTTGTATTTGATTTCTGTAGAGGGGGTTCAAACATCATGCAACAAACTCCGACATGGTTTTAAGGCACGCAGGTGTTGCGAGTCTGTGACCTGCAATTAAGTGGGTAAGACTCTCAAAACTATCTGCTGTAAGTCTGTAGGACAATCTGATATTCAACTTCAGAAAAGAATGGGAGACTGTTTATAACAGTCTTCCAATCTTTTCTGAAGTTGATCTTCAAAGGTTCGTAGTGCTTATACAAAATTAAGGTTATGGGTAATGATTAAAGGCTGCGTAGGAACATTGCCCTACCCAATACCCGAGTACTCATGTACTCACCCGAGCTCTAGTTGACACTTTACATACTACCCAGATGGTCCCTTTTCCAATAATGGGTTTAATTTATAAATTTAATGGATTATTATATGTGTTGTGAAAAAAAATGCAAGTGCTTATTTCAAGAGATCTATCCTTCTGATACTTTATGTTGCATTGAAGCCTAGGGTAAATTCCTAAACTCATTTGAGCACTAGCTGCCTAATGAGGAATTCAGTGATTTTGTGATTGTTCTCTTTGCTTGTATATAGATATTTACAGAAAATGTCTTGCAAGATGTAATAATGTTCGATTCCAAATTTTTGTAACTGCAGCTTTATTGTATCTCCAGTTACCATACTTTGGTCAAATACAAAATATACTCATGCAATTAAGTTTTTACTTTAATCAATCATTATATTTTGATTCAGGTGAGCGATTTAGAGCTCTTATTGCCCTCTCATTGTTGTTTAAGAACTGTCTTATTTCTAGTCACATTTTAGAGTATTGTGTGTGTAGTAGTTTTACATTTAAGTTAAACTTCATAATTTGTTCGTGAAGACAGTATAATAAACAATTTGTAATTTAGACATTTTGAGTTCATAATTAGTTTATCACCAGCACTATAGTGAACAAAAACATTACTGTCAAACATTCTGGAGCGACCAAGTCTATTTAGAGACCATTTTTATTGAGTGACCGTTTTCAATTTCCCCATTTTTAAATAAAAAAAAATCTATAAAAGTAGATATCACTGTTTTAAAATTATTGTTAATGAATCCTATGTTGTTAGAACTCACCAGAATTGTCTCAATGAGACAATTCTATTGAGTTTTAACAGCATAGGAATATCAAGAATGTGACAATAATATACATTTTCAATCAAAATTATAAACCTTATTTTTAAAAAAAAATCTGTATCAAGCGACCATTTTCTTTAACTACCATACCCTTTTATCGGTGGTCCTTTTTGTGCCTTCTTATTACAAGTTTTACTGTACTGTGCAAATTCCGAGTCCAAAAAGAATACCAATGGTCATTTGGGGCTGGTTTTACTAAACATCTTACGATAATTTTTTGCACAAGTCAAAAATTAAAGTTTCTAGAGTAATTACTAAATAAGGAATTCTGCCATGCATCATCAGATTAGAATCGTCTTTTAAAGACTTTCAAAAGAGATATTGCAAAACAGAATCTTATAATGAATGAAAACACCAGGTATGATTTGTGATTTTGATTTTTTTTTTTAAAAGGAGTGTAGTAAAATGTGCCCCAGCTCAATACAAGAGGACCATGATGGTCCTAGATCGCTCACCTGACTCTCTTTGATCACTTTGACATCACATCAAGTAAAAAGGCAGATGTCATCAAGAAGATAATTTCTACATTAAACCAAGTTTCACTAAGTTTGGGCCATATTTGTGGCCATTTGAGTTATTTCAAGTAAATTATCATTAAGATTACAAGATTGGACCATATTTGTGACTTCTGGAGCTCTTAAAAGAAAATTGTCATTAAGGCCCCTTTTCCCATGATATGGCACGGATCCTTCCCAATTTCAAAAGAGTTCATCCTCATGACCTAACAAACATTCTGACTAAGTTTCGTGATGATTGGACCATATTTGTGGCTACTGGAGTGTAAACAAAAAAAAAAATGTCATTAAGGCCCCTTTTCCCTTGATATGGCATGGATCCTTCCAATTTTCAATAGGGTTCATCCTTGTGACCTTACCAACAATCTGACCAAGTTTCATGAAGATTGGAACATATTTGTAGCCTCTAGAGTGTAAACAAGAAAATTGACATTAAGGCCCCTTTTCCTGTGATATGGCATGGATCCTTTCCATTTTCAATAGGGTTCATCCTTGTGACCTGACCAACATACTGACCAAGTTTCATGAAGATTGGATCATATTTGTAGCCTCTAGAGTGTAAACAAGAAAATTGTCTTTAAGGCCCCTTTTCCTGTGATATGGCATGGATCCTTTCCATTTTCAATAGGGTTCATCCTTGTGACCTTACCAACAATCTGACCAAGTTTCATGAAGATTGGATCATATTTGTGGCCTCTAGAGTGTAAACACAATTGTTGACGACGCACGACGGACGACGGACATTCAATGGTCACATAAGCTCACCTTGAGCACGATGTGCTCAGGTGAGCTAATAAAACTCATAGCCTTTCATTCAATACATAAATTATTAGATTTTTTGTTCACAGATTGAAATTTGATTTGACACATAGATCACATTAGCAAAGGAAATTATTGCCTCCAATATAATCTTTATTTCTTATCAGACAAAATAGGGCATAATTCCTACCAAAATAGTATTCAGATATATCCTTCATGATAGTTTTTATTTATCCACTTGATATGGCAATTCCTTCATTTACCTCACAATTTTATTTTTTTTAAAAAGCATGAAGGTTATAAAATCAAAGTGCTGTCAGCACTGTAAATTGGACATCATTGAGAGGCTGGGATAGTGCAATAGTTCGCCAATTAAAAGGGCTCAAATTTGGACAATAAAAGTTGGTAAAATCTTTGCCCAATTTTTGAGTTTTTTGTCTTAACACTCCATCTTTTCGAGGACATCGCCAGCTCATCCAACCTCGTGGGTCCGATTTTGAAAGCTTGCTGATTCGATAGCCCTCTGCTAGTCTAAATTATTTCTTAGCAAAATTTTTACGTTGTTATAATGAGCACGCGCCAAGCTAAAAGATTGTCTGTTAATATTATTCCTCTCTCTATAGAGTTTAAAAGCCTGTTTAGCAACAAACATTTTTCATTAAACTATTTACAATTTTGATTACCAACATGTTTGTATTTCAAGCATTGGGTTTTCCCAAATACTATAAATGCATTTTCCCTCAAGAAACACGTGAAATCGCCAATTATGCTATTTATATCTTTGGTTTCTGACCAATCGATTAAATCTAGCAGCACTCTATGGGTAAGTTCATATCGGACTCGGTTTCGACCCGAGTTGACCGGGTTTCCATCAGAACGACCTCGGTTTCGACACTAGTGATGTCATCTTAACCTTTCAACCTCGACGCTTCTGATCCTGGGTCAGGCCGGTGTTCCTTGGGTTCCAAAATGGCGTCGAAAACAGTGCACAACAATTCGATTACATAAAACAAATGTTCTCTATTACTTTAAACGACAAATACTTTTTTCTTATTTTATATAGTATTTTCACGAGTTAATCACATTTTTTTAATGGGATAACGATATTTCATGGTTGATTAATTATTCTTGCGGTAATGTGAAGTTTGTTTACTACCGCCAGTGGATAACTCCGTTCACTTGAATGTCCTTGCTGCGCATGCATATTAAAGTCAATTTTAGATTATTACATCTTACGCGACTCTCGGGCTGCCATTTGAATTTCCCCTATCATTATTCATGAGTTGTTCTAAAAATAGATCGCTCTTACTGCTATCCCATATCAGTTTATCGTATGTACTTGTCGGTTTATTTGTTGTTGAATAATTTTTCTTCATACTCAAATTTGAATTTATTGAAAACAGGATTGGAGCGTGATCAGAGTGCTCATTGAAATCAAATATTTCAAAATTACAAAATTATTTCTATTTGTTAACACATAGTCAACAGTACTCATTCCACCATTGGAACAAAAAGTAAACTTCCCACGCTCCTTGTTTCAGTGCAGACGACTATTGACCAATGAAAAACAACTTAATTGACACATTTCGAGCAGACGATGTCCATTTGAATCTACCACGTGGTCTGAATTTACGCGTGGGTTTTGACCGAGTGATAATATCATAACAGAGTTTGATTGGTTGTCAGCCCTACAACTGGTAAATGACCGTTCGAGAAAAACACCAGAGCAGTAATATTGTAATTGCTACAAATTTATTGTACAGTTAACCTATTGTACGTTTCAACTCCTTTACTCAACAGAAAATCTTGTTATAAACACTGAAAATACTAACTGGTAATTACTAAAAGCGAAAATTACATCAAATTTTGTATTAGCCTCTTCTCTATTTGTCGAAAAGTAAATAAGATAAAAACAAAGTTTGTAGATTGTGACTGAAAAGGCTGTTTCTTCAGTGTTTGAAAACACATAATTTGGTTTGAACACATTGCTCAGAAGTTAATGGTAAAAATGTAGTGGGTCAAACAGACTGGATTTCTGGAAAACAGTATTTATAAATCGACTGCTTTGCAGTCCGATTTAAAAATAGAATTGTGTGAGAAAAGATTTAATTAAAATGTGGTCTTGCTCTAAGCCATGAATATCATTTCTTTCCTAATCTTTACAACTAAAAATATCACAGAAATGCTTCAAACAGATACATGTCCAATGTACATTGAATAGGAATTAAAAATGCAAGTTTCTTTAAAAAGCATAACATTTAATACTCCATGTGCTACAAGCAAGATTAACACTTTCCTGTTTTCTTTAAACTACAGTCTTAATCAAGTTACACCAGTCCTCAACAACTCTAAACGCGTCCAGTTCTGGCTTGTTCAATCTTACGTCGCACTTGATTACAATGAAGAGTAAGCTCGGCATGCTGCATCTTAAGTCGTTCTAGTTTATCGCGTAAATCGTCACCCTCGTCCTTCCGTTCTTCAAAGTCACGTAGTAACGATTCATTTCCTAATAAACCACAATTTTGACGAAGTCTTTGATTATCTATTCTAAGAGCATCCCTTGCTTGTTTCGTTCTGGATAAAATATCTCTTTTCTGAAATACAAAATTTAGACATTTTTAATTCTTGTTGTGCGGAATATAATCTCCAATAAAATTTTTTGAAAGCAAAATGCTGAGACCAGCTTATATTGTTAGTTTCTTATTTTCTTTTTGGATTAGTTTTATTTGTATGGGATTTAACGCCACTTTCAACATTGCAGTTATATTGCAGAAGCTGGTGCACCTACTCAAGGTTTCCTATCATCTCTCACACAAGTACAATCACAACACTTTATCTAAGCCACCAGCTGCTCAACCCCCTTGGGCATACAAACTACTTGTCTTACATCCATTGGTTAGAGTTAAATTATTCATGTCAAATACAAATGTCAGATGAAATTTGGACAAGTTCGGTTGAAACCAAGCCCAATGCATTATCACTGAACTTGCTGGGCTTGTCATACACTTTTTGGTTCAACACATATTGTTTTGAGTTAAAAGCCCGTGAATTTGGTATATGCTTATCCCAAGCAATAGTCATACGAAATTGGAGACTCTGTAACTAACCATTCAAAATACATCATGACCAATGTTAAAAAGTCTTTTTGCTGAAAATAAGTGACCTTGAATATGACCAAGACATTGACCATTGACCTTTATTATTCTATGAAAGGGGTTTTCATAAGTGATACATATCTGAAATATGAAGGCTACAGTACTTTCCATTCGAAAGTTATTGCCAAAGAAAAACTTTCATCATACAGAATTTTGACATTTAAAAATGAATTTGACCCTGACCGATTCTACCATTTTGAATCAAGAAAAAGGTCATTCACAAAGTTACCAAAATTAATCTGAGACAATCTCAATGCCTCAGTGCTAAACAGTTGTAACTGCCTATATACATATAGCCAGTCACAACTGTTTTGCACAAAGCCAGCAAAATGACATAAACAATTTTTTTCAATAAAATGTCTAATACCTGACTAGAAGGAAACATTATTTACCTGCGCCACCTCAGATTCCACATCCCTGAGATTCCGTTTCTGTACTTGATTTTCTGCTTGAACATATTGCAGTTTTTCTTTCAGATGAGTAAGGACCTGTACTGTACTGGTGATCTTCTTGCGCAATTTTAACAACTCCTAAATGTTTAAAAAGATGTTCTAATGTAATATATCAATATATAAAATCATAATCATTTGCATGTTCATTTCTTTGCAAACATTCAGTAATGTTCGGCCCGGTCTTTCGCCCGTATAATCATTTAATGTTTCTCATGCTCTTCATGAAAAATTCCTGCACAAAGCCTTGTCTGACAGTATAGACAAAGATCAGTCTGTACAGATGTGCAGTCTGATCTTAGCTTACACTGCCTGTTTTTTACTTAATTATTGTGTTGGAAATTCTCCTAGACAGGTTGAGATGTCCCAAATATTGGTAAGTTTTTTTAGAGAAAATAAATTTAGATTTAGCAGTGAAAGGGTTAAATTTTCATTTCATTGAAAAACATTCAGTAAAGAATAATATCATTGGACCTTGCCACAATCGAAAATAACAACCTATCAACTGACTCTATACAGAAAATTCAATGATTTGCAACCTAATTGTTAACAAAAAATGATTCACAGAAACTTCATTTCGATTTTGTAGGAAACTCCAATATTTTGATAAGTAGACAAAAGATTGAAAACATTTTGAGAAAAGGAGAAATAGGTTGATTTCCTCATGATGTTTCCTCCTCAATTCTATTCGTCTTGCCATGGGTTAGGATACTGAGATAAAATGTTTTTAATCTGACATAGCAGCTAGTGCCTCAGATGAAATTTTGTTAAAGAACAAGTCAATGGCTTAGCGCGAAACAGCTGTAACTACCTATAAACACATAGGCAGTTACAACTGTTTTGCCCTGAACCATTGACTGTTGTTAGAAATGACAGAAAATCATAGGTAGGTGCACCAGCCATCTCTGCAGTAATGTTAAAATTGGAATTAGACCCAATTCAAACAAACTAGTGTATAAATCTCAGGGCTCTTGTTTGACCCTTCAACCAGGGTTTTGACAAAAAAATCTGATAGTATCTTATTTTGACCCTTAGAAATTTTTTCCAATGGGGTCATTGTGACCCCCTTCTTTAAAATTTCTAAGGGTCAAAACTTTTTTAGATGCATCTGATATATTATCTAAAACTTTACAAATCAATTGCTTACTTCATATCTTTAAAAGAAAAGGTCAAATGACTCATAAACCTATAAAATCTTTACACATGATTAGCGCTTTCTTGTTGTTTGACCCCTTTAAATTATGTTTGACCCCCTGAATTTAATGGTCAAGGGGTGAATGAATCAATTAAAAGCTCTAGCACATTCCCTGAATCTCACCTCATTTCTTTCTTCAATCTTTTCATTATATGTCTGGTTTTCAATTTTCAATTGTTCAAAGTCAATGAGATGTAGACCCTCGGCTAACTCTTCTTTTGACTTCAGCTGATGTTCTTTCTTCTTGAGCTTGTTCTTCAGTTTAATGTTTTCCAATCTGACGTTCACCACTTCTGATTCTTTACGATTTTCTGCCGCTAGGTAGGACTCAATATCCTGAAAAAATTAGGGATTATTTTTAGACTTTACTTAGTATAAACAGTACACTACTTATTTTCAAGTGAGCATCTCCATTCTTAAATGTTATGTTTAGGCACTTACTAATAGTAAACAGAAGTTGCAAGACACCAGACTTTCAAACCTAAGATAAGTGGTACGAATTCCTAGAAAATGGAAGGGCTTTCCTGGAAACTGACTTTCCCTGGCATAACTAGAAGTGAACTGAAGAGAAACTTAGATGGAGCTTAGAGTGTATTGGTGCTTTACATATGGCATGTTGAAGAACCAAGGAGGTCTCTAATTGTAAAAGAGCTAGGGGCGTATGAATCTGGATTTCCTTGTATCCAAAGTAAACGTATATTGAGGATTCAGCAAAAGACTGTACTAAGTGTCTTTACAATGTATAGACACTTGGTACAGTCTTGCACTGAGCTCTTGATATGCCTAGAGCATAGTCGGACCTTAATCCTACAATCACAAACAAACTACAGCACCTACCTTAGGAGGTATAGGCCTTCCAGACCTACTGTTGAGTGCATTCAGAGCCACCTGTTTCTTGAATTCCATAAACTTCAGTCTTTCATCATCAACTCTCTCTTTTCTTTCCTCACATCTAGACTTGAGGTCTGTTATCTGGTGTTTGTAATTGTCCCTTTCCTGCATGTCCTGTCTTCTAAGATCCTCCAGTTGAGCTGTACACAAAAAAAATGTCAAAACTTTTGGGGTTACACTTTTGTGTAACATCAACAAGAGTGCCATAGTCACAAAATATGCCGCCACTTTGCTGCTGTTTCACGAAAATAATTGTAGACACTACTTATTTTGACAGAACCAAATTCAAAATGACCAAGTTTCATTTAAATCAAGACAAAAAGTTAGGAGGAATTGCCTTCACAAGGCTGCAATTTTAATAAGCCCCAGACACTAAGTTTTAAGGGGGCATAATTCAGGGAAATAAATGAGCCATAAAATCCTTGATCCATGTACATCTACAAATTATGGAGATGACATTGACCAACTTTCATTTAAATAAAGACAAAAAGTAAGGAGTTGCGTTCGAAAGGCTGCAATTTCAATAAGCCCCAGATACTAAGTTTTAAGGGGGCATAATTTAGGGTAAATTTAATGAACCATAAAAATCCTTACTTCATGCTCATCTACAATTTCGGTTATAACATCCACCAAGTTTCATTTAGATCCAGCCAGAAACTTAGGAAGAGTTGCATTCACAAGGCTGCAATTTCAATAAGCCCCAGAGACTAAATTTTAAGGGGGCATAACTGAGGCAATAAGCCCCAGAGACTAAGTTTTTAAGGGGCATAACTCAGGCAAAAATCAACGAACCATTAAATCCTTCCTTCTAGTCCAGTCAAAATAGCATATGACCTGGACCAATTTAGAACAGAAATGAAACCTATGCCATTGAACTCGGGAAGTTTCCACCTTTCCAAAGAAAAAAATATAAAACAATCCCTCAGTTGCGATTTGAGTAATTTTGGGTTAAAAAATAGGTTTTTTGATGAAAAATTTGGAAAATTGGAATTTTGTTGTTTTTGAAAAAATAATTATATTTATGATGTTGAAATGTGAGAAAGTGTCAATAAACAAGAATTTGATGGGTAGAAATATGTAACTTAGCAGAAAACCAACAAAAAAGTATTTTTTATTATTTTTTTTTCGGGGGGGGGGGGGGAATTATTATTGCTGCTAATATATAACATTCATTATATTGATGGATGAATTCTATTTCAGAATATTCAGATTGACTGAATGGGATGATTGTTGAATGCTCCTTTCAGGAAATTCTAAATTATACAACATCATGGTGCACCTGACCATATCTTCCTGGGATTTCTTGAACTAGTACAGTAATAATTTCCATCATCAGCTCCTGGTCCCATAATTATCATTCGTAAATGATGCATTCATTAGAACACAACATCAATGAAAGGTATTCTTCAAATGAAGGAAATTTAAACGAACTTATATAACATTTTTAATTTGTTCATATGAAATTAAGTTTTAAAACAAACAAATATAGTTATATATATATCTGAAACCTTTTCCCAACTGCAACACGTTTTTATCTCATGTGTAGTATTTATATACTACTCAAAGTTTGCTAAGCACCAAAACTTTTACATACTTTAGTACTTGGAAAAAATGAATTTTCATAATAAGAATGTTGGAAAATGGTCGATTGTTATCAGTTTTTAAGAAGAAAATAAAGCTTTAACATGAAAAGAAGACTTTAAATGTTGACAAACAGGGAGACCCTAGAAATTGGTCTGTTTTCTTGACAATTGAAACTAGAAAGCCATGAATGGCTTGAGTCGCTCCACAGGCTTGAAATTATTGTAAATTAAAAGCAAATAAATGTTTTGACTAGATTTTTAGATATTTGGGGTTCTACTGATGTTGAAAATGATTTTCAAAGTTTCAACTATATAACAGATAGAGAAATGACCTCTGCTATTTAAAGACATATTTTTCATCAAAATCAAAATAATTTTTCGCTGCATGATAATGGGTCACCCAAAGTTCATACCAAAAACGTTTGATTGATATCCATCAGTTACATTCTGAGAAAATGTTTTTCATAGTTTCCACTATTAAACATATTGAGAATTGACCTCCACCCATAAAATGCATATTTTCCATCCAATCACAATAAATTTTTGTAGACTGATAAAGGGTCACCCAAGGATCATTCATGTAAAATTTAATTGGTATCCATTGATTAGAATCTGAGAAAACTCACTTTTTACCATATTTGGAAATTAGCCACGCCCATTAAATCCATGTTTTTCATTGGATCAAAATTTCTTGAACAACTTTGAAAGAGGGTCACCCAAGGATCATTCCTGTGAAGTTTGGTTGAAATCCATCCAGTAGTTTCTGAGGAGAAGATTTTTAAAGAAAAGTTTACGACCGAACGCACGGACGGACGACGGACACAACGCCATGACAATAGCCCCAGTGGCTTTCAGCCAGTGGAGCTAAAATATCAAATTTGACCAAAAAAGTGTTCTGCATTTTGTTCAATAACGAGTATGAGAGCCAGCACTGTCAATAACAGCCTGACAGCACCTCTGCATACTCCTGAATAAGTTCTGGATTACTTTTTGGGGAATAACAGACCATTCATCTCTAAGGATCTGGCCGAGCTCTTGGAGTGTCCTTGGCTGGACCTGGCGAGCCGAAACTCGGACCTGTAGCTCATTCCATATATGCTCTATCGGATTTAAGTCCGTTGAGGGAGCCGGCCAGTCCAATGGTGGAATGCCCTCTTCTTAGCGATACTCTTGGATTATCATCCATTAAAATGAATCCATCCCAAAAAGCACCAGCGTAAAATCTTACATGGGTATTGAGGATTTCATCAATGTACCTACAAGCTGTCAGAGTACCTCTTTCTAAAATAACTAGATCAGTCCGTCCATCCCAGCTGATGCCACCTGAAACCATGATGGACCCACCCCTATAGCGATTGTGCTCAACAATGTTTGCTGCCTGAAACTTTTCCCCCGGCCTTCTCCACACCCTAGCCCGCCTATCAGTGTAGTCCAGGCAATACCTGGACTCATCCGTGAATAGCACGGGGCGCCAGCAACTTATCCACCAGCCACCGTAATCCAATGCCCATGTTAACCTACAGCACGCCACATTTGAGTGACATTTGGATTTGCCATGAGTAACGACTTTAAAGTTAATAAGGTACTGAAAAACAGGAACTAAGCATCTACACGAAACCTGTACATGTAGAAAATGAGAAAGGACAGGTAAGAAACCTGGGTTTCTCATGTTGCACTAGTCTCGCGAGAAAATTGCGTGTCAAATTGGTTATGTATACATAAGATATCTTGTCAATACATTATTTTACAATTTTAAATATGATCACGAATGCTTTTTTTGTTGTTGTTTAAATCAGCTCCTGTAGCACAGCGAAAAAGTTTGGTGCTTAGCAAACTTTGAGTAGTATATGAACTAATAAAAATGTTATATTAGTTCGTTTAAATTTCCTTCATTTGAAGAATACCTTTCATTGATGTTGTGTTCTAATGAATGCATTATTTACGAATGATAATTATGGGACCAGGAGCTGATGAGTCGAAATGGAAATTGTTACTGTACTAGTACAAGAAATACAAGGGAGATATGGTCAGGTACACCATGGTGCTGTATAATTTAGAATTTTCTGAAATGAGCATTCAACAATCATCCGATTCAATCAATCTGAATATTCTGAAATATGATTTATCAATTGACATATTAAATGCCATGTTAGCAGCAGTAACCCCCCCCCCCCCCCCAGCTCGACATCCCCCCCTTTTTTCTGGTTTTCTGTTAAATAACATATTTCTACCCATCCAATTCATGTTAAGTAACATTTTCTCACATTTCAACGTCATAAATATCATTATTTTTCAAAATCTACGTAATTACAATTTTCCACATTTTTCATCAAAATACCTATTTTTTTACCCAATATTACTCAAATCCCAACGAAGGGATTATTTTATATTTTTTTCTATGGAAAGGTGGGTACTTCCTGAGTATTATGGCATAGGTATCATTTCTGTTTTAATTTTGTCCAGGTTGACCCTATTTCAGTCTTAGTTTGACTGGACTATTCATGCACATCTACCAATTGAGGTGATAACATTGACCAAATTTCAAGAACATCCAGCCAGAAACTTAGGAGGAGTTGCATTGACAAGAAAAGTGGACGGACGTACGGATGGACGGACGCACAGACAGATGGAGAAGATGACGCCAATATACATCCACCTCCGGCGGCGTATAAAAATCAGTCAATTAAAATTTTATTTGATAAATTTATAATTTTGGGGGGGATTTTTTTTTTCCAAATGTGATATTGACTTTAGAAGATCTGAAGAAAAGTGAAAAAATAGGGAATATGATCTGAATCTAGAATTTTTTAACTTTATGGCATGGTAACCAGAGTTCTTTTTGGATTAGATTCTGTTAACTATATTCACTGTGTATTTTCAATTACAATCCTTTGAATTAGTTTTAGAAATAATTTTTCATAATTATTAAATTTTAATCTGTATTCAAGTTATGATTTCTATTTGCCTGGAATAAGTTATATACTATTGCCAACATAGATTATTAGATGTTTAAAAAGTGCACCATCTTACCCATATATTTAAGATATCGTTGTTCCTGGTCAGTTACATTTTTGTCGTATTCCTGCCTACTCTCATCTGCCTTCTTCTTTCTGAAGTATTCTGCTAGTTTATGTTGAAGCTGGTAGTTTTGCTGCTGAAGTTGTTCTCTCTCAGCTATAGCTTGCTGTAAAGTAATGGGATAGTCAGTTAGCCCTCTTTTATTGAGTAACTTGAAAAGATCATCTATATCAAATACACAATAGCATTCCATCCTGGAATACATTGTGACGTTTAAAATTTAAATGATCTTTTTTGTTATAACATCATAGTAATTTTTCCTAAATGACAAAAATGATGGAATCACTGTAGCAAGGGAGATAATTAATTTGAGTAAGTGCATAGTAACAGGGGAGATAATTCATGTGAGCCAATGCATAATAATAGGGGAGATAACTCAAATATATATTTTCTAAAGCAAGGGAGTTAATCCAAATTTAATGTTTTTAAACAAATAGAAACTTTTGTGAAAAAATTGGCCAAATGAAATCTGACTCCAAAAATATCAATGGAAAAGGATAAATGCATATAACAGCAATGTTTTCAGGTTTAAAATGTTCACCACTTTTTCTATCAAGATTTTCCTTGTTTTTTTATCAAAGGGAAAAATGCCAAAATTACTGTAGCAAGAGAGATAATTAATTGCAATATATGCATAGGAAGAAGAGATAACTCATTTTTACCCTAAAACACTGGAGTTTATGAAAAATTCATGAATATGAACAAGAGAGACTTTTTGAAAACATATTTATAGGAAATATGATTTTAAAAACATAAAGGGAAAAGGAGTAATATAACACACCAATATTTTCTTAAGAACTGAAGTATTTCCACTTTTTCTAACCCATTTTGTTTCATATATTACTTACTTATTTAACTGTATCAAATGACATACATGTCCATGAGCAAATGTTCTCCTTTTCAGAACAATCTTGAACATATGATTCTTCAGGAACCATTGTGTTAATAGGAAAAGCATTAAAAATGCCTTTTTTTTTGGCTTTTTTCAAAATTTTGAATGACAAAAAAGCCTCAGAATATTTATGTAAAAAATATAATTGTTACCTCCTATAAATAAGTGTAAATCTATTTGAAACTCCTGTTTTATTTTTAGCACTTACAATGGTTGTGTGCTAACCTCTTTTCTCCTAGTAGATAATATACATGGCTCAAGATAACAGTGATTGATGATAATCTGAATCCTTTATTTCTCATCCAAACCCTATGATATGGGTTCTCATTGAAATCGTCTCAATGAGACAATTTCAATGAGAACCCATAACATAGGATTTGAAAGAGGAATAATGGATTTCTCATTCTCAAAGCGAAATCACTCTAACTTCTGAGAATGAGGTGTCCATTTGACTCCTTACTTATTAAATGACATCAAGAAGTCCAAGCACAAAGTCAGGAGTCTGAATCTTCATAAAGGAAAGAACTTTGGTTAAAATAAGAAATTGCTTGCTTGTTACAAGCAATTTCTTCCTTCCACACAAGTTTCTCCTTACTTACAAGACGGTTTTCTTTCAATATACTACTAGGTGCAAGTAAATGTTGTCTTCCATAACTTTAAAGTGAAAAGATCTACAATTTTGAAAATGATTAAAAAGTGAACTACCGATGCATTTGTTTGTTGAAATATTCTAATATGATCCAGGGAGTCCATCGGACTACTCACTTACAAAGCAATGAAGTCCAAACTGATAACTAAGGAGTCTCAGCCTCCTTGACTCTTTCTAATATAAATAGTGTCAAACCCTGTTTACCTATAGGGCTCTCTGAACAAAGATGGAAACTTACATGATATCTTTCAATTAACTCATCCCTGTCAAATTCAGGCTGCTCTTCTTCTTCTTCTTCTTCCTCCTCTTCTTCTTCTTCTTCTTCTCCTTCATCAAATGTTGTCAGGTGACCCGGCTCCTTCTCCTCGGCTGACCCTGGTCTTGACCTCTCTGGGGTCCCCGGTTCAAGCTTGTCAGGTACCTTGATTTCAATTTGTTCAGTTGGGCTCCCTTCTCTTGACAACTTTTCACCCACCCCAACAGGACTCTCAGCCCGCTCACCTTCGGCAAAAGTATCGCTCTAGAATGAAATGTTTTTGCAAAATTTATACAAGCAACTATTTATTTGATACCATCAAGACATTAAAAATAAATTATCAGAATTGTGAAACAGACAAAAAAGATTGTATAAGATTTGATCTATTAGGAAAAATAAAAACTGCAGTGATTATAGGGATAAAATTTTATTGAGAAAAAAAGAGAGAAAAATATTGCATGTACAAGCACAATGAAACCAATAGTTTCAAACAAGCCAATTTCTTCCTTCTCTACAAAATTTTCTATAGTCCATATATCTTTGTTTCTATTCAAATTACTCTGATTTTTCGGTATCCTGTGCAGCCTCTTTCATTTTGGACCAGTCTAAATTTCTGAAATACCGGACAGTTTAAGTTTACTCATCAACAATTAACCATGCCTTGTCATGCTGAATAAAAAGCCTTGCCAAAAAAATCAAAGCGCTTAAAGCTTTGAGTTCCTAATTGTGAGTCAGTATTTGATCATGAAAATATGATTTTGAAACTTCTCTGGTTTGATTGATTGATTGAATGGAGTTTAAGGCCGCTTTCAACATTTTTTCAGTTATATCGCCGCGACTTGAGCACCCAACAACAGATTCCTGGTATTTCTCTTGCCAGTACAACCACCACAATCAGGTGGTATAGACTAAGATTAGACTGCACATATGTGCAGACTGATCTTTGTCCATACCTCCTGCCAAAGCAGGAATATTCCAGGATCAGCATGACAAGGGTTAAGATAAGACTAATACCTGAGGTACAGGTGATTTAGATTCTGCTTCTCCTTCAGCTTTTTGTTGCTCTTCTCCTCCTTCTCCCTCTTCTTTCTTTTCCTCTCCCTCAGGAGCCCCTTCAACTTTTTCTTCACCCTCAGCAACTTGTTCCCCTTCAGCAGCCCCTTCTTCTGCAGGTTTCTCCTGTGGGGCACCCTCTTCTGTCCGTTCAGCTCCTTCAACTGTGAGAAAAAGACAAAACAAAACATTAATACAGTGGTCTCGCGATAGCTCGAACACTCACGGGACCAACCAATTTGCTCGAGTCATCGCATGATTCGAGTTAATGCCAGTAAGCAAAATTATCATCTATGAAGACGTTTCACTTCTTTTTAAACCTACCTTTGCATAGTTTGCCTTCAAATTATGCAGTACACATGTAAAATACTCCCCGAGGAATGGTTTTACGAAATATATAACTCTGATTTAAAACAATTTGTAAAATCAGGCGAATGAATATTGTCAAATCGTAACGGTTCAAAAGAGAAAAAATTTACAAAAATCGATGATCGATGAAATCGGCGTCAATATTGTAGTGTCTGTTCTCAGTATAAGGTCATTGAAATGACAAAATGTTAAGATATGGCAATTTTAATTAGGGGCTCTATAGCAAGCTTAGTATTTCTTCCTTATAGTATTTCGTAGCTATCGTTGCTGAGTGACAAAATTTTAGACGTTTTATCAGTCAGAAGATAGGCGAGGTTGCAAGCAATTTCTTCTTTTCTCACAATGTTATCCATAGAGCTAACTTCCTCGGTACCTCTAATAATCAAATTTGTAAGGGTGTTTCCTCAAATGGCATTTGTAAACGAAGAATGAAGTTTACAATCTTTCTTTGATTTCTTCCGAAATTTATTAAAAAGTGTTGTTCAACAGAATCAAAGGTGATACGGGATTCAAGACAATTTGAAATAGACGCATTTTTCTTTCACCACGCTTTGGTACCAAACACTGTCGATTGGCGACCGAAACGTTGAATCTACAGCTGAAAAAAATGTTGTTATGATGTTTCGATTGGCAATCGTCAATATCTTTCATTATAAAGATTAATAATTTACTAAATTACTCACGATTTTCGAAAGTCTTTCAAAATGATAATGAGCATAAGGTAGTCAAAATATACATTTGTTTTATGATTGTTTCAAAGTCTCTTAATTATTTTCTGATCATTAAATTCGCGTCATTTACACCCTAAAATTGAATAAGTGTGGCATACAAAAAGGTGTGAAAACAAGTTGTCTGCCTCGTCGAGACCCTGTGAAAAGGCCTGGAGGTATTCTTTACGATGGGATGAAATAACATATATGCGCTGTAAGTTAATTTTGTTGCAAAACAATAGATGTCATAAAGGTGCGAACCCCTTTGCTCGAGAGAATGCAGTAAAATTTGATCAAGGGACTGAGATTGCTGCTCGAGCGATCGAGCAAACACGCGTTCGAGTTAATGCAGTAATAACCAACAAGAAAACAGAGAAAGACGCGTCGGGACCGGAAGGCGAGCTCGAGCTTTCGCATGAATTCGAGATTTCGCCCTCTCGAGGTAACGCCAGACCACTGTAACTCATTAAACACAAGTATCAAATTGAGGCAGATAATATGTTATATGGTAGAGTTGTTCGCTATCCTTTTCTTAAGACTTTTTCCTTAACACTCTCCAAATAAAAATTGACATTTTCCAACTTGTAGATTATCACATTGAAATTTCACTGCAAAACCAGTGAAATTGAGGGCATGTAAACTTAAAAGTCATTCCTGAACAGTCCTCTAGTGGGATTTACAACCCTTTGATTTCATATGCGAGGAAGTATTTTGGAGAAGAAGAAATAGGTTGTCAAAAGCAATATCTTCTTTTCCCAAAATATTTTCTACTGCATTATGATCTTTTCTCTTCAAATCACACTGACATTTCAAAATTGTCAGCACTCATCTCATATCTCAAACAGGATCAGACCCCCCCCCCCCCCCCCAAAAAAAAAAAAAAAAAAAAAAAAAAAAAGAAAGAAAATCGAAAAAAAAAAATATAAAAAAAAAAAAATTGTAAAAGAGTTCACTTAAAATTATACCAGTTTCGGCAGGTGCCCCTTCCTCTCCTTCAGGTTTCTGTTCAGCCTCTTTACCATCTGTAGCTTCTTCTGTCTTAGCTTCCTCCTCAGCTGGAGCCTTTTCCTCTTCCCCTTCTTTCTGTTCCTCTCCACCTTCCTCTGGTTTCACTTCTTCTCCTTCTTTTGGAGCTTCTTCCTTTGTCACATCCTCTACTGGCTTTTCTGCTGACTCTGCTTCTGCTTCTTTCGGAGCTTCACTATCGGCTGGTTGAGCTTCTGCTAATGAAGACCAAATAAATTTCTTTTTCATTTTGATATAGTAACAATACAAACATGTATGTTAAGGTTGTCTAGAGGCTGATATTATAGTCATGTGCAAAGTTTCCATGCAAGGGCTTTAGTAGGATCAGAGTAAGTCTAAAAAGGGTTAAAATTCCACTAAATTCAATATATTAGAGTAACAAATATTAGTTTAGAAGCTGATACTATGGTCACAGAAGCTTGTGCAAAGTTTAAAAGCAATAGCTTAGGTTATGAGAAACAGAGATTTGACACAGTAGCACGTAAAACCTTAACAAATCAGTTTGGCAAGTGATTACAATTCTTAAGCCAAGAAGTAATAATAATGCATTTTCCATATTGATAACTTTTTCCTCTAAATAATCATCAGATAATTATTGTTAAGAGGAAGCAAACCTCATAAATATCTATAAATATGTCAGCTGTGTTTTGATTTGCTCTATAACAGAAGCATGTATTAGGAGAAATAATTTATATCAGGGCTTCCATTAAGAGGAAGTAACGAGAATTTAATCAGATATTTCTCATCAAAAACCTTTGTAAAAATGTTGTGAATACCCAAGACCAAACAATTCAAATCAGTATAACGGTAAATCGAATCATAGGATTTGATCAACAAATTATTTAATATTTTTGTCAAACAAATTTTCTGATTGGTTGAAAGTTAGTTTTATTCCTCAATAAAAACAATTCTGAATACGCACAAAGTAGTCTCATATGAAATATGTGCTTTTATTGATTCATCTTAACATTTTACTCCATGATATTGAATTATAAGATATGAAGGAATATTTGCTGATTTCATGAGTGTATGAACCTAAAAACCTAATCACACTCATGGATAAATCCCCTGTGTGTATTCACACAGTGAGATTATTAAAGGTTTTTAGTTTTAATACCCAAATAAAATCAATAAATACCCCCTTCATCTCTAAAATAAAGATTTTTTTTCATTTTGAGAGCAAAATCACCCCCTCTATCTTGGTCTCTAGTATTTAAAACTTATTTCTTATAGAGACCCTTGCTCTTATAAACCCCACCCCTGTTTTCAGAGGTTGAAATTGACCATTTTTGTTTGATTTTACAAACTATTGAAGCCTCTGATAAAGGCCCATACTCACAAAATCAACACCACTGAAAGTTCAACAGAGGTTTTATGCACCTTTTCCCCAATCAAATGTTAGTATTTTGTGCTGATTGTATCTAATTTTTGCCATTTTTTTACCGTCTTATCAAATATCAATGGCTCAGCGCAAGACAGTTATAACTGCCTTGTTAATAGGCAGTTACAGAGCTGTGTTTTGTACTGAGCCATCAATATGCAGCATAGCCTCTAATAGGGATGGGCACCGTTAGAATTTAACCGATTCCGATACCTACTCGATACTTTTTAAACGATACTGATTCCTAACGATTCCAATACCAATTACTTCACACTGGCGTAGCACTCTTATGTGTGAACAGTATGACAGTTTATAAACAATAAGTACTCTGTCAAGTACCGTTTTGAGCTCTTTCTAATGCAGGAAACACCTGTCAATTCAAAGCTAAATCATTATTAGGCCTACTTGTGATAACATAACCCTCAGCAGCTATATTGCGGTCCATGGAATTACCAAATTATTCATTGATTACCAAATTAAACCAAACTATTACCAAATTAATGCTGAATTTATGATAATTGTTGGGTTAAACTAACCTTTATTTAAATTTTATATGGATTAAGTATGCAAAACTATTTAATGAGCGATTATTTTGGTAGATTGTTGTTGTAAGCTGACAACCTATTTGGTAATTCCATATATACCAAATTATAGAGTAATCCTGTAATGAGCTGGCTTTCACAATACATGTAATCTGGTAATTGTCTCACTTAGCTAATGCAGGTCATGGTTTCTCCTAATGGATAATCGGGTTTACCAAATTATTGAGTAATGTTAGACTATGATTTAACAATAATTTTGTAATTTTCTCACTTAGCTAATGCTGGGTGGTTTCTCATATTGGATAGTTCGGCATACCAAATTAATGAGAAATCTTGGAATATGTTGATCTTCACAATAATTTGGTATTTTTTTGCTCACTGTGCAAATGCAGTCTATTTTTCTCACACTGGATGATCCAGTATACCAAATTAATGAGCAATCTTGTAATAGATTGATTTTCACCATAATTTGATAATTGTCCTAACGTTTAATTGGACCATTTGACAAATACATTTGAATTGGGAAATTATAAAGTTCTATTTAATAGAAAATATTTCAGTTAAATAATAATTATTTAATTATCAAATGATTTTTAAATTAAAACACCTTTAAACCTAAAAATAATCATGATAATTAAGTTAATTTGGTAATAGTTTGGTTTAATTTGGTAATAATTGAATAATTTGGTAATTCCATGCACCCGCTATATTGGGCCTTACCTTCAAAACAGTAGCTTTGGCACGTCGAACATGGTGAATTAACTCGGACTCAATACCGTAAGCGACAGAAACAACTTACCACAATGATGAAACAATAAACGTATACCGAGGCGCTAGTTGTGATTAAGTTGTTTTGTGTAACAGCAGCGACAGAATCATGATCTAAATTTTGTCTGAAATACGATTGTATTTTTTTTTTATCCAAAAATACGGATGATTTGTGCAATTATAACCAAAGAAAGAAATTACCGGTATTTCATGTTTTGATTCAATAATCCGACATTAAGTCCACGAGGCTATCTGGCGAATCTACAAAACTTTTTTGTGATCGAGTAAAGCGCCTAGAACAGTTTATTTTTCGAGGAGGGAGAACGGGTCATCAAAGGCGCCGACAACAGGTGTCCGGCTATTTTTGGGGCTGCATCTAGACTTGACATGCGGGGCACGCTTGTAAATCCTCATGAGATATCAAACCCTTTCTTTCACGAGGATATATTTATTTGACTGTGTTGTTGGATTTAATACGGGAAATGCGATTATTTTATATTTTCACAGCAGGTAGGACTTTATCCAAAAAAATTAAAGACAATGTAAAATAATATTTTTCACCCTTTCCGATACCTGCGGGTATGCAAGTATGAATTCTTGATACCATAATTTGTGATTACAGCTAGAATTTCTCGTCAGTTTCCGTATTCATTACTCATTGATTGAGTGCGATAAAGTCGTAACAGGAGCTTAGATCGGTACAATCATTTGGCATCAAAGCGACGACATGCGAGACTTTAAAATCTTTGAAAACATGCAATTTTCTGAGACTCGGGAAACATTTTTTTTACAATTATTAATCAAATAATTTCATTCTTCATCCGGAATCTGCGTTTGGCAAAATGAAAAAAAAAATATATATATATCAATTATTATAATTGACATGACATGATCGTCTGGTATAAACTTCCTTCTCTATTGCACAGAGCTCAGACACGAACAAATCAGTAAGATCGTCGGCATAGTTACATTGGTATTTTGCGAGTAAATAACTATGTAACAAAAATTGCAAAGATGTTATGAAATTTTCTTAAAATGCATAGGTACCGGAAGTAGGAACCGGTACTTTCAAAATGAACCGATACCAATTACTCGGGACGTCATGGTACCGGGAGTAACCGATACCAAAGTACCGGTGCCCATCCCTAGCCTCTAATAAAAGCCCATCCCTATCTAAGGGAAATGTGATGATTCTAATACAACCCTACTGTTTTATTAGAGTTTTTAAGGTAAATCTACCTTGTTCAGTTTGAGGTGTCTCTTCAGTTTGGGGTTCTTGACCACCTTCCTCTGGCTGGGTTTCTGTCTTTTCTTCAGGAGCCTCCTGGGCTTCTTGTTGAGCTGGGGCTTCTTCTGTTGTTGCTGAATTATTCTGCTGCTAAAATATCAAAACACTAGCCTTAGGATTGAATGTGGAACAAAATTGAATCACAAGTGATTGAGTTGTTATGTTTTTGATTAAGAAATTTGAAGGTTTGTTAAGTATATGTTTCAAATATGGTTTTGCAAAGTTGTGGCAATATGTTTTTTTTGCCGTTCTCTTGCGCCACATCTAGCATCATACTACATCTAGCAAAATCAAATGACAGACAATTTATTTAAATTTTGTTTGGACATTCTCAACTGAATGGTTATTTACGCAAATTCATCATAATGATCAGTTTTATGTGAAGAAATGGAAATTCATGATCTTGATACATTTTTTTCAAAAAGCCAGTTTTCTATAATAATGCCAGATTTCTATAAACCATGCAAAAGGTTGTTTTCACACCTATCATTTGAAGTATTATTCCTACAACAGTTTTCAAACAATTTTGCTGGGTTTTCATTACAATATATCAACAAACTTGATTATGAAAAATGCTAAATTTTGCACACCTCAAGGTTTCCAGGTGCACAAAATTTCTTTGACAATTTGCTGCAAAATCCACTTTTATCTAATATAGGGGGTGGGGACAAAGTCCCTATGGCCATCCCCATTAAGGTTAAACAAACAACAGGAAGCAATTTAATTTGTCACAAACAGTCTCTACTATATATTGAGACAGTGTTTGTATTTCGGTTTATTTATCGTCCAGGTGCACAAAATTTCTATGACAATTTGCTGCAAAAGCCACTTTTATCAAATATAGGGGGTTGGGACAAAGTCCCTATGGCCATCCCCATTAAGGTTAAACAAACAACAGGAAGGGATTTAATTTGTCACTAACAGTCTCTACTATATATTGAGACAGTGTGTGTATTTCGGTTTATCTATCGTGGCTACCTTATCACATGCCAATATGAGCGACGCTCCAGAAGACGGTTGGCTTTTTCAGGGGATAGTACAAGGATATATGACGAAACTACTGCTAAGATCCGACATGGTTCTTTTACATGCTCAGTGTAAAGCACCGTCTCACAGTACCTTGGTTTATCCGAAAGACAATTAGTTTGTAAGTGTGCCAGCGCGGGAATTGAACCCACAAGGTCGAACTTCAAACGTCTGTGGCTTTGAAGTCTGGGACTCTACCAACTGAGATAATCGGGCCGACAGTTTAGCAGGATAATGCCTTTAAATTGTTGGACAAAATCAGATTTGTTCGTAAAATTATTCCAATCTTTTATATGTCTGGTATTTCTGGTATTCGGCCAATAAGCCATAAAACCTCTCAGGTATTCTTCTTTAGTTAAGATCAAACACAAGTACTTTCTCGCTGTATAAGGGTGGTGCGCAATTAGTTTTGATTTGGTGTGGAGAAACGATTTGTTTCTACCACAAAAGTTTCTAGTCCAGACAATATAACACTTCTCCAAGCACTAAACTCGTCATCCTCTCTGGCATCTAGGAGTAAGTTAATGTCTAAATGAATAACTCCACAGATTTCAAATAAGTTCCTTCTCATCTTTTCCCTTTCATTCTCATATATACCACACTCTATCAAGTAATGCTTTACAGACTCTACTTCTCCACACCGACACCGGCAATCCTCTTGTAAATTACATCTGTGCAAATATTCGTTCAACCTTGCATAACCTGTCCTCAACTGTGCTACAATGGATGCTCCTTTCGTTGTTGTAAATTTATGTTTAATTTTATGATTGACCATTGGCCTGTGATTGAAAAGATGTCTTCCTTTTTCAGACTTTTCCCACATATCTTGCCATTTCTTCATTACGGACTCTCTTGCAGCTGTTTTAATATCTCCCATGGTCAATATTGGTGGTAAATCTTTCATTTCTTTGGCCTCCTGGGCTGCTTCTTTGGCTAATTTATCTGCTAACTCATTCCCCCTTATGTTAGAATGTCCTGGTGTCCATGAGATTTCTACTTCTACACCTGCCTGTTCAAGTTTTAGTATATCATGTTTAACCTCCTGTATAGTGGAAATATGTGTGCGTGGTTCCCATCCTAATACCAGATGCCCGATTGCACATTGACTATCAGAGAATATGTGTAATTTCTCAAGGTTTTTTAAATCATTGTTCTTGTCTGGATGTTCTTAATTGCTAATTTTATTGCAATAAGTTCAGCTAACAGTATAGATCCAAATGAACTGACAGGATGTTTTTGTAGTATGGGTTCAGCAAGACCTGGGCGGAAAATAAATGCTCCTGCACCACATGGACCGGGGTTTTCTATACAGGACCCATCTGTAAAAGCAATTGCTGTTTTCTTATTGCATTGGTCTAAAATATTTTCTATCACTTCCCTTGAAAGAGATTCTTGTTCTTTGGTTCTTGACTTCGAAGAGCCTAGATTCTGCCAGTACTCAGGCCTTCGTCTTCCTGGCTGCAAGGAGTCTGTGTAAGTATACTCTTTTTCAAGACATTGTAGAGGTATTCCAGTATTGGACACCATATCAGCTATTTGCACACTCATTTTTCGGGTGGGTCTAAAACGCAGACAATATAGAATATATAGTAACGCAGACAATATGTAACAAAGAAGGATATCGGACTGGGGTCTAAAACGCAGACAATATAAATAAAGAAGGATTATAGCCTTACGCAGACGATATAGACAAAGAGCAATTGACACCTTTATAATAACAGGTGAATGGTTATTATCTTCTTCTTCCGGTTACAGTGCTGGGCCCTTATAAGAGCATTTTCGCACAGTTGAAAATATATACATGAGGGAGGGTCCCAAGATAAAAGCAGGTTAAAAACATCCTGTTTGGTGCTTATATACAATCTGCGAGCCCAGGCTTGAAAGCGATCAAGGTGGGAGCAGTGACGACTTCTGCTGGTAGTCTGTTCCACATCGAGACGGTTGTTGGAAAGAAGGATTCCTTCAGGACTACCCTGTTACAAAATGGCACAAGATTCACTAGATTTTAATTAATTATTTGTCTTCCTTTTTGGTATTCCAGTGTTCGTTGATGTTGGGTAGATTTAAGTTATGAGCAAAAACATTTTTTGAACTGGTGTACGTTTGTGATTCGTTATTCTGAACCCATGTCCGGATTTTATTTTGCCCGCCAAACACGCAGTACAGAATGCAAAAACATTTGCAAACGTTTAGAAAGTGAATCTTTCTTAGCAGTCTTATGTTTCTGGAATGTTTCGCGAACGTTTTTATTTTGAATTCAGGACAATCCTGTGTGCAGGTTGAAAAAATTACGATTGTTTAAAAAAAAAAGCCTTCCGCTGTGCAACAAGGCCCCTCCCTCATATTTTTTTCTACGCTAGTTGTCTCCCCAAAACTGTAACGTCCCACCTTAACATTGATTCTCATTTGTTCGTATCAAGAAAAAAAAGTAGTAACGCACTTACGACATTTTTTGCACAAAATTCAGCACTTGAAAAAATTGACTTTAACTTGTCAGTCATGCCGATGAAGTTTACAAAATGCATAAATAGTGTTCACAATCTCCAGCCCGTAACGGATTCGGTCGTTTGAAAAATGTATTAAAAGTTTTTAAGACATGGGCATTTTTTTATTATCTCAATTTTCTATTATTGTCATCATGCTAGTACTTCAAACTAATTTTTAAACCAAGAAAGGGGTAGGAAAATGACAACCAGTAATTGAATATGATCAAATGCACATAAAAGGTAAATTCAGTCTAAATGAAAGCTGTAAAATCATTGATATACTTGCATTGTTAATTTATTCGAGTGTATCTGAGGGTTGTCGTGTGCCAATAGCGGCACGTAAAGATACACCAATATAATCAACGAAAGGTGAGAAATTGATAAAGTAAGTCATCATACTTCATTTTGCCACATTTTCACTGATTATAGGAAACTGCCTTTTTGGGCCGTTTTTCCTTATAATCTTTAAATTGATTATTTCCTTTTTGCTTTAAAAACATATACACAAGTAAAATCGTTCTTTTAGTTGGGGGAATGTATTATATATCGTAGACGACCGACCAAAGTTGTATGCTAAGAATTTTTATACGGGCAGATGTTTGTGCAACATGTATTTTGGTTGTTCCGAAACGTCGCAATTTCGGCCTTTTTAAAACCATGCATACAACATAAACGTATTATATTGAGAGTCCATGCGGATTGTTTTAATTTATATAACATGACATTTCTGTTCCTTCAATAACGATTAACTTCAAAATTTCGACGTTATCTTTCTCCAAAGTTACATAAAATATGAAATTTTCTAAGCGTGACACTCATTGATTCTAAATATCCTTACTTGGTAGACATGTCCTATGTATATTTCACAATTATGAAATATTCAGTTTTAATTTAGATTAGAAATAAAAGTACGTAACATGTTCAGAATAGGCTTTGTTTCTTCATCGGTATTGTGGGAAAACTAAGTGAATTGCAGCAAAATTATTATAAATTGTTTATCAAGCTATCTATTCCACTAATCAAAAGAATTTAGTTTTGTAACACATATTACATTTACGTTGAAACCAAAACATTTTTATTACAACTTCTTCCTTTTTTGAATAGGTCAATTATTCTTTCTTGGCTGCATTATATCAAATTGAAATTCGAGAATTACAGTGTCTAATATTCTTGATCAAGCGATTAAATTAGTGAATTCTTAATATCAAGTAATGCTACGATGAGTTGGTTAGAAACCCAAAATCAATATAGTTTAAGACAGAAATACTGTTCTAAAATCGTTATTAAAAATACGTATTCATTTAATTCCAGTTTCTCTTTTTTTCAGATTTTTTTATGCTCATGACTTAAATCTACACAATGTCAAAGTACTCATTAAAGAGAAAAGTATCAAGAGTTAGGGTAAATAATTAGATAATTTCTAAACTATCATCATCAATAAACATTTAAATGTCGTTACATAGGTATCAACTCTCTTTGTCTATATCGTCTGCGTAAGGATATAATCCTTCTTTATTTATATTGTCTGCGTTTTAGACCCCAGTCCAATATCCTTCTTTGTTATATATTGTCTGCGTTACTATATATTCTATATTGTCTGCGTTTTAGACCCACCCTCATTTTTCCAAATGGTGATATTTTTCTTTCAACTTCATCCAAGTCAGCAAATTTATCCCAGCATCTCTTAATACACTCATCATCATTTTTCGTCATAATCTTGGCTACTGTTCTCACTGCAAGTTCTTCCCTTCTAAATTCTAAAGGCTTGAATCCGGCCTCTACTTCCAATGCCTCTAGCCCAGCAGTCCCAGGCACTCCCAAACACATTGCTAATCCTTTTCTCTGAAGTTTATCTAATCCAGCACAATTTCCAATCTGCCATATTGGTGCTCCATATTCTAGTTGGGGAAGTAATAGTGCCTTATACAGTTGCAACATACAACAAGAGCTAATAACCTCTGTCAAAAAGTAAACATCGGTGATCAAGAATTTCTTAAACGGGAAAACACAATTTGAGGTTGGTCTTGGTTCACTAGCTTTTGTTATCATAAAAATGTAAAGTGAATATCTTTAAATGTTTGGTCTTTAACGGTTAAAATCGTAAAGGTAAGTTTTAAATGTGAATTAATGATGAAAATATTAAAATCTCACTTCTTGGTCGGCCATTTTGTCGTCAAGGTAACTATGGAAACTCTGATGAAAAAGTGTTAATCTTTGCAGACATGAATTAGTCTATTTTCTATATAGACTGGAATTAATCTTTTTCAAAATATAGACTAGAACATTTTAAAGCTTGTTAAGTTTGTCACATTCTTTGTTATTGTTTTTATAAAGTTCAAGAATTTTGAATTTGATTTCAGCTTCCAAGCATTGACCAAAAAAGAAATATAGCTTCATTATATTCATATATTTGCACAGATGAAATTCTTTCTCTCTTTTCTTTTTCTTGACTTATGCTTAGTTTCCACTGTATGTCAGATTGTTCATCTTTTAATCGCTTCTTCAAAAATATTCTCCTCAGAAACTATCTAAATGGATTTTAGACAAATTTCGTTGAAACGATCCTTTGGTCATCCTTTATCTAAGATTTCTTCAAACAATTTTGATAAAAGCTAGAGACACAATAGGGCCTCTATTGCTCCCTTGATTCAACATCTCATGATTTGAAAAAGAGATATTCAAAATAGAAATCAATCAAATGAAGGTCTTGTAAGTTTCCTGCATTCAGAAGGAATTCCGACTAAATTCACCAAAAAAATCTATAGACCAACCCTTAACACAAATACCCATTACCAACATTATTGTCCTTGATAAACTGTCACGCAAGAACTAGAACATTCTAACAAATGTGTTTCAAGGATAAAGATTCTAAAATAAATTCATACAATCACCCTCACCCTTTTTTTAACAATAATCTAGTTTTGAAAGTTAGATCTAGAATTGGAGAAGATTTTTAAATGGCTAGGAGTGGAAATTGCCCCAGCCACCCCGTCCATGGCAAGTCCATGTTTTGTGTGTACATCAAAGTTTTTTTACTGGAATGCTTTTGAACAGAAGAGAACAGAACAAATCTTTTCTTTTATTTACATCCAAGAACATATATGTACAATAAGGACAAATAAATTTGAACACATGTAATAGGAATTTTAATACATCCGGGTATCAAAAACTTAAGATATAGAAAATATGTTCATGTTTCGAGGGATTGATTGTGAACGAGTCCATTTTAGTCATCAAAGAAGTGTTAGAAGTCGATCGAATGCTGTAACTACAGTCACGAGAATAAGACCGCCAGCTAACACTTTCATTTTTTTTTTAATTATTACAAATGTATTATTATTATCATATTTGTTGTTATTTTGTTCAGAGGGTGCTATTCAGAAAGTTAATGGGAATTGGTGAAACTGTTGCTCGAACATCGGAAATCAGCATCTGCAGCTAATGTTTGAGACAAGCTGCTTTTGCAATGATTTCCGGAGCAAATGTTGAAGACAGTTGACTGGTAAAGGAGTTAAAATTAAGAATGTGGACTATATCCACTTTTTTGCCTCCCTGTCCAAAAAGAAAAGACAAGGGTGGAATTGGGGAATTTATATTGATTACTAGAAAGAACATAGTTTCCTGGAACAGTTTACATTTCTTAGGTGATATATGTTGCACACATGAGTCTATAGCGTTTTTATTCCTAGGCAGATGCTGTCCGGACCACCAGAACTATCAGCAAGTGGAGGTCCAACCGCCATCTACTTCAGATTTGGTGAAGGCCTATACATATTTACATTCTCAGTTATGATAAGACAATTTACATGTATTTGTACCTACCATTATGCGCATTACGCTAGTGCGTAATAGACTTAAATCATCTCAAGTAAGTGTCTATGAATGACCACAACATCGATATCACAGCTTATTTAAGATGTAGTTACGATGCTTTGACCACTCACCAAATTTTAAATCATAGAAAAAAGAAGAGAATGACTTAAAATTTTATATTGATGATTTCCAATCGATTAGTTTATTTTCTTTAATGCTTTTCGGTGGTTTATTGAGAAATAACGGTAGATTATCACTTGATAATCTGACTGCAAAAGCAGTGAAATTATCAAAAACTTATACCCTGCTTTTGTGCATTTCATCCTATCTGACGTCATCTATGCGGGGCGAAATAAGTGACGTCACAATGAACGTTGCATAGCAATCACGCGCAAAATGACGTGCTTTACGAAAATTTGTCCTACATATTTCACATTTTGTCTCATTTTTGCATTTAAGAAATAGAATAATCGTTTGTTTTTCAAGTTGCCTTTTGTTGTTTCAGAAAAAGAGTTCTGCTATTATCATTATCAAAAGACTTAGGCTTGTGGAGAATATAAGGTGCTCAAGAGCCTCTAGAAAGAATAGTTAAATTTCAACCTTGACCACTGACTACTTAGATGTCCCCAAAATAAAAGGGCAATATCTTAGTTTATATTAATTACTTTTTTGTTAGAATGCAACACAAGCTTAAGGTTATAGAGTCATGCACTCTTGAACATTTAATCATTCCAATTCACATCCCTGAGAGAGAGGCAGTTGAAAGGGGTAATATCTTGGCAAAAAAAAAAAAAAAAAAAAAAATCCCTCAAGAAGTTTATTCAAGATAAAATGATAATGATGCCAATGATAAAAAAAGGTACTAGAAATAAGGTTATATAAAGCTTTGCAAAAAACTCAGTCATTCTGTAAAGCAGATTCAATTACTGAATCAGGGGAAGTTTATGTGTCTGTGAGGTATTTTATGAGACAGCTATTTCTTAGGTAGAGACTGAAATTTCCAACTGGCACAGAGCCTGTGAAAGATGCAGCATAATCTATTCGACCTGTGACTGTATCAGGCAAGACAAATGTCTTAAAAAGCAAGGAAATAATTGAAAGAGCTATTACACCATTTTTGATATTTCCCAAACTGTTATTATTGTGGGTTCATTTTGTTTTGATGTGTATTTTGAAGGTATGAACCACTTATGCCAAAAGAATTTCCCATTTGTTGACAGATGACTAAAATGGGTTCATGTGCAAGCAGTACTATACACAACAGGTAAGTATGTTTCCAAACTAAAGGTAGTGGACCCCCTAAGTTCTGCAACATTTTGGAATTAATTTTTTTTGACAGTGTTAACCATGGTTTCCTTATTATTTTTAATAGGAAGCCTTGATCAATATTGTGAAATATCATAAGTTCTGACAGGTTGCAGAATTATTTTGGTTACACTATAGGTGTATTTTCAAAACTGAGCCTGACATAGTCGATGGGTCAATTACCATAGGTATATCGGATATATTTAAAAAAAAACATATGATATGAATATAACATGATATCTCCTGTTCAACTTTGAAAGTACATGAATGAGCAAATCTCATGAACTTAGAAAAGCAATATGTTTCATTTGAAAGGTAATTTGTATTATTTCTAGGTATGGTTTAAACCTGGTTTTATCTATTTTGAAAGAATAGCACTGGAATTTACTGTTTAAAGTAGACTGCACGGCTCACAGCGCAAAATCTACCTATACCTTAAACCAAAATCAATTTGAAAAGATAGTTACTGATGACAAGACAAGGGTTCAATATTTCAAACCAGTAAGAAAAATTGGAAACAAAATATGACTTACTTAGCATGGTAGTTACCAAAAGGACAATGACCAGAAAAAGGTCCTTTATTGCATATTTTTCTCTTGTGATGGTTGAGATATGATAATAGCCGTTAAATATACGAAAGGGCAAGTATTACAGGTCGGTATTACCGAGTTTTTATAATGAAAAAGCTCAAGAAAATATTATCAGAAATTACTTCCTGTGTAGGAGTTAAGCATGTCTAGACACCTTCTTCATGCTAATGCTCCATTATACACAATACACAATTGAGCTTGTAAAGCAATTTTGAAATCTGAGAGGGTACCGTCTTACCATACCAACCATACTCTCTGGATCTAGTATCATACATTTTTTTCCCATTTTCCAAAACTTAACCCTCTGCTGTTTAATCCCTGCTTTTTACGTGCCTGTGATTTTATGATTGAGAAAACATTGTGAAAAAAGAAGAAATTGCTTTTGTCAAGCAATTTCTTCTTTTTACAAACTATTTTCTACCCTACTGAATGGTCATTTTTCAAATTAAAACCACTTTAATTTTCGTCTGCAAAATCTTTGAATTTGGACAGGTCAAAATTTTGTAAAACGGGAAAGGGTTAAACAGTTTTTATCTGGTTGTCAATACAAGTCCTGGTAGGCACATGACTCAGCTGGCAGTCACAGGGCATTTTTAGCGTTTTTTATGTCTTACATGTATATATAATTATTATATATACATGTAAGACATAAAAAACACTAAAAATGCCCTGTGACTGACAGTGTAGTGCTACACATTTCAGAGAATAGATTCAGAGATTGAAATTATGTTAATTGTATAAATGTATTTCAAATCTTGAAGAATACTTCTATGGAGAGATGTAATGTTCATTCGACTATTTGAATCAAAAGCTTTTGGGATATTGTATAATAAACAATACATCAAACCTTGTATACAATATTTCCACTGACAAGTGTGCCAAATATTTCCACTGACAAGTGTGCCCTTTCAAATAGCAGTTCCCCCTCAACAATGTACAACAAGTATTCTATTCAACTTGACTGAAAAGTCTTTTATTCCAAAGGTTCTCTGAAAATGAATTCTTGATGAAAGCTCCCTGCATGTATGTACATTTTGCACAGGTCCTGGAAATTTCTATATGTTAGCTTTCTTTTAAAGCAGGTAGATAAGTATATAGACTGAAATAATTAACACAAACTACTACATTAATGTAATCATAAAGGAATGACTTTTATTCATTTATTTATTTTCTTTATTCAATTTTGAACAAAAATTCTCCATTTCTAAGTCCATTGATCTAGCAAAGTACAGGAAATGAATAAATGTCATATGAATTAATTTATAACAACAAACATTTACAATATCATTTGTTTGTTTATAATAACAAATGTTAGATTAATAAATATGAGTAACAAAACAACATTCATAAATATACACACAGTGAATAGTATGTGTACTTGTTACAACTTTACTGCCTTAAATGAACAAAAAAAATTTAAATGCAAGAGGGTTTTCTGCAAGAGCTCCATAATTATGTTACGTATCAAGGGGTCAGAGCAACACTATTGCTAGTGCCTATAAATATATAGGCACTAGCAATAGTGTTGCACTGACCCCTCCTTATGTAGTATTGATTGTAAATGGTTTTACAATGGTTTCAAGTAATATCAAAATCAGGGCTTATTCTATCCTTTGAAATTCAAGAGGCATTGAACCAAAGACTACAATATTCTGAGAGTAAAAATGTATCTAATTAATTGTGGGGTAAAATGAAATGTATAAAATTCATAGGATCTACATAATTACACCAACATAAACAAGAAAGTACTTATCTTTTTGACACTAAATTGTTAATTCATGCATTGATTGATCCATAAATAGATTTCTTATGAAAATATAAGGTAAAAAATACTTATCAATGTATTTTAATTTTATATTTTGGTAGTCATTCAACACTTCAATGGATTTAAGCAGGATATTTTCATATTTTTCAGGGTCAAGATCCTGATTTTAAGAGTCAAACATGACCCCTGCATAGAAGCTAGTATCCTTGCCCTAGTTTCCTATAATTTCTTAATTAAGTGCAACATTCAGTCTAAGTCAATAGTTGCTCATCCTATTAAGACATACTACTTTTTATTCAACTAATGGTTAGAAATAAATTACACATGGCTTGTTCAAATACTGAAATGAATGTTGACCAAAAAAGATCAAACTTATGACCCTGAAATTAACAGCAAAAAAGCTGAACTTACTAATCCTTAATGCAGAAAGACATTTTACTTCTGAGCCTTGGTTTAATTAGGAAAACAATTTGATTATAAATCATTGCATAGCTCTAAACAATAAATAATCAATTAGAAATTGTTTTAGGAGCATCACATGATTTTTTTTTTACCCAGGAAGACAAAACGTACATCTTTTTAAAAAATGACGCCTCTTCCTAAAACATACGGTAAAACATGTATTAATCAACCATTTCTAGGACCACCAAAAAGCAGATATTTAAGAGACTGATTGCTCAGTACACATTATTATATTACAAATAAGAATCTTTATCCTGATTGAATATGTATTATTTCATTGCAAACTTCTCCATTACAACATTGTAAAAACTCATTTGAATCGTTTCAGTTTTAACAACATAGGGTTCATAGCAAAATTATCTACTTTAAGATATTTTATTTACAGAAGGGGATTTAAAAGAAGAGTTGCTAGTTTCCAAATACTGTAAACGGCTTTATATTGGCGGTGTCCACATTTGGCGGTCTTTCGATTTTAAGATTTATTGGCGGTGATTTATTTTGGCGCACCTTGACTTTCACGCCAAATTAAAACGCTTTATCTATATTTCATTTTTCGTCGTTCCAAACAAAGGAAGTAAGAGAAAGTCAATTTCTAGAGTAATGTCAACTTTCAAAAAACTTAACAATAGTTTGTTTTCACACCTTTGTTATAGTTATAACGCGTGTATAAGTTTTCACACTTTTTCGCTGTGATTTTCATTACAGTGTATCAACCAACTTGGATCTGGAACCTTGAAATGGAGGGTTCAGCGCAATACGATTGTAAGTGCCTATAATTTATAGGCACTTACAATCGTATCGCGCTGACCCGTCAGAATGTCTTCGTTGTCAGCAGATTTTCTTATTTCAATTTGAATAAGTATGGTCTGCATATCTTTGACATAAATTTAATTAACATTGACTAAAAAGAATAGATTTCATATCCATCATAATAAAAAAAATCTCTTCTTATAATGAAAAATATTGGCGGTGGATTAATTTTGGCGCCTTTTAGCTTGACCGCCAATATAGCCAAAATAAAACCACCGCCAAAATTACCCCGTTTACAGTAGATCTTGTCCCTCGATGAGGTTGCAAAATGGACTGCATTTTAATTGGTTATCATCTAGAATATTTGCATCTGGGAATTGGTTTTTTACCTTGAATGACATTTTATCTAAAATTTACTTCAATACTCTATTCAGTTTGGTTAAACCCAATTTTTAATGCAAAATATCAAAAAAAGTAAATTAAGATTAAATGTCATACAAGGAAGGACATAAAAAGGTGAGAAAAGAAATTGCCTAAATATACAAGCTATCTTATTCCTGTACTATTTGCCTAGGCTTTTTTCTTCGGAATCCTGCAGGGGTTTATAAAGTTGGCCTACTGATTGAGATAGAGGAAAAACTAAATTTTGCCATGGTTTTTATGCAGCATGGTAAGGGTTTATATATATTTTTTGCTGATGGATTATATAACAGTATCTGTTGAGACGTTATCATCCAAAGGAACTATTTATTCCACGCACTGTTAATAACCAATCCACTAAAAAGTCATAATCACAGTTTTCTTTCAAGCGCTGTTTTCTTGATGACAAATTATCACGCAACTTATCAAATTTATACTTGGCGTCTTTATAAAGTAGGTCTCTATGAAGGTCACCCTGAAATTGAAATAAAAATAAATCATTTTACACTGTGCAATGTCACTTTTGTCAAAATGAATGAAGTCCTACTAAATCAGATGTTTATTTGAATTGAATGAGCCTGAAATGACATTTTTAAAGCTTTGAATTTGATAATTGACCTTAGCCTTGTGAGATGACTCTGGCCTTCAAAGATTCAGATTGATGAGAAAAACCTTAATGCCTTGAATTTGTGCAATATAACTTTTTGAAGATACCGGAAAATGTAAAGTTTGCAGTTTGTTATTACAGACAGATAGATGGATAAACAGGTGGATAGATGAACAGCAGACCTGATTTATAAACCAGTGATCTACCGGTGCGGGTGCATAATAGTTATACATGCAGTTAACTTTTACCTCACTGAATAAGATTCTTTTATAAAAGATGTGTTTGTTAAAAACCAATATCCACAAAGCGGCAATTTTTCAGAGGTATAGCCTTGAAAGCTAATATTGACCTTCCATGTATTCAAACATTCTTTTTACCCAAAGATGATCTAACATAGGTTTCTGCTCTTTTGAATACTATTACATTTGCCACCACATCCAAGGGCCTGTTTTACTAAACTTCTTACGAAAAAATTAATTGTAAGTCTAAATCACAAATCATATACGGTGTTTTTTCCTTTATAGTTAGATTCTGCCCTGCAATATATTACTGGAATTGTCTTTAGAAAATGATTCCAACAAAATGATGCATGGCAGAATTCCATTCCTAGTAACTACTTTAAAAGCAACCTTAATTTTTGACTTACAACAAAGATTGTAAGGTGTTTAGTAAAACAGGCCCTTGACATAATTCATACAAAAATGCTTTCAGAGTTCTCCCTATTAAAGTACATGTTGCTGTTTTGATGATAAATATATATTTCAAAATTCATATTTTGAATTTGAAGCAAAAGTCTTCAGGAATACCAGAAAATACCAGTACTACAAAATGTCTATGTTTTTGTATGACGAAGACAATTTGGAACAGCAATTGGCTGTTTCTGTAACCTGCAACAGACCTGGGATGTATTAGGTATAAGAATATGTAACTAATTTCATACATTCAGACCACCGTTTACACACAGTCCTTTTTGGAGGGTGCTGTAATAGTTGTGGAAAAATGTTGATAGCGAATAAAAGAGGAAATTGACAGGCAAGTCACAAGGGACATCAAAGATTGACTTTTTCAAGACGTCTTTCTCCTTTATTTTCTGTTCTAAAAATGTTCCTATCAGTTACATCTGAGGTTGATCAGAGATAAGCCAAGAAATGCAATTGATCATGAAAAGGCTATAGCAATACTATAGCGATGGCTCTGTGTGTAACGGTTGTAACTGCCTATAAACATATAGGCCGTTACAACTGTTTCACGCTGAGCCATCAATATGTTCTCTCTCTTTGAAACAGAGTTTTGTGCTCCATTTCTTCAGTACTTATTTAACCTTTGGCAAACTCATGCTGTTTACATCACATTGCTATTGTACACCTACCTTTGGCAAGCAGCGTAAGATAAGATCTATTATTGCATAAAATGTATGTTTTCGGGTTGTTAAAGGCATATATTAATGAACAAATTCCAGGCATTAACGAGAGCAATAATGGATTAATCAGTAAATTCACATGCTATTAACGCCCGGCTTTTTAATTTAAATATTCACGGTCTGGGCCTATACACTTTATCAGTTTCCTTGTCCAACATTATTATTGAGTGTACCTTTAGACGTTAATCTAAAACCTGCTTTAAATTGTGTGACATCATCAATTTACCCAGCAACGTCGGTATAAACAAGATGGACAGTGTAATCCATGACGGTATATAAGTAGGTTTGTAACTGGTTTTATATCCTTTCTATAAAATAATTTTAATCTTATCTATCTTTTTATGCAATAAAAGCATCAATTCTCACTTTTTTGGGCGTAAACATTTGTAGAGACCCTCAAAATGCTTTAACACCCTCGTGCTTCGCACTCAGGCGTTAAACCATTTTTGGGGTTTCTGCAAATGTAAACGCCCTCACAAGCGTGAATTAACCCTATAATCATACACTGCTCATTTTATGTTCAAACTTATTAATTGATGCTGCTGGAAAAACATGACTCTTTTGCCAGGCTGAAACAAGTGTCATGAAAAATGGCCATTTTGTTTGAAATTAAATTGAAAGAAAGGTTTAACCTACCTCTAGCGGTGATGTCCTTACTCTCATTATAAAATCTTTAACAGGGCCTGTACATTTAACAGGGGGAGGTAATCCATTTAACATGTATTCTAGACTTTCTAACTTGTGGTATATCTGAAAAATAAACAATTCTTTCAAACATGTTGCTAACATTTCAAAAACATTATTTTTAAAGGCAAGAACACATAACTTTCGACCATAGATGATTTATATCAATGACATACTCAATTTGCATTACATGAGAGCAAAATACCTTGACCCAACATTTACAGAACAAAAATGCATATATTGTGATAAGGTGTTTTAATTCATACATCTATGGAAAAATCTTTTCTTCTCTTAATTACAGAAAAAAAAAAGAAAATTGCTGCTTGATAAATGTTTTGTTTACAAATAAGAAATGAACTTTTTGATTGAATTTGTATAGTACATGGTATTGCAAAATTCTCAATAACCCTATGTTGTTAAGGTTCAAAAGAACTTTTCATTGATATGATTCTGGCAAGTTTTAACAACATTTGATTTGTTTTCAAACAATTTAGAGACCAACAATACCTATATTTTAAACTAGAAAGCCATGAATGGCTTGAGTCGCTCCACAGGCTTGAAATTCTTGTAAAAGCAAATAAATGTTTAGACTAGATTTTTAGATATTTGGGATTCTACTGATGTTGAAAATGATTTTCAAAGTTTCAACTATATAACAGATAGAGAAATGACCTCTGCTATTAAAAGACATATTTTTCATCAAATCGAAATAATTTTTGACTGCATGATAATGGGTCACCCAAAGATCATACCAAAAATATTTGATTGATATCCATCATTTACATTCTGAGAAAATGTTTTTCATAGATTCCACTATTTAACATATTGAGAATTGACCTCCACCCATAAAATGTATATTTTTCATCCAATCAAAATAATTTTTGGTACACTGATAAAGGGTCACTCAAGTATCATTCCAGTGAAATTTAATTGATATCCAAAAATCAAATTCTGAGAAAATGATTTTCAAAGTTTCCACTATATAACATATAGAGAAATGACCTCTGCCCATAAAATGCATATTTTTCATCCAATCAAAATAATTTTTTGTAAAATGATAAAGGGTCACTCAAAGATCATTCAAGTGAAATTTGGTTGATATCCATCAGTTACATCCTGAGAAAATGATTTTCAAAGTTTCCACTATATAATTTATAGAGAAATGACCTCCGCCCATAAAATACATATTTTTCATCCAATCACAATGATTTTTTGTAAAATGATAAAGGGTCACTCAAAGATCATTCAAGTGAAATTTGGTTGATATCCATCAGTTACATCCTGAGAAAATGATTTTCAAAGTTTCCACTATATAACATATAGAGAAATGACCTCCGCCCATAAAATACATATTTTTCATCCAATCACAATGATTTTTTGTAGACTGATAAAGGGTCACTCAAGGATCATACAAGTGAAATTTGGTTGATATCCATCTGTTACATCCTGAGAAAATGATTTTCAAAGTTTCCACTATATAACATATAGAGAAATGACCTCCGCCCATAAAATGCATATTTTCCATCCGATCACAATGATTTTTTGTAGACTGATAAAGGGTCACCCAAGGATTATTCATGTAAAATTAAATTGGTATGCATTGATTAGAATCTGAGAAAACTCACTTTTTACCATATTTGGAAATAAGCCATGCCCATTAAATCCATGTTTTTCATTGGATCAAAATTTCTTGAACAACTTTGAAAGAGGGTCACCCAAGGATCATTCCTGTGAAGTTTGGTTGAAATCCATCATGTAGTTTCTGAGGAGAAGATCTTTAAAGAAAAGTTTACGACCGGACGGATGCACGGACGGACGGACGGAAGCACGACGGACACAACGCCATAACAATAGCCCCAGTGGCTTTCAGCCAGTGGAGCTAAAAATGTTTTCATTTAAAGAAGGGGATTGTGAAAACATTTACTTTATAAAAATGGGTACTTAATAGACATGGTCACTCAATCAAGATTGACTTTAAAGAAGTATCATAAATGTCTAAACTTTCCCACTACAATGACAGCTACACCAACTATGATGAAACTAGAGTCTGTTTTACTAAACTTCATATAACAAAATTAATCATAAGTCAAAATCAAAAATCAAAACTGATGTTTTCATTCATAGTAAGATTCTACCTTGCAACATCTCATTGGAATCATCAAAAAAGACGATTCCTATGAGATGATGCATGGAAGACTTCCTTATTTAGCTACTACTGTAGAAGCAACTTCAACTTTTTTATTTACACAAAAAAATGACCGTAAGATGTTAAGTAAAATGAGCCCCAAGTCTGTACCAATACCTGCAGCTATCTCAAAAAAAAAACAGCCGAGCTTATGAATAATTAAAATAGATTTTGAAATTAAAAACATCCATACCTGATAAAACAACTTTCTTTCTTGAGGTTGGTCCTTGTGTTTTCCATTTTCTATCATTTTAAAATTGTTTTTTATCAATCCAATATACTGCTGTATTGCCCTTTCAGATATAAACTGACCACTGTTTCTTGAGAGAGCCTTCCATGCTGGACTCATGTAATTATGGTCAGGTTTGTAGACTAACTGTAATGGAAAAAATATAACATACGCAAGTTTAAATTTACAAGTATTTGAATCTTTATATCTGAAAAAATATATATCACTGGTAAAAAAATATTGTAAATGAATCATATGCTGTTAAAACTCAGCAGAATCGTCTCAATAAGATTAAGCATATGATTATTGAAAATTTCGCAATAATATAAATATTTGATCAAATTCAAAATGTTTTTAATTGTAAACAAAACATGTATTAAGCGACCATTTTCTATAACGACTGCTTTGTGTTGGTCCAATTCCTGGTCGCTAAATACAAGTTTTACTGTACATAACCGAATTCAAATGTTGTTGTTTTCTCAGTCAACATTGCTAACAAACTTGGCATTAATTACACATTCTTTGCACTCTATTTGGATTGACTCAAGTGATAAATTATTCCTGAGGTCATTGTATGATAAAAGAAGTTCTTAAGGTAGTGGACCTGTAATAGATTTCGAAACATTTGAGAAGAAATAATTTTCATTAGGAAACCTTGATCATCATTGTGAAAGATCATGAGTTCCAGAACTATTACGGGTCTACTACCTCAAAGAAGACGCCTGCATGCTGTCATTATTTTCTGAAAATATCTAACAACTTTATTATGTTAAAGACACTGTGATTTATAAGTTCTTAATTGTATTGTTTGTATGGTGACAGCTTAATGAGCTACCTTCTTTAAATAAAGATTTTATTATTATTATTATTACATGTATTATTATTATTATTATTATTATTATTATTATTATTATTATTGCCCTCAAATGTAGAGCTAGCCTGCATTAAGGAAGAAAACTCCACTGAAATGATTCAGAAATGGTACTTTAAAGTAGGTATTATTTTTAAACAACTACAAAAGCAGGGAAGGTTTTGTTATTACTTAACATAGTTTTTAAAAACTTTAATTCCTGTTCTACAATTTTGCATGAATTTATTCTACAGATAGCAGATGAAAAATTGGAGGCGTGATCAGGGCTCATGTTTGACCCTTTAACCAGGGTTTTGACACCCAAAAATCCCATTTTGACCCTCAAAAATTTTCTGCAGGGGGTCATTTTGACCCACTGAATTTCGAGTGGCGTAACCTAAGCAATATAAAAGATTATAGATCAATTGTTTTCTTCATACTATTTCAAAAGATCCATATAAGTGATACAACATAGACAATAAAGTGTCTACACTTTATTGTTTATGTTGTTTCAGTTAAATGGATTACTTTAAGGACTGATAAGTTTTGATGTTTTTGCTCTTTTTTGACCCCTTCAAAACCAGATGGTCAACGGGTCAATGACTCCCTAATTAAAAAAACTAGCAGATGCCCTGGTGATTTACCAACAAGTAACTTTGTTGCATCCCCAAAAAATGGTCCTCTGTTTTGAATGTAATATTTCAAAAGTTCTCTATTTATGTAATTTCATTTTATAGGATAATTCTGACTATGCTACAATTTGGAAAATGTAATTTTGTATAGAGTTAATAGAGGATATTTAATGAGTGGTCATGGAATACTGATTTTATTAAACGAGTCATCTATAAACAGATAAAAACGAGGCTATGCCGAGTTTTTATCCGTTTATAGATGACAGTTTAATAAAGTCTGTATTTCATTAGCACAAATTTTATATTCTATTTATAATATGACCCGAATTTTTGCGAAAAATCGTCAAAAATCTTAAGATTCAAAGTTTCTATTTTCCGCGAAACTTATAACGCCGTTTGAAATGACGTCACAATATACACATTATGACGTCATTTTCACGGTTACAAAATGGCATTGCTATTCTCTCTGAGCTCATTTGCATATTTATTCCACTAGTGTAATAACACCCGTGTAATATTAAAAATATTCAACGGGTTTATTTCATTCCCGCGACGTAGGTCATATTATAAAGAGGACATAATTTCACCAGGGGTCTGACCATTTACCTCAAGAATCACAACACTGCCTTTTAATAACATCTCGGCAAAACATCTCACTTCATAGGCGCCATATTCAATCTGTTTCTGTGGTCCTCTATTCTCTACAATTTCTGGGAGACGTCTACAGGCTGTCATTATTTTCTGAAAATATCATACAGCTTTATTTGTAAAAGACACTGTTATGGATATACAGTAATACTTGCCTTAAGCGACCTCTTAGGGGACCAATAAGAAGCGGTTGCTTATGGAAATGGCCGCTTAATACAATATTAAATGATAAATGAGACATGTTATTTGATAGTATATAAAGGATGTCACATAGTTCTTACAGATTCCTATGTTGTTCAAACCCATAAGAATAGTCTCATTGAGTTGATTCTAATGGGTTCTAACGTCATATGATTCAATGATAAACATTTTAACGTTTAAGAATAACCACTTTTTAATAGATTTTGCTTACAATGAAGGGATTTTTATGGTGGCCGCTTGATAAAAGTAGTCGCTTAATGGAAGCTGTCGCCAGAGAAAGACAACTGTATTTGCAATTTCCCTGATTTTTCAAGAGAATTAGTCATCATATCACAATTATTATTCTTTTAAAGGGTACTTTTTCCACACCATTTCATTAGAGCAACCAGTCACTCATCCAACTTAATTGTAAAACTTATCATACTGACAGACAAACAGAGTGAAAGACACACAGACAGATGAATAAAAGGCCGTTATGCCTTTGGATATCCTATGCTAGGTTCTTTCACATTATTTACTGATTTAGGGAGTGGTTATAGGGATGGGTGTCTTTTTAACTGCATTTATTGAGGTATAAAGTGCAATTGCCTTAGTACATGGCAAATAACGCCCGTAGGGCGTTATGTTTAAGCCATGTGCTAAGGCAATTGCACTTTATACCCCAATAAACGCAGTGAAAAAGACACTCAGCCCTTATAATTGCAATCCTCTTGATAGATCTAAGAAACTATCAAATTACTCGGCTAAACATTAAAGTTTCAAGTCTACTTTCTGCGCATATAGATTACATAATCTATTTTTAGATTGCGTATTTTTTTCTCGCTACCGAAGTTAAAAGGCACACAGTTAATCAAATGGTACACAAATAAACGACAATTTGACATTTGTAGAGATACTTGTGATCCAGAAATAATTTTGACATGTTATACCGCATTTTAAAACCAAACTACCATGATAGGTCTTAGTTGAGAGGGTTGCTTGGTGGTCTTCGTCGACTCATAATCTGAACTGCATGCTTTTAATCATAAATTCTTTCGAAAATATCTTAATTTCTAATATATTGAATAGCAATATTATGATGTGGAAGGGGAACGAGAGTTTTTCGAGTTCCTACAACACAGGACTTGCAGATCGAAGGTCGTGGGTTTCCCGAAAGACCTATTGCATTTTATACAGAAATAAAGTGCAATGGATTTCCCCACGTGATGCGATTTGAACCAATCAAAATTCTTTATTTTATTGGATTGCAATTATTTACATATGAAAGATAGAGCCAATCAAGTAAGTTACCTCCGTTTTTTCAGCATACACAATAACATAATCTGTATCACTGGTTGGGGTAAACAACCCATACATATAACTTCCAGCCCTTGTGATCAACAAGATTTGTTCCGGTAATAGCTCACAAACAGAACCCCCAATAGTCTCAATTAACTCTAATAATGTACTATGATCATCTTTGGGACCTAAGATAAAAAGAAAAAGTGTCAATTTATAAGCCTGCACATGTTTTTGCAAACAATCCCAAATTAAAAACAGAACACTCATGCACTAATACATAAAGCTTCCAGTCTCTGTGTCAAGTAATAACCTTGTGTATGACTTTTTCAACTTATAAAAATGGGCGAAAAGTATACACACAGTCTGATCAGAGTCTTTACTCATGCACCATTACATGATATAACTTCCAGCCCTGAAGATCAACAAGATTTGTTCCGGTAATAGCTCACACACAGGACCCTCAATAGTCTCCATTAACTCTAATAATATACTGTGATCATCTTTGGGACCTAAGATTGAAATAAAAAGTGTGCACATGTTTTCGCAACAAATCTCAAATTTAAACACAACACTCATGCACAAATACATATCCATACATCTTCCAGTCTCTGTGTGAAGTAATAAGCCTGTTTATGACTTTTTCAATTTATAAAAATGTGCAAAAAGGGTATACTCAGTCAGCCTGTGCATATGCACAGTCTGCTCAGAGCCTTTACATGCACAAACACATAAAGCTACCAGCCCTGGTGATCAACAAAATTTGTTCAGGTAATAGCTCACACACAGGACCTCCTATATTCTCCATTAACTGTACTAAGGTACTGTGATTTTGGACCTAGTTTGAAAAAGTGTCAATTTATTAGTATAATCATGTGAATGACTTTTTCAACCTTTAAAAATTAGCAAAAAGAAAAGATTCAGATCAGCCTGTGTCTCTACTCATGCACATACAAATTCTAGTCTTCAACAAATAACATGTCCAATCAAGTCAATAATTTTTACTAGAGGTACAATCGTAAGAGCAAGATTCTGAAGATACTAGTAAGATTTTTAAGATAAAGCGTTTGTTATAGAAGATTCTTAAGCTACTAAACAAGAATCTTAAGATTTCTAAATGAGGAAGCAAAGCTTGCTCGGCATTGGGTTAAACAGTTTGTCTCCACGACTTCGAATGTTTTCACTATCAAAAATCGATCATTATGACGTCTTATAAATCTTGTTTAGCAGAATTTATCATCTTGCTCTAATGAACACACCTCAAAAGTGCAATTTTGTCCTCCCTCATTTTCTTCAATTTTTGTCTTATAATTACAAGGATGAGATATGTTTGTAACTACAGCTTATGCATTTAAGCAATAATTAAGATGATAGAGTCTCCTACCAATGATTTTTTATGCTTAAACCATATACTTTTCAGACAAATGAAGTTTTAACTCTTGTCTTGCTGAATTCAAGTGAAGGCAAAATTCCATTTAAAATCAAAGTGACAAAAACACTAGATTAGGAGTTAGTGCTTATCTTGAAATTATTAAAGATTTTTTTTTAACACTTCTGGTTTAAAAAGGAAAATCAGGAGGCAAAGAATAAGATATGTGCAGGATGATCTTTGTTGATGGCTCCTGCCCAAGTCGGAATATTCTGGGTTCAGCATATCAGTGATTAATACCTGAGGAAGACTTTCATGTCAGAGATTGATGTGTGTGGTCAGCAGTCAGCCATTTGGAATGTTTACCATAAAAATTCTGATAGAGCCCAATACTCTTATATAACCCAATCCCCTCTAAGAATGTTATAATCAACAAATTTTTGTGAAGTTTTCAGAAAATTGGGAGCATCTTATAATTGATTGATTGATTGAATGGAGTTTTACGCCGCTTTCAACATTATTTCAGCTATATCGCGGCGGCTGGAGCACCTAACAATGGTTTCCTGGTATTTCTATCACCAGTACAACCACCACATTCTTTCCTAGCCTCCAGCCGCTATCTCACATAGGTCTACGATTATCAACCCATTGGTGAGAGACAAACAGTCGGAAAGAATGAGTGCCGCCGTCGGGGATCGAACCCGCAAACTTTAGATTGACAGTCCGACGCGCTACCAACTGCGCTATGACGGCGGCTCGAGCATCTTATAAACCCCAACCCTAACCAGATAAATGTCACAATGATTCCAATGTTACTTTTCCCTACCATATGTTCAGCTTTTGCATAAGTTTAATGCTTTTAGCTTTTCTTTCATTTTCTGATTGTATTGTTCCTTGGATTATTCAATATAACTGTAAACCTCACTCTTACACTATGGTAAATTGTATTCATTCATGTGTCACCTTTGGTTTTGATCTCGATTTTGCAGTCATTGTAAATCTAAGGGACTTTTTATCCATTTTTTTACCTCTTGTTGTGGCCTCTTATAAACCCAACCCATTCTGATAGAAATATGATGATTCCCCCCCCCCCTTCCGGTTATATTACAGCTTTTACAGTACTCACATATTTGAGGGGCAATCTTTTTGCCTCCAAGTCTCACATCCATGAACCAATGACCCAGGATATTATGGACTTCTTCAGGTTTTGTGAACTCCAAGGATTTGATATTCTCATCCACCATCTCTCTCCATTCACACAACAAGGGAAAGGCATCTTTCTTTGATATATCTGGGTTCTGAAGAATTGTAATAGCCATTATCCTGCTGATGTTAAATTTTGTTTCAACAAAGTGCCATTTTTTTATATTTTTTTAGGGGGGGGGGGGTTACATTTCAATCTGTCTGATTGAAGTTTTGCATAAAACAATTCGGTAGAAGCAGGCAGTGAAGGATAAGATCAGACTGCACTTTTGTGCAGTCTGATCTAAGTCTATACTGTCTACAGAAAGCATGCAATGTAGTCAAGGTTAGAATGCACATTGTACAGCCTGATCTTAGTCTATACTGTCTGCCAAAGATTTCTGTACAGCATGAGAAGGGTTAAAATATTACAGAATCTATGCTGATTTGCCCTGCGTTCAGGATGACAAAACATTGCAAACTGTTTGCAAAAAGCTGGCAATATTCAGTTTTTGTTATGTTATATAGACAAATGAGTAAATAGACATTCGGTCTGACAACCAGACAACAGTATAATAATTAATTAATACGATTACAGTATGCAGGTGCCAAATCTCCACTTCGGATAGCTGAATATTGGAAAGTAAATCTTAATGACTGCCTCGGTGGCCTAGTGGTAAATGCACTCGACCCGTGACCTGGAGGTCCGTGGTTTCGAGCCCCTCTGTCGCCGGGGTGTGTTTATGGTCAAAACACTTAATAGCAAGCCTCAGGTCACCCAGCTGTAAAAATGGGTAGCAGTGGGTTTAAACCACTGCCTCTCTCTCAGGGACGTGAAAACATCAGGATTGACTGTTCGCGATTCTATAAGCTTAAGCTTTTGTCGCAACCGAACTAAAATAAATTAGTATAAACTAAATATTAAGTGGATAAAGGGACATGGGTTATACAAGCATGCATTTAGTTACATCCCCCCCTTGATATAATAGGTTGCCATTTTGAAAGTAAATGATTATAAATTGTAATAAATATAATAAAGTAATTGTTAACTTATTCCAAAATTCAAGCAAATTCATTTAGAAATACAAATATCACCAAATGTCAAAGATTTCATACAATGACAACAACCACACTAAGACTATTTACTAGGGTTATGTCAATATAAAAATTACCTGGTACATTAAATATAAGAGATCTTTGGCTTTTACAGCTATATCTGGTAAATTTTCTACATCTATCAGCTCTCCTGTACAAGGTGGTAACCCTCTGGTAAAGTTGTGGGCATGGTGTATCAGTCTGAGAAATGAAATACATGTACTTTTAATGTAAATGTAAATGGACTTTCTTCTTCAATCATTTACATTACATTAAAACTTGTATAAAGTGACCACTTACGGGACCATCAAAAAGTGGTTGTTTAAGCAAAATGGTTGCTCAGTACATGTTTTGTTTACAAATTGGAAACAGATTTTGATTGAATTTGTGTGTAATTGCGAATTTCTCAATAATCCTGTTGTTATAACAAAATAGAAATGTCTCACTGAGAGGATTCTAATGGATTTTTACAACAAAAGACTCATATACATTAACTTTTAGACCAATATAATCTACATGAACTTTGATTTAGAGAAGGAAATGTTGAAAACAGTTGCTTAATAAAGATGGTCATTAAATAGACATGGACGCTCAAACAAGATGGACTGAATCTGAACACACTATTTGAGGATCTCATACTTTTTCCAAATCATAGTAAACCCATTACCAGAAGATCAAATTTTTGACAAGTCAGACTTAAAAGAAATTGTAGCATTCAAATATTGTGGACAATGAAGTAACAAGAAATTAAGTCATTTTCCACAATGGTATCTCAGATTTTAGAACTGAACCATCGTTATGACCCTACAATCCTCCTGTGAAAGTTTAAAGCAAATCTGATAATATTTGTGAACTATATCGCATAAACGTGAATTCCCTAGCTGGAAATCTGTAAGGCCCCTTTTCCTGTGCTTTCCAACAGATCAGTCCCTTTTTGAAAAGAACCTTCCTTATGACCCTAGAATCATCCGGCGAAAACTTTCAAACAAGTCTGATAATAATTTTGGACTTGATCAGGTAATGAGTTTAGATGAAGTAAGAACACCCCCTCCAGTGCATTTTCTCAATCACCTGTACTGAAGTTCAAACAAAATTACCTGAAAGAATCACACAGTTCAGCAAAAGTAACCGCATCTTTCATTCTGAATTTTCCATCCTTCCCTTTCTTACCAATACCATTGATAGCCTGCCCTCTACATGCTTCTATACAGCCTCGCATACCTACAACATAAACCAAGGATCTCAGGCCTGAATCTTCTAGTAATGATTAAAACAGAAATATAAGGTCTTCAGTTATTGTGCTTGCTTCTTTATAATTCAGGAGTTACTGAGCTACAGATAGAGAAGGTATTTTCCAAATTAGATCAATTAACTTCTATAATTAAAGCACAAACTTTATGCTGTTTGTATTGATTGGAACTGTCTCTTTGAAATAAAGATTTTAGACTGGGTTTACCCCCTCCTTTCTGTACTGCTGAGTCATTGACCCCTTGACTGTGACCCCTGACAGAAATTTTAATGGGTCAGAATTATGTATTTTTAGATTCTTAAGGGTCAAACCCCTGATTTAAGGGTGAAACACAAGCTCTTGTTCTATTAAGACAAGTGAAGCAGCTCACAAAAAATCCTAATAAGTTAAAAATAATCAGAAGATCATTCAATCTAAATTTAGAGAGTGTCCAAGGATGATTCTCTTTAAACCTTACATGGAAATTATTTTCACTGAATTTAATTTGTTTTATAAAGCACTCAATTTTTTCTTACAATCAAATAGAAGGTTTACCTGTAAAATCAGGTGAAATCTTTCTAAAGAGATCTGAGAACATAATATTCACTATACTCAGGACCTTTAAACAAGGTTTTTGACCAAAAAATCTAAACACATCTTATTTTGACCCTTAGAAAATCCTCTCATGGGGTCAAGTTGACCCCCTTGAGAGAAATTACTAAAGGTCAAAACTTGGTTTAATCCGTCATATTTTTATTGATGATTTAACCTCTTTTTATTTCATTCAAATTTTTGACTGGTCAAAATTTATAGAGGTTGCAAATGAAAATGAGTTATTTCTTCTCTTGCCAGTTAAAATTGAGAGTAATTTACTATAACTATTATGTGAAAGGTAAAGCACAGTCATGGAACATATATATATATATATATAATGTTCATCCATTATGTAACATCAACATCTTTACAACAAAAAGACAAGAAACTTCAAAACACCGCAACTGTAACCACCAGGGGATTGTGTTATATAAGTCTTGTATATATATTACATGGGTTGTTTACCCCTCAAATGTCTTGTTGCTTTCAATAGTTGGTTTTGGCTGTTGAAATGAAGTGCCTGTGGTTGAATGTTTTAGCCAAAAATCTGGTTTTCACTGTGATTTCATTATAAAGATAATCATACCAAGTACTTTAAGATAGTGCAGTTTTTCTCTAAGCTCTTTCCATTCTTTCTTCTGGTATAACACAGCCTCGGGTGAGCAGTACAGGACCTCAACATTTCTTGTCCTTCCCTTGGCCAAAAACTGTACAAAGTAGCTCAGCTCTATAGCGTATAGCCAGCCCTGAAAAAAAAAAGGAACAAGATGTGTTGTTGCTGCAAATTATATAGAGGATATTGAATGAGTGGTCATTGAATACCAAATTTATTAAATGAGTCATCTATAAACAGATAAAAACGAGGCTGTGCTGAGTTTTTATCTGTTTTAGATGACAAATTTAATAAATTCTGTATTTTGTAAGCACAAATTTTATATTCTATGTATAATATGACCCGAATTCGTGATTAAACAAGAAAATTACGATATTAACCAATTCATGTTATTCCGCGAAACATTTAACGCTGTTTGTGCAATGACGTCAGCAGATTCATTATGACGTCATTTTCCTAACAAAAGATATAACGTTTTTCTTCGTTCTTTGCTCATTTGCATATTTATTCCACTAGTGTAACACTCGTGTAATATCAACAAGAGGGCCATAGTGGCCCTTAATCGCTCACCTGAATGAACTGTCTAAAATTTTCAAATGAAGTATGAGAAATAGAATGATGAATGACTGAGCTAAACAAAGCTGTTGCTTCATTACAAATTGAGAATCTTTTTTTTACAGTTTTAAGGTTGATTTACAAGGATTTTTATAATTAATTTTGTGACCTAGTTTTTGACCCCAGATGACCAAATTTCGAACTCGTCCGAGATTTCATCTAGACAATCAATTAGACCACATTTCAGGTTGATTGACCAAAATTGTGGCCGCTAGAGTGCAAACAAGGTTTTTCTTATGATTTGACCCTGTGACCTAGTTTTTGACCCCATATGACCTAATTTTAAACTTGTCAGAGATTTCATCAAGACAATCATTCTGGCGAAATTTCAGGTTGATCGAGCAAAAAATGTGGCCTCTAGAGTGCATACACGGTTTTTCTAAGATTTGACCCTGTGACCTAGTTTTTTACCCCATATGACCTAATTTCAAACTTGTCCGAGATTTCACCAAGACAATTATTCTGGCAAAATTTCAGGTTGATCGAGCAAAAAATGTGGCCTTTAGAGTGCATACACGGTTTTTCTTAGATTTGACCCTGTGACCTAGTTTTTGACCCCAGTTGACCCAATTTCGAACTCATTCGAGATTTCATCAAGACAATAATTCTGACAAAATTTCAGGTTGATTGGGCAATAAACATGGCAATTAGAGTGCCTATAAGGTTTTACTAAGATTTGACCCTGTGACCTAGTTTTTGACCCCAGTTGACCCAATTTCAAACTTGTCTGATATTTTATCAAGATAATCTTTCGGATGAAAATTCAGGTTGAAGGGGCAAAAAATAAGGCCTCTAGAGTGCATACAAGGATTTTCTTAGATTTAACCCCGTGACCTAGTTTTTGACCTCAGTTGACCCAATTTCAAACTTGTCTTAGATTTCATCAAGACAATCATTCTGACCAAAATTCAGGTTGATTGGGGGAAAAAATGTAGCCTCTAGTGTGCATAAAGATTTTTTTTAGATTTGACCCTGTGACCTAGTTTTTGACCCCAGTTGACCTAATTTCAAACTCATTTGAGATTTTATCAAGACAATCATTCTGACCAAATTTCAGGTTGATTGGGCAATAAACATGGCCACTAGAGTGCCGACAAATTTTTCTAAGATTTGATCCTGTGACCTAGTTTTTGACCCGAGTTGACCCAATTTCGAACTTGTCCGATATTTTATCAAGACAATCATTCTGACCAAAATTCAGGTTGATCGGGCAAAAAATGTGGCCTCTAGAGTGCATACTAGGTTTTTCTTACATTTGACCCAGTGACCTAGTTTTTGACCCGAGTTGACCAAATTTTGAACTCATCCCAGATTTCATCAAGACAATCATTCTGACCAAAATTCAGGTTGATTGGGCAAAAAATGTGGCCTCTAGAGTGCATACACGGTTTTTCTTAGATTTGACCCTGTGACCTAGTTTTTGACCCCAGTTGACCAAAATTCAAACTTGTCCAAAATTTCATCAAGATAATCATTCTGACCAATTTTCAAGTTGATTTGGCAATAAACGTGGCCACTAGAGTGCCTACAAAGTTTTTCTAAGATTTGACCCTGTGACCTAGTTTTTGACCCCAGTTGACCCAATTTCCATCTCGTCCAAGATTTCATCAAGATAATCATTCTGACCAATTTTCAGGTTGATAGGGCAATAAACATGGCCACTAGAGTGCCTACAAGGTTTTTCTTAGATTTGACCCTGTGAAAAAGTTTTTGACCCCAGTTGACCCAATTTCGAACTCGTCTGAGATTTCATCAAGACCATCATTCTGACTAAATTTCAGGTTGATCAGGCAAAAAATGTGGCCTCTAGACTGCATACAAGGTTTTTCTTAGATTTGACCCTGTGACCTAGTTTTTGACCCCAGTTGACCCAATTTTGAACTCGTCCTAGATTTCATCAAGACAATCATTCTGACCAAAATTCAAGTTGAAGGGGCAAAAAATGTGGCCTCTAGAGTGCATACAAGGTTTTCCTAAGATTTGACCCTGTGACCTAGTTTTTGACCCCAGTTGACCCAATTTCGAACTCGTCCGAGATTTCATCAAGACAATCATTCTGACCAAAATTCAGGTTGATCGGGCAAAAAATGTGGCGTCTAGAGTGCATACAAGGCAAATGTTGACGACGGATGTCGCACGACGCACGACGCACGACGGACGGACATCCACCTAACCACAATAGCTCACCTTGAGCACTTCGTGCTCAGGTGAGCTAAAAATATTCCACAAGGTTATTTCACTCCGGTGACATAGGTCATATTATAAATAAATCTATTAGAATTAATTGCCTCCTTTTTATCTTTTCGGGAGATTCATATTTTATTATTTTTATATGAATATCTAATAAAGATATTAGGGAGACAGCTAAAGAAGTTATATATGATCTATTTATTCTATTGGTTTAACCCCTTTGACATCAGTTTTGACTCTTAAAAAATCACAGTCAAGGGGTCAAAGACTCCTGAAATTGAAACAAGAGGACCAAGATGGTCCTAGATCGCTCACCTGAGTCTCTCTGACCCCTGGGACATCACATTAATTAGATAGGCAGATGTCAAAAAGAAAATAATTGCCTAAGATCAATACCATGGAACATTTTCAGCGAAGAGCAAGACAGATATACCTTTTTGCTCTTTGATTCTATGTAAAAAGGGATGCACCCGGGTGGACCCCAAATGTGATCCCAGGGTCTTTATATGAACAAACTTGGAAGAGGTCCATAAGATGATGCTACATTCTAAATATGAAAGCTGTCTGCCTTCTGGTTTCAGAGAAGAAGATTTTTGAAGGTTTTCCCATATTCAACCATCTTGCTCAGATGAGCTGAAAGGGATGCGCCCGGGTGAAGCCCAAATATGACCCAAGGGTCTTGATATGAACAAACTTGGTAGGGGCCCACAAGATGATGCTATGTTCTAAAAATGAAAGCAGTGTGCCCTCTGGTTTCGATTAAAGAAGATTTTAAAAGATTTTTGCTCTTTGATTCTATGTAAAAAGGGTTGGGCCCAGACAAAGCCCAAACATGACCCCAGGGTCTTGATATGAGCAAACTTGGTAGAGGTCCACTAGATGATGTTACATACCGATTATGAAAGCTGTCTGTCGTCTGGTTTCAGAGAAGAAGATTTTTGAAGATTTTCATTTTTTTACCCTTCGTGCTCATAAGAGATAAAGGGATGCACCCGTGCAAAGCCCAAAAATGACCCAAGGGTCTTGTTATGAACAAGCTTGGTAGAGGCCTTTTAGGTGATGCTACACACCAAATATTAAAGCTGTCTGCCATCTGGTTACAGAGAAGAAGATTTTTAAAGATTTTCGCTCTTTGATTCTATGTAAAAAGGGTTGGGCCCGGGCAAAGCCCAAAAATGACCCCAGGGTCTTGATATGAACAAACTTGGTAGAGGTCCACTTGATGATGCTACATACCAAATATGAAAGCTGTCTGCCTTCTGGTTTCAGAGAAGAAGATTTTTAAAGATTTTCATATTTTCACCCTTTTTGTTAAGGGTAAAGGGAAAGTTAAGGGTGGATTTCATTTATTTGAACAACTTTGGTAGAGCTTGACCCAAGGAACATCCCTGCCAAGTTTCATCAAGATTGGCCCACTGGTTTAGGAGGAGAAGATGTTTAAAGAAATTGTGGACGACGGACGACGCACGACGGACATTCTACGATCCCAATAGCTCACCTTGAGCACTTCACATGAAAAAAGTTATAAAAATTAAGGTAGGTGACAAGATGTGGTATCTACAGCTTTATCCCAGCTTTAGGTACTACAGTTTGGTCGCCCAATAACACAACATGGAATATAGGGTTAATTCACGTTCTGGAGGGCATTTACATTTGCTGAGACCCTCAAAATGCATTAACGCCAATTAATGCATTTTGAGGGTCACAGCAAATGTAAACGCCCGAAAATCGTGAATTGATGCTATTATAGCATAAAAAGAAAGACTAGAGTATTTATTTAACTGATATTGTGAAATAATTTGTAGAAACACTTCGAAACGAGCCACAAACACTCGAAAACGCCAGCTAAGTTGTGTCAAGCATTTCACCTTCACTTTTGTGTATACCCCCATTGCTTGGTAAATTTGACACAAAATTTAACGTGGAAATTAGATCAACATCTTTAGTTAGGCTCTAAGTGAACATTAACCATGAATATGTTATATGCATTTTACTAATCAATGTGCATACTCGTCAAAATCAAACCTTTTTGCGTAATATTAACAACATGCATAGATTTATATTTTTGAAGTCAACAAATGTTGCAGAAAAAGATAAGTGTCATTGAAATGGATAAGCTGTATAGGCCCCAGATCCATGATATTTAAGTAAAGAAAGCAGGGTGTTAACAGCGTGTGAATTTACTGATTAATTCACATTTTCTCCCTTTAAGCACAGGTTTTGTACATTGAAATATGCTCATAACGCCCAGAAAACGCACATTTTATGCAATAATACTAGGTTATATACAGTCAGAAACAAAAAGAGAGTATACCTTATCTACAACATTACACTGATCCAGTATATGTGTATTGACTGGAGCCATATATCTCTCAATTGTAGACTGGTACACCACATATAATTGGTTATATTTAGCCTGCTCTCCCCTCTCTCTCTGAGTGCTGGCATACCAGGGACAGGTCACCAGTACAACATAAATGATCTCTATGTCCTCTTCTGTAAAAATATAGGTAAATTTGTTAAAGAAATTGAGTGCATGATAAGCTCTATTCAAATTTACACTTACACCACCAATCATAATGAATCTGTCTTACAGTATACAGAAGTTTTTCCTGTATATCTTTCCTATACACGCTATTTATCATTTCATGCAACTAGACTATGTAGCAAGATGGTAACTCTGACAAATACAAAGTAGTGAAACCTTGAAATCCTGGAAAAAAAATAAGATTGAAGAAAAACCCTGCGTTCAGGATGACAAAACAGTGCAAATTATTTTCAAATTATAACCAGCTTTGCATGCAAGTGCATGTGCAAATCAGGGTAGGGTAATTTGAAAACAGTTTGCATATTTTTTGTTATCCTGCATGCAGGGCTAGAGCTCCATTATAAAATATTTCAATTCATCCCCCATCAACATGAAAATCATAATAGTAATTTTGGTGCTTTGATATTTCTTAATTTAGAATTAGGCCAACTTTAGAAATGATCAATTACAGGGGAAAACGCTGCTTTAATCACAATTCAAAAACTGGTAAACAGTTGCAGATCCATAGAGGTTTGGGGTTTTAAGGGCAGGGGGGTAAACAAATCCTTCATTCTGTAGCCTAATTGTTCCATTTTCATGCAGAAATTCAACCAAAAGTATGTAATACTTGACAGACAAACCCTTTTGTATGTATGCCCAAACACCCTTTGCAGAAATCCTGGATCCTCTGCAGCCTGTAGACAAACCAAGACTGTCACAAAAGAACTAAATAATGTAGTGCACTTATGATGGTTATGCAACTCTTCAGAAGTAATGAACTTTCACAATGTTAACTGAAGTTTCCTAATGATTTTCATTAGGGAACCTCGGTCTACAAAGTGAAAGTTCATGGGTTCAGAAATGTTGTGGAACTATTATGGTTCCACTACCTTAAAATTGCATGAATCTTGTACCTTCAGTTGACTTTTTGATAAGGTTTGTGATCTTCAGTCTGGCTTCATCATTCAATGAGGATGGTAAATGCATTAAGGTCAACTGTCGAAGCTCAATCATGTATGCCTCGTCAAACTGTGGAGCCAATATTTTGACCTCGGAACCATCTAGTTCTGACTTTATTGACCGTAAGTTGTCAAGGGTTTGTGTGCATTTCTCTAACACTGAAAATATGAACTTATTGCTTAATTTATACACTTAACTACTAATTCATTGTGAAACAAGGCGGCAAATTGTCACAAGATACACCCATTACACTAATGAACAAAGAGAAATAACTAAGAAATTAAGCTAGGTAGGGTTATGGTTCTTGTACACTACACTCTATAATTATGAGAGGATCATAACTACCAAGATTCATGTCAATCGGACATAAGATGACAGAGTTATGCTTTGGACAAAGAAGTGGTCCACCCAGCCAGACACCAAGGGTGATCACATAATACATCCTGTCTTTTGATGGGCGTATAATACCAAGTAATTTCAAGTAATCACTGAGCCTGAACTCTTAAAAGCAATGCTTATTTTCAGAATTACCGTGATACTGATTTATTCTTCATCTTATCTTTTGTCTTTTTATTACAAGTACTCCCACCCAAAGTTGGTCTTTTTGTGATAAAATTCTAATGGTATAATTGTGTAAGGCATTAGAAACTGAAAATTAGCCCTACTATATGAAAATTTTTATCATACACATTTACAAAACAAAGTCTTAAAAAGTCTACAAAAAGTCTTTCAGGTAAGTTACTGTACTTCTGAACAGCGGCTTTATCTTTACAAGAAGTAAATCAAAAGTGCGATATATCTCCTAGAAAACACTCTTGTGAGCTTAAAAGGGGATTAAGATTTGGTCCTCATTTTCTGAAGAAAAATATCAGCAAAATTTATGCCTTTATTCTTTCAATTTGAGGTTTATTTCCTCTAAACAGTCATGTTAATGATTGTTTAGAGGAAATTATTCTCAAACTAGAGAATTTATATATTCACAAAATTATTGAAATTTAAGTATTTTGATAAATTGAAATGTGCTTTTCTTGATAAAAAGTGTGTGGGGCTTTTCAGGAGGGTGCTCTCATTTAAGAAAATACAGAACCTTACTTTCCCAATCTGAAATTTCTTATCTAATGATCTCCTGTGGCAGTATGCAATTCTACAGATTAGAGCATGTGATACCAATGTGACTATAAGTATCAAATTTTCTATCTCAACAAAACCATTAATTGTAGGTACTCATTTGAACTCTACAATATGACTCAAACGAGTAGTCACAATATAGGACATGTGCATTAGTATTATTAAAATATTTATATCATCTATTTAATCAAAACTCCAAACTGAACTGCAAATAACAATTTAACAGCCTGTGTAGATGGTGTCTGATTGAAATCTTAATGTGATTAATAATGATTTTCTTATAGCCAGGCTTTAATATTGATACCATACCAGATTCATCAGAAAGCTGGTCTTTGTCCCTTTTCAATGTTGTATACAATCTCTCTGTAGCTTGAAGAGCCTCTGTACAAGCTTCTAGAGACATCCTTCATTCACAATTAGCTACATCAGCTGTGGTGAAAACAGTGTGTTAACCCTTGTCATGCTGAACCCAGAATATTCCTGCTTTGGCAGGAGCTATAGACCAACATCAGCCTGCACATATGTGCAGCCTATTGTTAGTCTAAACCACCGTTTTCTCTTTTTCAAACCACAAATGCCAATAGATTTAGTTTTTCAAATAAAATTTGACCTACAATAGGTATTTTCAGTGCTTTTTGCCCTTCAATTTTGATGAAAATTTTTAGCCAAAATTTATTCAGCATGACAAGGGTTAAGAATCTAATTTAGCAATATTTTTTTTACTCCTTATAAGAGCTATAGGAAGAGGGAGAGAGTTTTAAAATGAAAAAAAAATATCCATAAGCCAAAGCTTAAGTTATTGGTACTTGAGGTGATCCTCTTAAGATGCTTCATATGAGTGCCCACTACCAGGAACTCTCAATATTTAGGGTCCGTGCCACTACACAGGGTCTCAATAAAAATAACAGATTAAGTTTATTGTCTCTCATGGCAAATGATTTTTTTTTAAATGTTTACAAAGAGGGTTCACTACAAAGAGCCCTAAAATAAATGTGTAGATTATATTCAAAATGATTTGAGTTAAGATTTGCCCCTAGTACCTAAATGCGCTCAAATACATGTTTATCAAGTAAGATGACACTAACTTCTGGGAAAAGGGAGTCAAATGACTTCTTAATTATCAAATGAAGGAGTCCAAGTCCAAATTAGGGAGTCTAAATTTTCATATTTGGGTAGGAAATTGTGGAAAAGGAGAAATTGCTTGTATCAAGCAATTTCTTCTTTTACCACAATAATCTCCCCAGAATTATAGGATGGTTTTCTAAAATAATAAGTGGATAAAAACAAATGATAAATGCAACAACTTTTGTAAAATAAAGATCTAAGACTAAGACAAATAGAGTCTATGGGTAGAAACTGAGGACATTTCTCTGATCATTTGTTTGAGAATATAGCCTTGTGACCTGTGTTTTCGACCCCTTAAGAAAAAAAACATTGCGCTTTCACAATCATAATGTACATTATTAAACTTTTTAGTAATGAAAATTCGAAATGTCATAAGAACAGTCAAATACAAACTCAAAGATAGTCTAGGATAAATAGAAAGTGAAGCTTTCTGCACCAGAATAACCTAGGTAGCTGTTCTTAACCAATCAATTGATTGTCTTGTCAATTTGATCCTTCTGATTTGTCAGGTGAATTATGGGTCCAGAGTGATTTTACAAAGCAGCTGAGGTTAGATAGGGGGCGTGAATGTTTACCTCCTGAGCATGTGCAGGTGACATTTTCTATTTCTTCCTGTCTAGTTCGGGAGTCAAAACGAAAGTAATTAACTGTTTTTGTTTTGTTAACATGTTAAATTTAATGACTGTTATATTCATCATTATTTCTATGGTAACTATTTAGAAAAAAAAGTTAGAAAAAACATCAGTATTTCCGAATATTTCGCTTTCAGAAACTTAGTTTGAGAAAATTAAACCAGTTATAGAACAGTCAGATGATCAATAAGCATATGAATGTAGTGAAAGGTAACAAGAACCCATGCAATGAATTAATGCAAACAATTTTGGTTTATTTTCATGAATGACAGCTCTGCACAAATAAAAAAAAAATTGCAAAAAAAAAAAAAAAAAATGTCTGACATGCTGCCATGTGGTGTCTTACGAAATTTCAAAATTGTCTTGAGTCCTTTGTCTGAAAATTCACCACATTCTTTATTTATCTGCAGTCATTCAACTGAATTAAGTTTGCATTTGGAAACAAAAATAAATTTGGCCAAAACTACTTGTCCATTTTCGACATTGCATTGACAGTCCACGAAGTTTCACATGTGACTGACTTGACGCACATGGCATAGGTACACCCGACCTGCTGCAAGCTTACATGAAGCAACCTTTTTAAGAAAGGGGGCAGGAGTAGTGAGGCTTGTATGAAATAAACTTCGATGGAGTTTGAAACAGCAGTTGACAAATAATTCGCCATCACATGGAAGGAAAAGCAAAATGCCGCGGAGCAGTAACACGATGCACTCAGCACTGAACTGTTACGACGGACAACCAACTTTTGCGAGGAATTACCCAGGAGGAGCTGATCGGGAAACACAGGCCTTTGTGACTGAAGTGCTTCCCCCTCCTCACATTGTCCTGGTAAAATGATTAGATGAATGTGACAAACTTGGGCTTGCATGCTGTTTGCTGTTTACGTCTGTAATGTATTTCTGCCTGTTTCCAGAAGCTTACGCAACTACAGACTTTCGTTTGTGACAGCCAATGTGGAGGAATCAGGAATCTCCTTTAATTTGCAGAAGAAAATAGCCAAGAGTCAAGCAGAACACATTTTGTCAGAGGCCACAAAGAAGTAATGGTTCTTCCTCCATTGAGTAAACCAGAACTGGGATCCCTCTCTTTTACACTATCTACAGGGCCCCAGCTGTAAGTAGCCACCAAGGATTCTCAAGGCTGTATCGGCAGCAGCTACTGTAACCGGAGAGGCTTGGGTTGAGGAGGTGAACACACAGCTGGTGGTTCTATGAAGATGAGATGTCTGACTGGGACACTTACTGTTTGTCAGTGCACGGGCTGACAGTCTTTGGCACAGTCATTGAAGAACATACTACAAAGAAGTATTACAGAGAACAAGATCACCTGAAAGAATGATTTATCATTGGTTGAAGATAGAAAGAAGTGACCAGGCAACAATGTAACTGATGGCAACCAGTCGTCAAGAAGTATAAGAAACTTTCCTGCTGTTTACCCAAATAAGCTACCTGTCAAGTCACCGAAGCCAAGAATGAATGTCAACTTCAACGTCCAGGCAACACCACCGACTCATGCGTTGACATAGCAAGAAGATATTCAACTAAGCTACACAGAACTACAACCTTCACCTATGGTATAGCCACTAGAGTAACAGAAGACTTCCAACTTCAGATATCTAGAGGAGTTTACAAAGATGTGAAGAAGAGTTCCAGTTCAGCAAGAGAGAACTTACAGCTACTGATGTTTAACCAGAGGGACACAAAGTCAAGATGAGCTTCTAACAGCTACAGCCACAGTCCTTTTAAGTAGTTGAACATTTTGCAGCTGTAGGGTAGTTCGCTTGTTAGGGGTACTTTGGTAGTTGGTGTACTGGTTAGAAAGCCAGGGAATGCATTTCGATGCAGAGGTTACTGACCAACTATGACAACGCAAAGGCTATTAGTGATCTCATTGACCTACTAGCGTTCAGCACAAGTCATATCCCTGATGGATGGTTACTGAACTGATAAATGTGTAGTTAGGGTTAAGTAGTAAGATAGGTTAATGAAAAATGGAAGAAATGATTGTCTCAAGTGCGCACAGATCACTCAAGCTTAACAAGATTAAAGGAACTCCAGGGGGCCAAGCACAGTAATGCTGACACACTTTCCAGAGGGCCACTGGTTAGCGATGATCATGGGGGGCTAAGCTCTTTGCCTTGTGGGGGGTGTTCTTACTTTCAACGCGCAGATGTTAAAACTGGGAACGTTTAAAGAAGAGTGACGATACTGTCCCGTTAGTATGTGGGCCCAGGAGAGGGCCACCCTGTGAAAGCAATGGATCAGGGCAGAACTCCTGTGTACACTGTATGGGATCAAGCGGTCAAACCCGGGGGGCCGTGGGGGTCTCGGTGTTAGAACTCGAGGCGAAAACCGGGGCTGTTCGTCGGGAAAATGGCGTTGGGGTAGGGACGCGCAATAATCCAAAATGCTTGAGTGATGGGAGAGGATGACAACAGGGACACCATTATTGACCATTATTGACATCAAACAGACTGACCTTGAGACAATACATTGTGAAACTGAGTGGTTTACTGTTATTTTTCATTAACAAACAAGGCTTCAGAAGTTTCTAGGTGGTGTAGGTGGTTTTCTGAAAGAATGTACAGATCTACAACTGAGGTTGAGTACTCCATTGAAGAAGATCACCTGATGCAACTACTCTTGGATATGGTACTGACTACATGCCACAAGTCTACTCTGATTGGTTCTACCTATGGTTCACTATGGTACAACGAGCAGCAGGACAATCAGGGTAACTCAACCAGACCCTTCAGTGAGTCCTTTTCTAATAAAACCGGGGGGAGTGTAGTGAAAGGGCATATTTAGATGTTTCATACAGGGTACCAGTCTAATTGTATGTTGCATCATGGGTTACCTATCGTTGCTGGTGCCCAGCCGGTGTGGGACAAGCCATGAGGTTTACTGACACTCTGACAGTAGCTTTCATAGAGTGAGGACCTTCAAGTCTAACACTGACGAAAACTCCATGTGGATTGTGAACAAAGTGAGTTTGGTAATTTTTAAAGGGTCGAAATGACAAGAAGGATCAAATTGACAAGGCACAGGCATATTCTATGACCAAGGATTCTATTGGACTCCTAACTTGCAAAGTAAAGGAGTCCTGCCCAAAAAATTAGGAGTCTCAGTCTCGGTCTACCAGGTTGAGAGATATTTTTGCAGTTGTGCAATAACTTGTAAATGATCTGATAATTCAACTGTTCAATGTCAAAATGCACAGTTAGCATTTCTTTTTAGAAAAAAGAACCGATATCATTTTTGGCCTAATTATTTTCATTCGTGATTATCATATGGAAATACCTTTAAGACATTTTGATAAAGTTTATGTTTGACATGTACAATCATTCAGTGTTATGTTTTGTTTACATTTCTCTTCGTACTCAATATAGATCGTACCCTGTGTGAATCAAAGTACACCGTGAATAGACTGGAAATTTTCAAATGATTGTATTAGACTGGTGAACCTGATTATGCCTTTTTGAAGTACAAACTTTCTCAATAGCTTCATATCCATAGGGAGAAGTACAAAAGTGGTGATAAAAAACTTCAGGTTGAGTGTTACTCGCCTTTGATAGGTTACATAACAATACTAGACTCAGAATATCAACTAAAAGGAACGTTTGATCCTGCTCATTTTGTTCATTGTGCACAATCGGACCAGGATTTGTACGCCTTTCCACGTAAATCCCTTTGAACGTTTTACATTACATGTTTTCGTAATATTTCAAATGAATCAAGTTTTACTAATTGTTCAAATTCATTATTTCCAAACAATATGAAAAAGATTATCAACATGAATTCGTTTGGAAAAGGTTTGATACAACGATATGATTATATCATTACCCAAACATTTTTTCCCTGAAATCCAGAGTAAAAATCAAGCTCTCTCTCTCTCTCTCTCTCTCTCTCTCTCTCTCTCTCTCTCTCTCTCTCTCTCTCTCTCTCTCTCTCTCTCTCTCTCTCTCTCTATCTCTCATCCCTCTCTCCCCTCTCCCTCCTTCTCCCACCTCCCTCTCCCTCTCTCACCCCCTCTCTCTCTCCCTCTCTCCCCCCTCTCTGTTTTCTTCTCCTCTCTCTCTCTGTCTCTCTCTTTCCTCTCTATCTCTCTCTCTCTCTTTTCTCTCTCTCTTTTCATTTTCTCTCTCCATTGTCTCTCTCTCTCCCTTGTCTTCCCCTCTCTCTCTTCTCTCTCTTCTTTCTCTCTCCCTTTCATTTTCAATCCTTTCCATTCATCACATTTTCCACCCTTCTCCAATTTTGCTCACATGCTTACATTTCTTTCTTAACCATGTCACGCTAAAAGGGAACAAGTGCAATTCAGAGGAATATTCTTGTTTTTCTTTGAAAAGGGCATTTTGATACTGGTAAAACTGCACAGCCTATGAAGTCCAAACATTAATGCATTGTTTAAATTTTTTAATTGTTCCCTTTTTGTATGACAGGGAGTTGATATGGTATTGTAGAAGGATAGCGAGAGAGAGAAAGATAGAGGAATGCCCACCGGGCACTCACTCGAAAATTAGCACATTCACGTATAGATGAATGTACATGAGTGGTTTATCAGCACTAAGGTTTCAGAAATTGGTTGGTTTTTATTTGAAAATTATATGTTTTTTTACGGCTATTTGGTTATAAATATTTAATAAGCCCTGTTTAAATGGCAGTAAAAAATAAATTCTGTTAGCTTCCCTAAATTGTTTTCCATTGTTCTCAATATAACTAGAAGGGGAAAAAATAAGTAACATAAATAATACTCAACTGATATCATCATGCAGAAGAGAAAACTACAGAGAAATTACATTGTTATTTTTAAAAAATGATATTTTTGTTATAAAACTAAGACTATAAATATATAGTCTGGTAATAGTCGTTCACACTAAAATACAATTTTATCAGCTCTTTCATTAATCCGCGGATTAGCTGTGAGGGTTAAACAGAAGGGCTGTTCACCAGTCAATGAACCTTTTTTGCTGTCAGTAGGGAGTTCGACCCCGGGAAACGCTAGTTTGTACTTATCTTTTCAGATTTTGCCAAATTCGAAAAAAGAAAATTAATGTTTGATCTTTCTAAGCTATTTTGTTTTATTCATTTCCGATTTACTGACGGTAGAGTAAGGGGAAAATAACAATGAAAGAAAGGAAGAACACTTGCCGACTCCCCGTCCTTTCATGACTTCCCGACCTTAACTGTATAGAAATCTAAATTTCCTTTTCAAATATATTCAACAACAAATTCAGCGTAAAAACTACCTTTATTTTCCAACGTTACCCAAAAGTAGTCATAAATAATAAACTGATCATGAAATTCCAAAGAATAGTCCACAAGAAGTATAGAAAAGTGTTCAGGGCAACATGTTTTTGTACCCGTACTAGACTACCGGTGGATAGTTCCTGTCATATGATAACGGCCGACGGTTACAAAAAATGTTCAAATAATAATTTGCTTAATGTAAGTATCTTCTGTGGCCGATCCGAGTCTTTAATTTTCATGAGTCATGATGGTAGCAACCGACTCTTAGGTCTTAAAGTCGAACAATCATTCTGAATACATACAAAGTTGTATATATTTTGTCATTTGAACATCGCTCGGACTTCAGGCCGTAAACTAGAAAGTACCTCTGACGTAAGAGTAGTAATTTTGGGTCATTTTTAGGGTCATTTTGGTGAACTGTTATTCAATACGCTTGAAGAAAATCACATTTGGTTAATTCTTTCCGATCGTCTGCTGAGATCTTTTGGACATATCATAATTCGATGACAAAACGCAATAAGATTCGGCGTTTTTGTAAGTAAAATTATAATATGCCCACTTTTATTCTTTCGTTGTTGTTGTTTTATGCAACGTCATCCATTCGGAACATCACTCGGCCATCTCCGTACACTACAACAGACCTCGGATAAGGCGGATTGGTATTCGAGGGAAAACGCTATTGTAATTGACGCCATCGTGTTTTTCCAAGGTTTTCCCGTAATTTTCAAAAATAGTCCGTCTATGTACATCCGAGAATCGCGGAGTGGTGTTCCGAATGCAACATCACCCTAGCAGGATCGTTGATGTTTGTGACCCACGTAACCCACGTGCGAAAAGACACACTTTCACGTTTTATTCCCGAGGTCTATTCCGTAGAATCGCCGAGGGTTCCCGATTGATACTGTGTGTGTCCTGTCTTGCATTCGGAATATGGAAGCACAAGCGAAAGCCTCAAGTCTGAAACGCGCTTTAGATATGCTTCAATGGATAATACAGGGCACCATTCCGGAGCGCTCCCTTGTGTTTCATTGTCCTGGTCGAAGTTCTGGCTACTCAGAATCTGTATGTTCCAAGGGCATAAGTACCATGACGCACATAACGCAACTGCGTAATAGAAATGTTTCGAAAAATATCGTTGATGAGTGATCTCAGCATCGAAACTACAGCTTAATCAAGCTGTATTTACGATGTTTTGATTATACAGTTACGCTCAAATAATAAAAAAGAGAGCGGGCGGAGGATATTCATCTTTTGTCACAGTCTACATATGGCATTTATGCCACATATTCTTTGGTTAACGCCTTCTGGGTGCGTATCAATTTTAAAATCCTAGTAACGCGTTTGTGTTCTAAACGCAAACGCAAAGTTATTGGTAGTGTCAAGTACAACCATTATATTCTGCGTAATTAATGAACTGGCAGGGCGGGGTTTAGCCGTGACGTAATTTGGCGAGTTGACTTTTCAATAGTTTGGGTTCTTTCAAATTTTAATCGGTAATCATCGTTAACGCGTGCAAATAACTGTATCTTAAAACATAAACGATTCACGTGCTTTGAGAGAGTGAACACATTTCATCGTTTGGCTACCGTCGAGGCCTCGTAACTTCAGCTTGATTAAGCTGAAGTTACGAGGATTTGGGTTATTTATGTCGACTATCTTTAGAAGTAGGTTATTTTAGATAACAACTGATTTGCCCTAACCTTAAGTGCAACGACCCGTTACTTAGGTTCCGCCCTGCCAGGGTATTTATCATGGATAATACCAACCCTACAGGTGATTGTTTTGTATTCTTCAGTTTCCTTCTTCTCTTCATTTTTTTTTCAAATATGTCAGTATTTTATTGACAAATGACATTATGCCCATGAAACAATGCGGGTGCGACCAAAACTTAAGTGCGTCGTGAAATGTGGTCTTAAATTGAATCAATTTCACACATAAATTAATTACATTGTGTGAATGTTACGTGTAAAAATGCCTACATGAATGTCAATGCTGCCCTGAAACTTAATCAGAATTAGTCAAAAACGCTGATCAAACCTTTAACACTAATGTGACCTGGCAAACAAAAGGGGACTTTGTAGAAATTCTTGCCACAACAAAATGATTTAAACGAGAAGAAAGAACTTTTGTTCTTATATGCTGGTCTTTGAAATAAAGAAAATTGATTTAGTGGTTATGAAATACTATTTAACGAGTAATCTATGAACAAATAATACAATATCACAAAATTATTCAATAGGGAATAGTTTAGACACAATATAAAAACACTCTAAATTTCAATATTTCGGCAAAGATTGCCTTTATCAAGAAAAAATATCAAATCTTATCACTAGAACATAATAGAACACAGCTATTTTATTTAATCTTATAACTATACAAATATCTGTGTGATAACACCCCGTATGATATTTTTTATGATATCACGTAGTTATTTTTAGAACAATGATATAATGTGGTTATTTTTAGAAACTTGCATTTCAGCTAGAAACATCGACGAAAACAAGACAAATAGAGGTCATAAGATAAGCATAATATGTACTTAGAGCCTCGACAATTATCAATTCTCCAAACCTCGTTAGATATTTTTGTCATACAAGACACTAAGTATGTACTATATATTTATCTATCAATTAGCTTCTAGTGATAGGATTTGTAATTTTTCTTGATAAATACAATTTTTGCCGACATATTGAAATTTAGAGTGTTTTTATAATGTGTCTTAAACATTCCCTGTGTGCTTCACTAATTCATTCCAAACACTCGCTCAAACCATTCAAAAACTTTCCAAACTCACTGAAAAAGATAGAATCAACAACGTCATTCAAAATAAATATAGCCAAAAAAATCTCGATTTTACTGGCATTATTCAATTTGAAAGCGTCTGATAGGTTCTTAGAGACATAGGAAGCTATTTATAGAAATTGTGTGAATAATTTATCAAAGGGAGGTAATAAATATCGCTGGTTTTGTTCAGACTGAACAAAATTTTGCGATATTGGATTACCTCCCATTCAATTCACTCCGAACTCGCTACGCACATTCATTCAATTTCATTCAGAGACCATTTCTAAAAAGTTCATCTTGTCAATTTCACTGTGTTGTTTACTATAACTTTCCAATTCAAGCGCTGTAGTTACAAATTTTGAACGGAAAAAGACGATGGACATATTAAAATTGCATTTCCATAAATTACAATCGAGTGTTTGTTCTCTAATTTCAAAGAAAAAGAGAGAGAGATTCAATCATTTGATTATGTATAAATACAATACGTTATCAGATGATTGAATGTCATATTTTTCTTTGCAATCGAATTCTTTTGATGTCTTATTTGACACATTCAAAGGAATCAATCGAAATCAAATATTGTTTATACATGACATTTGTAACAGCCAGAAATTGGATTAATCCAGATCAAAACCTGATATTACGTCAATCGATTTGGCTCTGGTGTCCACGAAACGTGCGAAAATGTAATATACACTAATTCACTTCACACGAAGGACAGCGTTTTCTACATCATACCTGATTCTGTTGCCATGGAAACGTCAATAATGTCGTGGAGAATGAAGAGATTTTTCAGTCAGACAATTGTCACACCCGTTCATCACCGGTGACAACTAGATCTACTCCCGTTATTTACTCTCACGCAAAAATGTCGATGTTATTGTATGGCGGCGATGTTTCTTTGACGATTTCCTTTTTAGTGCTCATCGAAAGTACAGTAAAACATGCGTTAAGCGACCACTTAGGGGCCCAATAAAAAGCGGTCGCTTATTGAAAAAAGGTCGCTAAATACAATTTTTACAGATAAAAAAAAAGACTTGCTTTTTTTTTCCCCTTTTTTTTGATAGCCTATACAAAGATTGGCACATAATTCTGACTGAATCATAGGATGTTCGAACCCATAAGAATCGTCCCATTGAGACGATTCTAATGGGTTCTAACGACATTAGATTAACTGACAATTAACAACTAACAATTTTTTTTCGTTTAAGGATGGCCGCTTAATAAAAGTGGTCGCTTAATATACTTGGTCGCTCGAGCAAGATTGACTGTATGTATCTTGTTTAACCCTTAAACCGGCCCTGGGTTTAGGATGACAAAACGATGCGAGCTGGTTGCATATCATTTAATCCCGCTTTACACGTAATTGTACTTGCAAAGCGGGATATATTTGGCAAACTGTTTGCACCGTTTTGTCATCCTGAACACAAGGCATGGTTTTGAACGACTAAAATCTTAAACCATCCTTCTTAGAGTCTTTGACGCCTAAAGCTTTCATTTTGGGGATCATTTTGGCCCTTTCAATTTTCAGTATTTCAAATTCCGCTGACTGCTGCAAATAATAAATATACTAGAGCTGACTGTCTTCTTGACATCTCTATAAGAGTTTCGTATAATCTCTTATGAAGAAAGGAGGAAGACATTTCAAGAAGTCAAATAGCATAGCCAACTTAACCCATGAAATATTTTATAATGAATAAGTCATTTCATTTTTGACCCCTTCAACAGCAGTTTTTGTCTGATAGAAATTTTTAGTCAGTTGGTCAAAGCCTTTTGAGCTTGAAAACTAAGCGCATGCCCTGCATTGAATAGAATGCTAGCTACGCTCCTCCCGACCTCGACAATTATGGATTGGCTGCTTCAGATTTCAAAGTCCATTTATCTGATAAATATACATGCAGAAGTAGGCATACACATTTTAGACGGATTTTATAATACCACAATCCTCATACTGAGTCTATCCAAAATTACCCCAAATTATCCAAACTGTCTTTTCTGTTAACAGTCACCATAGATAATTCTTAGTATAAAATGTTCTTCTGAATTTATTTGCTTATTGATCGATCTCCATGTAGTTTCATTAGAAAGTATTTAGTCAAGCTTTAAAGTTTGAAATGCAATAGTCTGGCAACCCAGCTTCATACGAGCCTTATTCATAGACTTTTGTTTTAAAATCCAACTGTTTGTCTTATAGGATAATAATCTACAAGACAAAATCGGGTTATGCAACAATCGCCTGTGGCCGCATTATACTAATTCATTCAATGAGATTTATAATGAAAATTGCAAGGAGATGCGGACAGATAGGCCTTAGCCACCCTACCCTTTTAAGAACAACATATTATACAAAATTTGGAATATGAAACACCAACCTAGTAAACATTATTAATTTAGTAATTTTGTTGGTAATCGAAATAAAAGGTTTTCCATGGTAACATTCGCAAAGGGTAAAAATCCAATGCTAGTAGTATTAATAAGGCTAGCATCAATGTATCATCCGATTGTCTCCTTGTTTTGTCTACGAGTTCATTGGAAGGTACATAGATTAAATGGATATTTGTTGTTTACTCAGGTATACTCGTATTTGTTTGTTTAGCATGTTTTTTTTTTTTTATTTCGTCTTTCTTCGTTTATCAATAATTTTGTCTACTCATAGTTGTTTTATTAAGAATTTGTATTATGATATGTAATCGTTCATTTACCAAGAATCTGTCTATTCGTAATTTTTCGTTTATCCTGAATTTGTCTTTTCGTATTTATTTCTATATAAAGAAATTTTCTTTTCGTATATGTCTATTCATCATGAATTTGTCTATTCCATTTGTTCGAGAATCACGAATTGACTATTTGTAAATTTTCGTTAATCAAGAATTTGTCTATTGGTATTTGTTTGTTTATCACATGTATACGACTTTATAGCACGCAATTTAACCTGTGACTTGCATACAAATAGACCAAGGGCGTAACTATCATACGCACCTTACGCAAGTGCGTAATAGAAATAAATCGTCTTTCGAAAATGATCATTGATGAATGATCATAACATCGAAACTACAGCTTATTCAAGCTGTAGTTATGATATTTTGTTTATTTACCAACGCTCATATCATGAAAAGGGGAGCGGACGGAGGATATTCATCTTTTGTCACAGTCCATATATGGCCCTTGTATATTCATGGGTAGTCGCCTTCTAAATGCGAATAAATTTCGAAATCCTAGAAGGCTTCGCCTATGTAGACTGTTAATATGTGTTTTCATTGCTCACGAACGCGAGCTCTTCCTTCGGTTTGTCTTTCAAGAACCTATTTTTTCGTGTTGTTTGTTTATTGAAATTTATCTTTTTTAAATCACGTTATAATAGTTTTGGCAGGGGGCTCGAAAAGGATGTCGTAGTAGCTCACGTAAGAGAAATGCTAGGAATCTAAGGTTAGGTGCTTCAGCCTTGGCGACACGGCTGAAAGAATATGTACATCATCCTCGGATATCCCGGGGTCTCCCTATTTGCTACGCTATATCACCATAACGTAGCAAAAAAGGAGACCCCGGGGTATCTGAGGATGGTCGAGCTCCAATTAAACATTTTTTTTCTGTCTTAGTTTTATGCTGTATGCAAAAGAATTGGATTTCAAAATATACCTTGTGAAAAAATATGAAAGTCATCTCTTTTTTATGTGTATCGCAACTCTTTGAATATGTTTTGTCTCGAAACATGCCGAGAGGCCAATTGTGCGAGATAAAGATTACATTTTTTCTACATTCTTTTTGGTGCATTAAACAACAACAACAAAAAAACAAACCCTCTGCTAATTTCGACATTTTGTTATTTTGTGACCCGTCACGCGAAAAGGGTTCATCCGGGTAGTGCGTAAAATGTCGACCCTTGTCAGACTGCGCGGATTGCGCAGACTGACTACGGTCGAAACTTTGCACACTTTACGATTTTCGGGAATCTAGAATGATCGATCTAACTTCCTGTGAAAGAATCTTTGAAATGTGTCCTCTGGTTGACCTTCTTTTTCAAATATTTATCTTACGGAGTTCCCAAACAGTCCCTTTTCGCGTGACGGATCACAATCGAATTAGAGGAGAGCATGCCATAAATATTTTTTCATGATTTGATTAATCTTGGACATCAGACTAGCAAGCATAAATTGTTAAACTGGGATATTTTGACGTATGATTCTATTATTGTATCTTAAGGAACAGTTCTTGTCCCAAAACGTTTTTATAGGGTACATCTAGGAAGCGTCCCTATAAAATTTTTCAACAAGTAACCCTACTCACATCATAGCCTAGGTCTGAATTAAAAAAAATAGATTGTTTAGATTGACATTTACATTTGCTATACTAGTACGAAAGAAATAAGTTAATTAAAAAAAAAAAAAAGAAATGTTCACCCGAAAGATCATTTATTGTAAGATTCTGCCTTGCAATGATCTCATCGGAATCGATTCCAATGAGATAATGCATTACATAATTCCATAATTAGTTACAAATCTATAAGCAATTTTAATTTTTGACTTACGCAAAAAATTATCGTAAGACGTTTCAGTAAAATAGGCCCCAGTTCTTCACGTAGCCCCGCGTTTAGGTTAACAAGACGCATGGAATTATGTCCTGCATTTCGCTGTGAAGTGTCAAAAGTATGATCTAGTGTTTTAAACTTGGAGCGTTCGCAAATGCTTCGTTATTCTGAACGCAAAGTTGATTGGGAACACTTTCATCTGGATACACTGCAGTATACACGCCGTATTTGGTGACGTAGCATACCGTTTCATATGGCGTATATATGTGAGCGCTTCGTTTTGAATCGGTATCCTTAGTCTGAAAAGTTGTCTAAATAAGGGTTCCATTGCTTTCAAGGATTCTACGCACTCGAGGCTAATAGGCTCTCTTGTTAACATTCACAAATGTTCCTTTTGTTATCATGGCAACTAATTAATTTAGAGGGGCTCGCAATCGATTTGTTCCGTGTTTGGATAAACTAATGGCTGCACTCCATCCCTCATTAAGCAGAGGTATATGTGTATTTTCAAAATTGAGCTCGGGAATCTTTATAAGAATATAGAATTCACGACTCACCGCACAAAATCTCCCTATACAGATAAGAGGGGGTATTGTCCGTCTAAATTCTTTATTTCCCATCGAAACCCTATGTTGTGGGTACTTATTTGAATCGTCTCGATGAGACGGTTCCAATGAGTACCCACAATATGGAATTTGTGAAAGTTTTGATGAAATGATTTTATTTGAAACCCAAAATACCCTATATCTGTGGCCCTGATTAGGGGGAGGAAGTAATTTAAAGAAAAAATGGTCGATTTGCGACCAGAATATCGTATTTACAGATTTATGCAAGTTGCAGATACGACATTTTGTCGCCCGCGAAATATAAAGTTATGAATATATGGTAAATTTGAATAAATATGAAATAATTAATGAAAAGGTAAATACCCCGGACACCCTTGCATAAATGGAACAACTAGCAAATCAGTCTGAAAGTAATATTTTATACGTACGGTTTATTAATTTAGATTAGCTAAAGCAGTCGCCTAGAATAGATATCGGGCCGTGCCGAATTATGGAATGTTTGAATAAAACAATAAATAATAAATAATTAAATAAACGATGCATGAAATGAATAATATATATATATTGTTAATAACATCGTGAAATTGACTGTCATTCCTATCAAAAACATTCTCAATTACTAAATCAGCGCCCCATTCATTCATTCATTAAAAACACTCACTCATGCCATTCAAAAACGTTCCAAGGCCACTTAAAATGATAAGATAATTCTACAACAACATTCAAACTAGAAAGCCATGAATGGCTTGAGTCGCTCAACATGCTTGAAATCCTTGTAAAAGCAAATAAAAGTTTTGACTAGATTTTTAGATATTTTGGGTTCTACTGATGTTTAAAATGATTTTCAAAGTTTCCACTATAAAACATATAGAGAAATGAGCTCCGCCCATAAAAGACATATTTTTCATCCAATCAAAATAATTTTTGGCTGCATGATAATGGGTCACCAAGAGATCATACCAAAAATGTTTGATTGATATCCATCGGTTACATTGTGAGAAAATTATTTTCAAAGTTTCCACTCTATAACATATAGAGAAATGACCTCCGCCAATAAAATACATATTTTTTCTTCCAATCAAAATTATTTTTGATAGACTGATAAAGGGTCATTTAAGGATCATTGCAGTGAAATTTTGTTGATATCCAAAAAATAGATTCTGAGAAAATTATTTTCAAAGATTCCACTATATAACATATAGAGAAATGACCTCCGCCCATAAAATGCATATTTTTCATCTGATCACAATAATATTTGCTAGACCGATAAAGGGTCACTCAAGGATCATTCGAGTGAAGCCTGGTTGATATCCAAAAGATAGATTCTGAGAAAATGATTTTCAAAGATTCCACTATATACAATTTAGAGAAATGACCTCCGCCCATAAAAAGCATATTTTCCCTCTGATCAAAATGATTTTTTGTAGACTGATAAAGGGTCACCTAAGGATCATTCATCTAAAATATAATTGTTATCTATTGATTAGAATATGAGAAAACTCACTTTTTACCATATTCGGAAATTAGCCATGCCCATTAAATCCACGTTATTCAATGGATCAAAATTTCTTGAACAACTTTGAAAGAGGGTCACCCAAGGATCATTCCTGTGAAGTTTGGTTGAAATTCATCCAGTAGTTTCTCAGGAGAAGATTTTTAAAGAAAAAATTTACGACCGGACGCACGGACGCACGAACGGACGGACGCACGACGGACACAACGCCATGACAATAGCACCAGTGGCTTTCAGCCAGTGGAGCTAATAAAAATCGGAACAAAACATCAACGAATTCATTGACATAATTAAATTCTGTAAGCGTATTATGCATTCGTGAAGACAAAGAAATCTACTCAGAGAGAATACATAACCTATTAAAGAGAGGTAATTAAATATCGTTATTTTTTTAACAAAATTAGTGATATTGGACTACCATTCTGTAATTTCACTCAAAACTCTCTCCACTCATTCAATTTTATTCCATAATCATTCATCTTGTCAATTTCACGATGTTGTTAACTGTAAATGAGCCTGCCCGTAACATCCCAAACATTTTCAGCCCTTGCAGTCGCAATATCATCTAGGTCTGAATATTGCTCTGCAGATACAATTTTACTGAGAGCTTTTCAGTCTTTCGAAGAATAGTCTCATTGCAATATGTGGCTGTCTAAGGTGCTCGATGCATGAGCTTTTCGCACAGCTGAAATTGTTTGAAATGCCACGTACAGGTTAGAATCTTATTATTTTTCACGGCAAAAATATATGCGTGTATGTAAAGTACGAGATTTTACACTAAATATAATAACCAAACTAATGCCTCCTAGACATGCAAAGGTCAACATGCAACTTGAGTAGAGTAGCTGCTTCCAGGATTGCGTCCAGTTCTACTAAATGTGTTTAAAGAATTTAGCTTCGCCAACGTTTCCGGTATCCATTGCAAAGGGGATATTGTCACCAAAGGCGTGAATACCCGAATCAATATTTCCAGGCAAACTTAGACTTAATATGAATATATTTTAGGGTAGAGGTGGATGATATCAAACAATCAAACCTCTGCATTGAGAGAAGGGAAAAATTTGAAAATACTCCTTGTTTTTGTTCTATCGGATAAGGTGCGCCCATGTAGACGTCTTAAATGAACACATCGGAATTATATAAACAATTTTGGTAAAGGTCAACTGTATCATAATGAACCATACCAATTATTAAAACACTAGATGCTATCTGGCAATCTACATATGAGAATAATTATAAAGATTCCTCATTCCTTTCCTTTTTATGAGTATGAAAAATTTAGATGTGTCTCGATATGAACAAACTTTGTAGGTTTAAAATCATAAAGCTATCTGCCTTCTACGTTCGGGGAATCAGATTTTACAAAGTTTCTAGAACTTTAACGTTAGCTGGTAAATATTGACATTATTTTTAGAGAAACCTGAAGGACAAGTTATGTCATTTTGCATGCCTCTATCACGTACCATTGACAACACACAATCTCAGAAAATTTCCATTTCAAACTGTTAGACAAGAGTAGGTGCTTAAATACCCATTGATTCTATTTTCTTTATCCACCCTCGGACATGGTCATTCAATTTCGGCAAACATGTTATTTTTTGTATGTTTCTCCGGTTAGCAATTTAGGGCCATTGTGATATTTATATCTATTCATTTTTCCCCAGTGAACATCGCTTTTCCATGCCTTCACTAGTCCTTTGACCGGAACAACGCAGCCTAATTGGTTTAGGTGACGTCAACAAACCAAACTGGTTACCAACTTAAAATATAAATCTGGCTCGTCTCGCGGGTGATATTCCAACCAATGACAGCCGACTTCATAGGAGAAGTCGGTTGTCATTGGTTGGAACATCGACCGCGCCATGAGATGGATTAATATGTTTAGTTGGTAACCCGAATGGCATCTTCGGATGGGGTCTGCCTATTTGCTACGTTACCAATTATGTAGCCAAGAAATAGGGAGGCGCTACGGTATCTGAGGATGACCGATTGGGTAAAAAAAAAAAAAATAAATAAAAAAACTTTCCTTATTTAAGTGCCATGCGCTTGCACATAACATAACATTTCATTCGCGATAGATAAGGCCAACGGCCCAATATACAAAACATTGCCTTCATGGAAAAAATATTATAAAAGCGACGTACTAAAATCTTGTACAGCGCCAGATCATATTGTGTCAGGAAATAATAGAAAACTTTATAAAATGAATAAGAAATCAAAATATGGATAGAGGAGAAGCGTAAAAAGTTGACCCTTTTTGAATTCAAGTACTACCTTCTACACTACTGAGATAAAAGCATTATTTTATTTAAGAAAACGAAAAATGAATGCGTAAATGATACCTCCATTTAGGGCATTTGCTCACAGCTAAGGATGCATTCCTACTGGTATGCATGAAATGACACAATGAAAAGAATAAATTCTCCTAACCTCGACCCGATAACATTGATATTTTAAGACACTAGTTTACATGTTATTCTCTTTATAGAGGTCAGAACATCTACCACTCCTTTGGTCCGGTGATTAACCGACCAAATGTTTATAGCAGCGCCAGTCCCGTTAAATCTCGCAGGGGACGCTGGCCAGATCCACTTACCATTAATGGGTGGTAAATAAGCTCTTTTGCTCAAGAAATGCGTTAATATGTCTCTTATAAACGCGTCACCTAATTAACCCGGGGGATTTGTAAATCAATATTCGCCGTGCCCTTATAAACTGATGAGTATTTTACATTGCATTAAACTCCAATTAGCTGACTTCTATTTCCGGAAAAGAGGCAAACTAGAAAATCGTTGTCATATTCTGAATGAACCACTGATTAAACGTAACGGGAGATGCAAATGCATATCCAGGGGAGAGAGGGGTTCTACCGGAACCTTCGGTCCTTCCTCAAATTGGGATTTATGACCTTTTGAAAAAAGGGCCAGTGGTTATTAAACGTTTCTTATTCTTAGTTGAGAGTTTTCGCAAATTCAACTAAAATTAAGCTGTAATCATTTTCCTGTATGCCAGGCTAAATGGAACAACACGACGAAAGAAAAATCACTAGAAAATGTTAATTGGTAACATTAAGTGTACAGTTAAAGATGGAAATGGACCATCTGGGCAGTGCGTAAAGTGTCGACCCTAGTCAGACTGCGCGAATTGCGCAGACTGACTAGGTTCGAAACTTTTCGCACTTCGCTTAATTTCTGAATCTAGAATGATCAATCTTCCTTCCCGCGAAAGATTTTTTGAAATGCAACATCTAGTTGACCTATGCTGGAGCCAATCTCTTTTTCAAATTTTCTTTTTACAGAGTTCCCAGCCGGTCCCTTTTTGCGTGACGGGTCACAAATGTTGATTTAGATCTGAAGTAAATTCTAACTTGAGAACGAAAAAGTCTTATAACCTAAGACTCGCACGTATACGGTATACAGAAAAACCTATGATAAGCGACTACTAAGAGACCATTAAAAGGTGGTCGCCGATGGGAATGGTCTCTTTAAAATCAACATCACATGAAAAAAAGACAGGTCATTTTTATTGCATTTATTTATGAATACAGTATCACAAAATTATTCCAAAGGGCTAGTTAAAATAATATTTTAATAAAAACACTCGGCGTTTTAATATTTCGGCTAAAATGCCTTTTCGTTGCATAAAAAGGCATTAACTAGGCAAAAGACAGATGTTTTGTCTAAAAGTTTGAAGTATAATAAATTCGTAATACGGTTACTTGCCTGGGTATATGACGATAAATTACGAAAGTGTGACGACGGTTTATTAGTCATTTCATTGTGAGATTGATATTCACCTCAATCAAAACCATTCTAAATCGCTGGCTCAGAGCTCGATTCATTCATTTATAACGCTAATTCAAACTATTCAAAACGCTCTAAAATCGTCCAAAACGCTTTAAAATCATAACGACACCATTTCATTTATTGCACTTTTGTATCATGGGTAGATTTCAATGGGTCTGATTAGTCCGAAAAGATAGAGAAACAGTAATTTACTTTGGCTTTTTTAAATGAGAGTATTGAATTATCGCCAATTTCGTCAAATATGACGAAATTCTAGATATTGTATTAAACGTCTACAAATACATAAATTGAAATAATTAAAAAAAATCTTTATACGAATTTTAATCTGTCTTTACTACTTATAGTATGTATGGGATGAAATAATGATGCTACCCGAGACCGTTGCTAAACAAATACTACTCGTTTGATAGCACCATCAAAAAAAAGTTCTCAAGGATGAAAATGGTCATTCCACAATAGATAAGAGTACCTATTTTGCAAGTTAGCTCTACTGCAATGCCACACAATAAATCAGTTCTAAAACGATGTTCATTTTGTCAGAAAGATCTATCGTTATCCACACGAAGGGCATGGTTGAAGAGTGGGTGGGGTAAGCATTCATTCTGTGATTATGGTGAAAACCTTTCTGAAAGAGGATAAAACAAGGAAATTAATGCTTAAGGACGATTGGCGAGTTATAGTATAGATTACAATGATGAACAGATCGTCCGCTATAGCCAAGCGACAACATGACTTGATATCAGTTTCTTGTCTTCGCAGTAACGAGCAAATACTAAAACACATAGGTAGTTGCACTAGTCTTTGAAATTCAATCCGAAAACTGTTCAAAGCAGCTTATGCGTTTTAAAAGCTATCCTTCAAGTTTCAGGAACAGTTTGAAGTTTTATTTTCAAAATGCACAACGCCAACTTTTATGGCAGGTCTCCATAGACCAAATTTTGGCAGATAACTTTCTAACGTAACAATTGACGTCAGCAAAACTTAAAAGCATTTGAAAAGGTTTATTGCTATGTGCTAAAATGTCTTTGAATACATATTGGGGAAAAAAACAAAAAAAACAAAAACAAACCTTTGTGTATCAGACACCGCCAACATAGGAGACACGTTTACTTTAAGGCTTTGATTCGGAAATGAACATGGAATCTAACAGCCAAAAGATCGGTCGAGAAAAGAGGGTCGGTTTTGACAGGTATCAAAATGTTATAAAGGCATAAACGGTTAAGTTATTAAGAGAACATTTATTTGTGATCGTTTCTTTTGGAGTAAAGTATATTTTAAAAATAATTCACCTTGTCAATATCATAATGCTAGTAGCTGTACTGTTTTCGGCAATTTCAATATGCACGATTTCGTGATACATAAGCTCTTTATACAAAACGTCATTATAATTAATGTCCTCCTATAAACTTCATAGAGCAATTGGTACTAAAACCCCCAATTAATGAGCATTTATGGCCTATCAGGGAAATGCAAAAAGTGCCTACAGACAACAGCATCGTGAAATTGACAAGATGAATGATTTTGGAATGATTTTGGAATGAAATTAAAAAGTATTCACCCTACGACATCATTTTAAACTAACACAAATTCTATGAACTTGCGGACTACAGCTATAAATTTGTGAAATTAAATATAAATTGCAATGCGGAAACATCATTTAACATCTCTATAAATCTTTTTAGGAGCTTTTGTTAATTTCTATTTTGCGATATTATCGTTTCATGTAGTACAAAAAATTAAAAAAAAAAAAAAAAAAAAAAAAAAAAATAGGGAGAGAAAAGAAGCTCCCGACACCTTTTGTTTTAATACAATTTAATTTTATTTCAGACAGGAATGAAAGGTGATTCGCCCCAGACGACAGGATGATAAAGGTAGAGGACGGCACAAACATCCTGACGGGTCAGCTCAATGACTTGCCACCCCTGTACCCCAGCACCATCAAAATTTACATATGCTGTAACTACGGTGGTAAGAATTGTGGTCTTTACTTTAAATTTGCACCAGAATCCTTAAATAGTATGTGGCTTGCCACGTAAAAAAATGCCATCTGGGAAAACCGTATAACAAATATTCAAAAAAGAGATTGGCTCCAGTAACGGCCAACCAGCGGTCCCATTCAATGAAAACAAACTTTAAAGGCAGGTAGACGGCTAATTCTCGATGCAGAAAAAACAGCCGAGGCAATTGCAGAAAGTATCTCCCCATTTCAGCCTGTGCATTCTGCCAAGTCGGACAAAGGTTAATACTTTGCGCTCTACCCAGCTGGTCCCTTATTGTTTGACCGGTCACATCTTTTAAGACAAGAACACTTCCTACGGGTGCAGGTGATGGAAATGCAGGTGATGGAAATGCAAAAAAAAATCTAAGTAAAAAATGCATTAATCTAACAAAATATTTCCAGAGTTATTATCATTGATCGTCTGGATAGCTCTTGAGATGATGAACGCATATGTCAAGTTCCTTAAAGATATCTTCAACAAGAACAACAGAGCTATGACCAAGATTAAAGTTTGTCACGCCAGCGCCCACGCATAGGTCCTAGTAATTTCAATGTAGAGCTCTTCTGCAAAGTCACAATGAAGAGAATCGACGTTTTAAGAAAAAAAAAGAAATTAAAAAATAGATAAAACCATCAATTGTGTTATCATTTTTTTCCGGTTAATTTCCTTTATCATTAATTCGATTTGTAACCGTCCATTGACGATAGTTTTAAGGTCGATCGTTTATTTTTCAGTTCATTCACTTTTAGATAGATCTACCATGACTGCAAGTCCCTTGAATCAAATTGTAGACAATTAGGCCTATTTTGTACACAAAGATTTAGCATATGATGATAAAGCAATAAAAATATTTTTAAAAAATAAAAAGAAAAATAATGAAATAGCAAAATTATAATAATAATGTAGGCTATAAATATAGACAAGGGATTGGACGTCAAACTACAAAATTCATTCCAAAATCGGTCATCCAGACACAGATTCACAGGCGTCTATGTCACCCGTAAAAAGCAATTTGGGGACTAGGATCCAGCGGATGTCTTTAAATCTATATATTTTTATATTATTTTTCAAATATATTTTTAGGGCTAAATCATACAGTGCCGTGAATCCCTGTAGACAAATCTACGGATCGGCACTCTAACCTACTATGAAAAATGGACTAACTCAAATAAATCGTAATCAATTATACATTTCGAGATTAACCTCTAACATCATGATCAAGAGTTTATAACCTAAGCCAACGTAAATCACGAGTAGACGGGGAATCGCAATGTACGCATAATTTACATGTAGGCCCTATATGAACAGGGTCTGTACGAGCACAAACTTGCCCTACGTTCAGAATGACAAAACGGGGCAAACTGTAAAAGCAAATTGTAGCCTACCTCGCTTCGCACTCAAGTTCATGTGCAAAGCAGGGTATGAATTACAAACAGTTTACACCATACGTGGTGCTCATCTTGAACGCAGGGCTGGGTTTTGCCTTTTGAGTAGAACTAACTGCTGATAACTTGACATGTCATGCAAGGCTCAAACGAGATATATTTATTTTCAGAATTTGATGACGAGCGCCGGTTCATTTGGCAGGAAATTCTGCCCGATCTCCAAGACCACTGTATGCAATATGGCTATGACGTAATGTTCGTTGACATGTTGCTAGGCAACCGGTCAGGTGATCACTGTAGTGAAGCTGAGCTGAACGTGCGTCTGAGGGAAATAGAGAAGTGCAGGCGGGAATCAGCTGGTCCGTTCTTCTTGGTAGGTAACTCAAAAATACGGAAAAACACGTGCGTAGACTGCTTTTAGATATGTTTGCGTAGGGCGACCAAATTTAACTTCGGATGACTTGTATGTTCAGTCCATCTTTATGAGGCCCAAGATTTTGATCGCACATTTTCTTGAGATTTTGGAAGGTATAAACTTAGTTGCGATCACAGGGGAATGTCCCGCTGATTATTTTAAAATATATATGATAATATAGTCTATATTATCATATATTTTTTTTAAAAAAATAGCGGGACATTCCCCTGTGGTTGCGATCACCTACCCCCCCTCCCTTTGAAAGTCCGATATGGGATGGTCATCAAAATATAAAAAAGAGAGCTATATTATTTCAACTAGTATTAACTGATCATTTAAATACCAGGAATCCATGATTAGGTGCCCCAACCGCCAAATATACATATATTTAAAAATATATTAAAAATCTGAAAAGCCAAGGACGTATCTGTCACAGGGTTTTAAGGGATGCAGGTTTTGTGAGTCTGGGACTCCCAAATAGGAAGCCAGGACCCTCAAACCTATCTGATTTGAGTCCCATGGACCCTCTTGGGATCAACTTCAGAAAGGAATTAAAGACTGTTTCAAACAGTCTTTAATTTTTTTGTGGAGTTGATGGCCATTTGGTTACAAACATCCATCACTTCCTTAACATTTGAACAATGAATAGCTCTAAATGAACAGAAAAGCTAGATTATTGCTTTAAAAGAAATAGCCTTCATCTGAAGCAGGGACTCCCAAACTTCATGAAAGGACCCCTAAGATACCTAAAGTTAAGTCCTTGAGACCCTATTTTGTTGATGTCACACTAAAACCCTGTGTCATGCAGCCATTGCGCTCACTACGCAAATGCGTAAATCTAATATATTTTTTTCGAAACTATTGTATTTGAATGATCAAAACATCGTAACTACAGCTTATTTGAGCTGAAGTTACGATGTTTTGTTATTCGCCAACAGTCAAATCATAAAAAAGGGGCATGGTAGAGGGCATTCATCTTTTGCCACAGTCCACATATCCCTTCATCCAATATACTATATTATGCGTTGGTGGTCACCTTCTGAATGCTAACTGCAGCAATGTATCCTCTCTCTGATATGATGTTAGTCGAGGCATCAGATTATCAAAGGAGGGATACGTTATATATGCATGTACCAAGCAGGTTAAAATTTGGACAGTAAGCACCGTGTTGGTTTTCTGAATGCAGGGTAGGATTGGATGAGAAATTTTACATTGTCACCACTCCTTCTTAATATTAAAAGATTCTTTGTGTTTTCCTCTTTTTTCGTTTCTATTAAAAAACCCACTTGCTGGGATTACTTGCTCTGAAATTGATTTTCAAAGCTTCTTTTACTTTTTAGCTTCACTGGCCGAAAGGCCAGCGGGCTATTGTCATGGCGGGGTGTCTGTCGTCCGTGCGTCCGTTAACTTTTACTTTAAAAATCTTCTCCTCATAAAGAACTGGATGGATTTCAATCAAATTTCACAGGTGTTACGTGCCAATGTAACACGAACAAAGAAGCCAGCAACAAACTTTACAATTAACAATATTTATTGACAATAATACCAGAATTATTGACAATATGAAATTAATACAAAAACAATTTACAATACCTTGAATGTTTAATCCTAAAGTTTTAATTTTAGATCCAATTTAATTAAGTTCCTGGTCCACAAATAATAAGTCCAATAATATCCGAATTTAAAATTAAACACGCTTTTAAACACACTTTTAAGATAACAAGAAATCCCCTTTTAGTTTAACACAGTACTACTAAATGAAACCATAAGTCTAAATCAAGTGAACCAAGAATGCTGTAGGAACCCCTTTATATAATACTAAAGAACAATCTGGAATAGTGTAGAACATAAGAATACTCTAGAGTCTGAATCACCTTCCAAAAGGCCTTTCTAGAAAGATCTAAAATCTTCTACATCTATTACCTTAAAGTGTCAAGAGATATTGGAAAATCCCCAGACTAATTCTAAAAATAGACATGGTAAATACCATTAGGTTTATTTATAGATTATACATAACACTTTCCCCCTTGAAAGAAAAAAAGAAAGGTTTATGAAATAAATCTTTCTTTTTGAATTATCATTAGCATTTACAATGATAATATACATCACATAATTGTTAATATCATGATTCGTTGCAACATTTCAGCACATCTAGCATGAAAATACAAACAATTTTCATCAAAAGAATTGAAAAAGAGTTATATATGCAAACATACATACATATATACAAAAAATATAGTAAAATGTAACTGTTAAATTCAATGTTTTATTAAAGATATGACAATTCAAAATTTTAGACTCTTGACAGAGCATCTGGTATAATGTTGTCTTTTCCTTTAATGTGTCTTACATCAAGATCAAATTCTTGAAGTGACAAACTCCACCTCAATAATCTTTGGTTCTTACTCTTAAGTTTGTGAAGAAAACTTAAGGGATTGTGGTCACTGAATACAACTATAGGAGAAGTTGCAGATGTTAAATAAACTTCAAAATGTTGGATTGCCAAAATCAGAGCAAGACATTCCTTTTCAATGGTGGAGTAGTTTCTCTGATGTTTGTTTAATTTTTTAGAATAATAACAAACTGGATGATCTATACCATCATCGTCTTCTTGCAAAAGAACAGCACCAATACCAACATCACTTGCATCAACAGCTAATTTGAAACATTTGTCAAAATCAGGTGCTGAAAGAACTGGTGTGCTCTTTAGTATGGCTTTTAAGCGATCAAAGGCAACTTGACAGTTATCATTCCATTTGAACTTAACGTTTTTCTTTAATAAGTTTGTTAAAGGTTCAGCTATTATAGAAAAATTCTTACAAAACTTTCTATAGTAGCCAGCCATACCAAGAAATCGCATCAGTTGCTTTTTAGTAGCAGGCACAGGAAACTCAGAGATAGCATTGACCTTAGATTCTAAAGGTTTAACTTGACCCTGTCCCACAAGATGTCCTAAGAAAGTAACAGTAGCATGACAAAATTCTGTTTTTCCAAGATTGATAGTCAATTTTGCATCACTGAGACGGTCGAAGAATTGTTTGATTCTTTGAAGGTGGTCACTCCATGTATCTGTATAGATGATGACATCATCAATGTATGCGTCACAGCCATCTAAGCCAGCTATAACCATATTTACAAGCCGCTGAAACGTCGCAGGAGAATTTTTCATCCCAAACGGCATAACTTTGTACTGGTCCAGACCAGTTGGAGTAGCAAATGCTGATACTTCTTTAGCCCTATCAGTGAGCGGAACTTGCCAGAATCCTTTGAGAAGGTCAAATTTGGTGACATATTTAGAATTACCGACTTTGTCAATACAGTCATCAATTCTTGGTATTGGAAAAGAGTCAGTTTTTGTCACTGAGTTCACTTTTCGATAGTCAGTACACATTCTGTATGTTCCATTTGGCTTTGGAACTAATATACATGGTGAACTGTAATTACTTTGGCTGGGTTCAATAAAATCATTCTCCAATAAGTAATTCACTTCATCTTGAAGGGCTTTTTGTTTCACTGGATTCATTCTATAAGGATGTTGTTTTATTGGTTGAGAATCTTCCACAATGACATCATGATATATTTTATCAGTTCTTGTTGGGATGTCAGGAAACAAGTGTTTATATTCATTAATCAACTGTTTCAGCTCTTCTCGTTGAGATGGCTCCAAATGTGAAAGTTTGTCGTCAAGATTCTTAAGTATTTCAGAGTTCTCAAGTTTAGGTGGACCAGGAACAGATTTTTCACTAAAGTCTGAACTAACCTCTGATTCAATTACATTTGATTCTTGTGGGACAGTGTTTACAACTGTAACTGGTTTTGAAATAGAGCTATCTCTATCAAAATACTTTTTTAACATGTTCACATGACACATTTGTTTATTTTTACGCCTTCCAGGAGTATTGATTATATAATTCAAATCACTTGTTTTCTTATCAATAGTATACGGGCCATAATATCTTGCCTGTAAGGGTCGGCCAGGTATTGGCAAAAGAGCAAGGACTTTATCACCTGGTTCAAATTTCCTATCAACACTATGCTTGTCATATCTTGCCTTCATTTTGCTCTGAGATGATTTAAGATTTGACCTAGCAACCTCACATGCCCTAGACAGTTTATTTCTGAAGTCAGAAACATACTGTAATAAGTTCAAGGGTGTTTCATCATCAGCAAGAAATTTTTCTTTTAAGAGTGTTAATGGCCCACGAACAGAATGACCAAAAACTAACTCAAAGGGGCTAAAGCCAAGAGATTCTTGAACAGATTCTCTGACTGCAAATAATAGCAAATGAATACCTTCATCCCAGTTTTTCTCAGTATCGAAACAATATGACCTTATCATATTCTTTAGGGTCTGATGAAATCTTTCTAAAGCACCTTGACTTTCAGGATGATAAGCAGATGACCGATATTGCTTGATACCTAATTCATGCATAACCTGTTGGAATATGCCTGACATGAAGTTTGATCCTTGATCAGACTGAACTGATTTTGGAAGGCCAACAAAAGTAAAGAACTTGACAAGAGCCTTAACGATTGACTTTGCCTTAATGTTTCTTAAAGGAATTGCTTCTGGGAAGCGAGTAGAAGCACACATAATTGTCAACAAATATTCAGAACCTGACTTGGTTTTTGGTAAAGGACCAACGCAGTCTATTATTATTCGACTGAAAGGTTCATCAAAAGCTGGAATGGGTTGTAACCTTGCTTTTGGAATAACTTGGTTAGGTTTCCCTACCATTTGACAAGTGTGGCAACTTTTACAATATTTGGAAACGTCCGATTTAAGTCCAGGCCAAAAGAAATGAGTCATAATCTTGTGATAAGTCTTGTTTACACCTAAATGACCAGACATTGGACTTTCATGTGCTATACTAAGTATTTCATGGCGATATGACTTTGGAACAACAATTTGGTGATGAACAGCCCAATCATCATCAGCTGAGACATCAAATGGTCGCCATTTTCTCATCAGAATACCATTCTTTTTATAGTAACAAACAGGATTCTGAGACATTTCTTTTTCGGGTAATGCCCTATCAATTAACTTTGAAATATCAGGATCATTTTGCTGTTCCTGGATTAACTGTGACTTTGAATGCATTTCATGACCTTGGTCATTTGACCTTGGAGATGACTGACAAAGTTCTGACGAGTCTGTCTGAGTATCAGGCAGACTAAGATTAAAAGACTTTTTAATCTCGTCATTGAAATATTGACCAACAAAAGTATCAGTTAAGTCAATATCATTTGAATTTTTCAAGGAAGCTTTTTTAGCCATACCCCGAGTTACTGCACATGAAGGGTACAAATCAGGTATTTCCTGCAAAATAGGATCATCTGTTTGACCTACATTAGGTGTGTCAGTTACAAGAGGATTAACAACAACCTTATCTCCAGCTAAGTCATTGCCTAGCAATAAATGTACACCTTTAAATGGTAAAGAATGTTTAACACCAACAACCACAGAACCAGTAACCAAATCTGAGGACAAATTAACCTTATGAAGAGGAACATTAATAACACCACACTCTACACCCTGAATAAGGACACTAGTACCAGACGAAGTCTTCTCAGAAAAAGGCAGAACATCTGCTAAAATAAGAGATTGAGAAGCTCCTGTGTCTCTTAAAATTTTAATAGGGGTAGGTGGGCACATATCACCTGAAAGTGATACAAAACCATCCAAAATGAACGGTTCAAAAATCTCCATACAGGAATCAGAATTTGGTTCTGCCTTAACAATTGAATTTAACTCAAAAGAAGGCTGTGATTTAGGCTGAAGGCTGGTGAGCCCTGTAGGTTTGGCTGCACTCAGTTCCTTCTTCCTTTTTAATCTAAAACATTCCGAAATAAGGTGACCTGGTTTTTTACAAAAAGTACAATGTACTCGAGATAAGGGATTTTGAACATTGGTTTCACCAGTAGACTTTGGTTTAGGTGAATTCGATTGACTAGACATGCTAGATGAATCACCAGACATAGATTTATTTTGGGGATGTGAGGAAGCAGGTTTTGCTTTATTAACGAAAGAATTTTTGTGTGTAAGGTAGTAATCATCAGCTAAACGAGCTGCTTCATGTATAGTTTCAACAGTTTTTTCATCTAAATGTGACTTAATGTCAGATTGAATGCAATTTTTGAATTGTTCAATTAATATAAGTTGTCTAAGATTATCATAATTTTGGTCTATTTTCTTAGAATAGCACCACCTGTCAAATAATTTTTCTTCGTTTCTTGCAAATTCAACGTGAGTCTGGCCAGATTCTTTTCTACAACTTCTAAATTGTTGTCTGTATGCTTCTGGAACCAGCTCATAACCTTTGAGAATGAGTTCTTTTACAGTATCATAATCATTGCTTTGTTCTGTTCTAAGTTGCGAATAAATATTGCGAGCTTTTCCTACTAAGACACTTTGGAGAAGTAAGGTCCATTGCTCCTTTGGCCATTTCAAGTTATTTGCAACTTTTTCAAAATGTTCGAAATATGTATCAACTTCATTTTCTTGAAATTGAGGAACAAGCCTAAAATGTTTTGTTACATCAAAATGGTCATTATACATATCTCTGGGCTGATTTGCTCTATCTTGTATTTCTAATTCTTTTAATCGTAATTGAAATGCTCTTTCTTCTCTTTCCCTCTCTCTTTCTATTTCTCTCTCTTCTCTTTCTCGCTCTTCCTTTTCCCTTTCTCTCTCTCTTTCCCTTTCTTCCTTTTCCCTTTGAAATTGCCTTTCTCTTTCTTTTTCTTCAATTTCTCTTTGTGCTCTTTCTCTTTCAATTTCAATTTCTAATTGCTTTTCTTGAAATTTCCGCTCTTCTCTCTCTCTTTCTATTTCCAATTCCTTCTCCCTTTGTTGAAGTTTTAACAGTTCAAGATCTCTTGAGCTTGAAACTGATGGAACATCAACAATGAGAGACAGAGCCTTTTCATCAAAAATGTCCTCATCAACAAAATATTGAACCAAAATATTCTTAATTTCATGCTTTCGCAATGAGGACTTGACTTCTTTTAATTCATAATGCTTGGCAAGATTGAGCAAATCAGGCTTTTTACCCAAATTCAATAACTCCACGGAAGGTTCGTGCGTAAATTTTTCTAAGTCAAAAGACATGGTAGCTTGTTGCTGTATTTGAATAAGAATGTAAGATTTCGATAAATAATAGTGAAAGTGCACTCTAGATTTATCAAAATTGAAATATGAAATTAATTTCTTAAATAATTTTGAACAGTAGATATAAATAAAGAATTTGTTTGATTTGTTTTGTTTTGTTTGTTTGTCTGATATTCGTATCCCGGACGAGCCCCCAAATTGTTACGTGCCAATGTAACACGAACAAAGAAGCCAGCAACAAACTTTACAATTAACAATATTTATTGACAATAATACCAGAATTATTGACAATATGAAATTAATACAAAAACAATTTACAATACCTTGAATGTTTAATCCTAAAGTTTTAATTTTAGATCCAATTTAATTAAGTTCCTGGTCCACAAATAATAAGTCCAATAATATCCGAATTTAAAATTAAACACGCTTTTAAACACACTTTTAAGATAACAAGAAATCCCCTTTTAGTTTAACACAGTACTACTAAATGAAACCATAAGTCTAAATCAAGTGAACCAAGAATGCTGTAGGAACCCCTTTATATAATACTAAAGAACAATCTGGAATAGTGTAGAACATAAGAATACTCTAGAGTCTGAATCACCTTCCAAAAGGCCTTTCTAGAAAGATCTAAAATCTTCTACATCTATTACCTTAAAGTGTCAAGAGATATTGGAAAATCCCCAGACTAATTCTAAAAATAGACATGGTAAATACCATTAGGTTTATTTATAGATTATACATAACACAGGAATGTTCCTTGTTATATTATGTCTGGCAAAAGACTAAAAAAAAGGTCATTTGGTTCATGCCTCAATCTTTATACTGCAGCCTGTGGTGCAGGATTTCAGTTGTTGAATTTTGGTGCTTAACAATCACATATTGCAAAGCTGGTGTAGTTCCCAAACCACAAACACCAATGTAACTTAATCAAGCTGATAGTACAAGGTTTTCAGAATTACTCTTACAATGTTTTTACATTTCAAATTAAAAAAAAATAGTTTTTCCATTTTAAAATAGAAAGATTTTTCTCCTCACTTTAAGATTATGCCTTCATTGAATTTTTTTTAATCTTTGGAGTGCTTGACTGGAATTGATTTTTGAATCCTTTGAAGTTGTTGAAGCTCAAACAAGAAAAAGTAATTAAGTTTATTGCGTCTTTCAAAAGATAACTTGAAATACTAAGTATTAATGGTCTTTGAGAGATAAGACAGTTCTATTGCAAACTTTTCAAAGCACTCTATTAATGGCAATATGTTTTTATAGACATCAATAATATCAAACTTTTATAAATTTATATTCCATTATAACACAATGGTGTAAAATGCAAATAACAAGAAGATACATAGAACTTTATTTGCAAAAAATTAAAGTTATTTGTTTTACTGTGTACACAGATAGCTTCTCCCATTTATGAAGTCATATGTTATCCTTAGAGGGAATGTTGATGCTTTTGATGTCATTATACACCTCATGCAAATATCACACTTCATTTTCTCCCAATATCAATAACATTGATTTTTCATGGATTTTACACCCAGAAAAATATAATAAAGCTATTTTACACCCAGATAAAGGTTTTATACTAATTTCACAATTGGGATCATATCATATTGGAAATAATTTCATATTCACGTTGATGTGTCCATAAGTCTGATGGGGGAGGAGTTATATTGATGAGTCAGCGCGAAACAGTTGTAACTGCCTATAAACTTATAGGCAGTTACAACTGTTCACACTGAGCCATCGAAATTAAATTAATTGCACAGCAAAATTCATAATTTAAAGTTAATTTTATAATTTGTAAGGATAGTTCATTAACATGTCAGTCTTCTACAGTCCCTGGATTTTATGTGTCTTTTGATTTTATACTGATATACTATATAAGACAGAATATTGTGGAAAAGAGAAGAAATGTTTTTAATAAGTAACTTTTCCTTTTCCCTCAAAGTATATACTACCACATTGGATTGTATATTACCAAATTGCATCCAATTTCTATTGTCCTAGCTCTGTAACCTCTTCCGCTTTGGATGAGTCTATTTACTTTTTCATAAATAGAAAACGATTAGGAGTTCAATCACAATGAAAGTACAGTTCCATTAATTTATTAAGTGATACAACCATTTCGTAAAAGCCTTCTTCCACTTGCAAATGATAGATTCTATTTTTGTAGGTGTTGGTTGGTGATAACTATGGCAACATTCCGTTACCAGAAACTCTTGAAGAGAACGAATTCAAACAGATTGTTGAAGTTGCTAGAATTTCAGGAAAAGGTAACTTGAACTTGTCTTCACACATTCATCTTACAAACTGGATGTGTTTGTTAACTAGGATTATGAATTGAATGAGAAATAAAGATTTAAAACTGGAAATACACTCTCTTTTCTGTACCTCTGAGGACTCAAATCATAGAAAAGGGGAGCGGACAGAGGACTTTCATCTTTTGTCACAGTCCACATATCACCTTTATCCTTTGTTAGCTCGCCTGAGCACGAAGTGCTCAAGGTGAGCTATTGTGATTAGGTGGATGTCCGTCGTGCAACGTCCGTCGTCAACATTTTGCCTTGTATGCATTCTAGAGGCCACATTTTTTGCCCGATCAACCTGAATTTTGGTCAGAATGATTGTCTTCATGAAAACTCGGATGAGTTGGAAATTGGGCCAACTTGGGTTCAAAAACTAGGTCACAGGGTCAAATCTTAGAAAAACCTTGTATGCACTCTAGAAACCACATTTTTTGCCTGTTCATCCTGAATTTCAGTCAGAATGATTGTCTTGATGAAATCTGGGACAAGTTTGAAATTGGGTCAACTGGGGTCAGAAACTAAGTCACAGGGTCAAATCTTAGAAAAAACCTTGTATGCACTCTAGAGGCCACAATTTTTGCCTGTTCTACCTGAATTTTGGTAAGAATGATTGTCTTGATGAAAACTAGAGGCCACATTTTTTGCCCGATCAACCTGAAATTTGGTCAGAATGATTGTCTTGATAAAATCTTGGACAAGTTTGAAATTGGTTCAACTTGGGTCAAAAACTAGGTCACAGGGTCAAATCTTAGAAAAACCTTGTAGGCACTCTAGAGGCCACGTTTTTTGCCAGATCAACCTGAATTATGGCCAGAATGATTGTTTTGATGAAATCTCGGATGAGATCGAAAATGGGTCTACCTGGGTCCAAAACTAGGTTACAGGGTCAAATCTAAGAAAAACCTTGTTTGCATTCTAGAGGCCACATTTTTTGCTTGATCAACCTAAATTTTGGTCAAAATGATTGTCTTGATGCAAACTGGGATGAGTTGGAAATTGGGTCAACTGGGGTCAAAAACTAGGTCACAGGGTCAGATCTTAGAAAAATCTTGTATGTACTCTAGAGGCCACATTTTGTGCATGTTCAACCTGAATTTTGGTTAGAATGATTGTCTTGGTGAAAACTCAGACTTGTTCAAAATTGGTTTAACCAGGGTCCATAACTAGTTCACAGGGTCAAATCTTAGAAAAACTTTGTATGCACTCTAGAGGCCACATTTTTTGCCTGTTCAACCTGAATTTTGGTCAGAATGATTGTCTTCATGAAATCTCAGACGAGTTCTAAATTGGATCAACTTGGGTCAAAAACTAGGTCACGGGGTCAAATCTAAGAAAAACCTTGTATGCACTCTAGAGGCCACATATTTTGCTGATCAACCTGAATTTTGGTCAGAATGATTGTCTTGTTAAAATCGCAGAAGAGTTCGAAATTGGTTCAACTGGGGTCAAAAACTAGGTCACAGGGTCAAATCTTAGAAAACCTTGTAGGCAATCTAGAGGCCACACTTATTGCCAGATCAACCTGAATTTTGGTCAGAATGATTGTCTTGATGAAATCTCGAATTAGTTCAAATTGGGTCAACCTGGGTCCAAGGGTCAAATCTAAGAAAAACCTTGTTTGCACTCTAGAGGCCACATTTTTTGCTTGATCAACCTGAAATTTGGTTAGAATGATTGTCTTGATGAAAACTCTGATGAGTTCGAAATTGGGTCAACTGCGGTCAAAAACTAGGCTCTGAATCAAATCTTTAAAAACCTTGTATGCACTCTAGAGGCCACATTTTGTGCATATTCAACCTGAATTTGGTTAGAATGATTGTCTTGATGAAAACTCAGACTAGTTGGAAATTGGGTTAACTTGGGTTAAAAAACTAGGTCACAGGGTCAAATCTTAGAAAAACCTTGTATGCACTCTACAGGTCAGAATGATTGTCTTGATGCACACTCGGATGAGTTCGAAATTAAGTCAACTGTTGTCAAAAATTAGGTCACTGATTCAAATCTTAGAAAAACCTTGTGTGCATTCTAGAGGCCACATTTTGTGCATGTTCAACCTGACTTTGGTCAGAATGATTGTCTTAATGAAAACTCAGACAAGTTGGAAATTGGGTCAACTTGTGTTCAAAAACTAGGTCACAGGGTCAAATCTTAGAAAAACTTTGTACGCACTCTAGAGGCCACATTTTTTGCCTGTTCAACCTGAATTTTGGTCAGAATGATTGTCTTGATGAAATCTCTGACGAGTTCTAAATTGGGTCAACTGGGGTCAAAAACTAGGCCACGGGGTCAAATCTAAGAAAAACCTTGTATGCACTCTAGAGGCCACATATTTTGCCGATCAACCTGAAATTTGGTCAGAATGATTGTCTTGATAAAATCTCGGATGAGTTCCAAATTGGATCAACTGGGGTCAAAAAACTAGGTCACAGGGTCAGATCTTAGAAAAACCTTGTAGGCATTCTAGAGGCCACCTTTATGGCCTGATCAACGTGAGTTTTGGTCAGAATGATTGTCTTGATGAAATCTTGGACGAGTTCAAAATTGGTTTAACCGGGGTCCATAACTAGTTCACAGGATCAAATCTAAGAAAATCCTTGTATGCACACTAGAGGCCACATTTTTTGCCAGATCAACTTGAATTTTGGTCAGAATGATTGTCTTAATGAAGTCTCGGACAAGTTCAAAATTGGGTCAACCAGGTCAAAAAACTAGGTCTCAGGGTCAAATGTAAGAAAAACCTTGTATGCACTCTTGAGGCCACATTTTTTGCTCGCTCAACCTGAAATTTGGTAAGAATGATTGTCTTGTTTAAATCTCGGACAAGTTCAAAATTGGCTAATCTGGGGTCAAAAACTAGGTCACAGGGTCAAATATAAGGAAAACTTTTTTTGCACTCTAGAGGCCACAATTTTTGGCCAATCAACCTGAAATTTGATCAGAATGATTGTCTAGACAAATCTCGATGAGTCCGAAATTGGGTCATCTGTGGTCAAAAACTAGGTCATGAAATCAATTATTAAAATCCTTGTTAGTCAACCTTAAAATTTTAAAAAAAGGATTCTCAAGTTGTATAGAAACAACAGCTTTGTTTAGCTCAGTCATTCATCATTCTATTTCTCATACTTCTTTTGAAAATTTTAGACAGTTCATTCAGGTGAGCGATTAAGGGCCACTATGGCCCTCTTGTTTTTTATGTTAGTGGCCTTCTGAGTGCGTATGTGTTTCAAAATCCTAGTTTAAATACGCCTATAGTCATTGTGTTGTGTCTGTCATGGCCATCAAGGGTGCACATCAATGACTCAGTGCAGATCAGTTGTTACTGCCTTTAAATATATAGGCAGTTTCAACTGTTTTACGCTGAGCCATTTACATGTGTGCATGCATCTGTTTGTCCCTTAAAATTTTCTTTAAAAATGATTGTCATATATTGCAGATGCCCAGTTGTTGGGAGTTTGGTATCAGAGAGACGAAAATGCCGTTCCTCCAGTCTATAGGCTTAATGCCAAATTCGAACAGTTAAAGTAAGTAAATGACAGATTGTTTGTATCTGTTTATTTCGGGTTTTAATGCTGCTTTCAACTGTATTTCAGTTATATTGTGTTACTGTTGCACCTTCTAATTATAAATGGTAATAATGATTATTCTCACATATATGTAAAATGTAATATTTAATCTTATATCCACTCATTTTAGTGGTAGACAAATGATACATGTCACTTTTACCTTTGTCAAATGCCAGATGAAAGTTGCCTTAGCCAAGATTGACCTCATTGATATATGTTTGATCACTTAGATCTCTGACAAGGCACTGGTCTCTTGAATTTCAGATAACATTACCCTTTTCCTATTCTTCTCATAATCTTAGACTGGCCAAAAATAAAGAAAAAGTTGTACTTTCAAATCAAAGACAGAATTTGACCACTTAGTGGTCTAAGTTGAAGTAAGAAATGAATAGAAAATAATTTATGAAAACTTTGTGACATACATTGAATTGAATGCAAGACCAACAGCTAACAGTTTTGATCTTCAATTAAGTCTTTAATTACATACTTATATATATATTATATTATATTACAGTTAATCTTGCTCAAGCGACCATGTTTATTCAGGGACCATTTTCATTAAGCGAACGTTTTCAAAATCCCCTTCTTTAAATCAAAAGTAGGTGTTGTTGGTCTAAGAATTGTTGAAAATAAATACTTTTTTTGTTAAAACTCACCAGAATTGTCTCAATGGGACGATTCTATTGAGTTTTAACAACATAGGATTATTGAAAATTTCATAAAAATATGCATTTTCAATCAAAAAAGTATGTTTCTTATTTGTAAACAAACATGTACTAAGCAACCATTTTCTACAACGACCATTTTTTTGTGGTCCCTTTAGTGGTTGCTAAATACAAGTTTTACTGTATGTTATATTATATATTGAAAATGATAATGATTAATTAATCATTTATTTCAAGAATGGACTAATTTGAATGATTTCTTTAAAAAACTTCATAAAATTTAATAATTGAGCCTGGGCGTGACATTTTCAACAATTTTAAATGTCCATGAGGTACAAAGGTTGAAAAGAGTAGACATCCACAAACTGTAAATATACAGTTACCTGATGGTCTACTGATACTTTTAGACCTTATCTATCTACTAAGTGCATAGTTAAGACACTGGCCAGACTGTGCGGATGCACAGGCTGGTCAGAGTCTTAGCTTTGTGCATATTTCACATTGTTGGAAATCTCACGCACATGCTCAATTGTCATCATTTATACAGGGATGAAGCTAAGAAGAACACTTATGCTGAAATACTGGATCTTATCCAATCTTGTTCCAAAACTAACCCAATCATCAACAAAGACTATGTCAATAATTCCATGGAGCGCTTTTTTGTGTCAGGTAATATCTTTGCTGGACTTAAAGCTCATTGCCAAACTTAACCATTCTAATGCTGTTCATAGGCTTTTTCCTGAACTACTTAACACCTAAGCAGAGAGTATAGACAAAAATCAGCCTGCATAGACATGCAGTCTGATCTTGGCCTATATTGCTAAATTTCTTCTGAAACGTTTTTGGTAAAACTTGAGCTATTGAAATAACCACAGAATTGGTAATTTATATTATAATATGACCTATGTCGCGGAAGTGAAATATTCACCTTGAATATTTTTGATATTTCATGAGTGTTATTACACTCATGGAACAACTATGCAAATGAGCTAGGAACATAAAACAATGTTATATTTTCTTGTAAAAATGACGTCATAATGTATGTCTGATGTTATTTCAAAAATGTTGTTTTATATTTCGCAGAATAACTTGAACTGATAAATTTCTGGAAATTCCCCATTTTATCAGAAAAATTCAATTCATATTATAAATAGTATATATAATTTGTGCTGATAAAATACCCAATTTATTAAACTCGTCATCTTAACGTGATAAAAATTCGGCACAGCCTTGTTTTCATCTGTTTATAGATCACAGACTATTTAATAAATTCTGTATTCAAAGACCACTCATTTGATATCTTTTATTAACATTTGTTTGAAATTAAATCTAAATTCAACGGGATAAGAGTTAAGAGCTGCAAGTGCTTTCCAATTTGAAAGTCCAGCTCCAGATAGATTGATTGAAAATGCATGTCAATTGATAAGTCAAGGCCTTTTAGGTTGAACATCTGATGAAAGTTAATTAGGAAAAAACATGCTTCTTTTTCCAAAATTTAGCAGTACAAGATTCCTGGAACTTTTTTCTACAAAACCATATCACACTGTTTGAATATGGGAAGAGGATTCATACACAAGTGTGATTAGGTTTTTTACTTTCATGCGTCCATAAAATCAACAAACAGTCTCTTCATATCTTATAATTTAATTTCTTGAAGCTAAAATGGAAAGATCTACCCTCAAATACATCAACTGTTTATTGGACTACTTTCCGTGGAAGCAAACAAAAAAGCTATATTATTGAAATTATTTTCATCGAGTAATGAAATCAAATTTAGCCAATCAGGATGCATGAATCTTGGTGAACAACACTTGAATTACTTTATTTCAAAATGTACAAATCTAATTAGCAATGAATGTTTAGCATTTATAAAAATACTAAGCATATTCCTTACTTGCAAAACTAGACTCAAATGTTTTAGATGGCATATTCTGCTTGGGCTCAATACATTTTTTTTTTTTAATCCTTTGCTGTTTAGTCCCTGCTTTTTAGGTGCCTGTGATTTTATGATTGAGAAACAATGTGAAAAAAGAAGAAATTGCTTCTGACAAGCAATTTCTTCTTTTTCCACACTATTTCTTACCATACTGAATGGTAATTTTTCAAATTAATTCCACTTTAAATTCTCGTCTGCACACCTTTGAATTTGGACAGGTCTAAAACTTTTTAAAACAGGAAAGGGTTAAGAAATAGCCTTTGTATTATCAAAACCAATTGACGAATTATTTCTCTTCAGCTGTAATGAGTTTACAGTGGGAATTATATTTGAGACAATTTTTAGAATAACCCCATTGCCAAGGTCACATTTCAAGGCCAAATACATTTCTATATTTCAGGTCTGGAAAGACAAATAAAGCACGCCATGACAGAATGTGTGGACCAGTGTCTATTTGTGTTCAGGAGCTTTAAAAGTAAGGCTGCTTTTTACATTCTATATATTTTTCAAAATTTAGACTGATTTAAAATTTAAAGACTTTGCTGATAACATTGTAAAGAGAATACAAATTGAAATGAAACTATCCTTCATGCTAGAAAAAGAATTTTGGTGTTTCGTCTTTTCCGTAACATTTTCCTCTGTAAATAAAAAATCATATGGATGCAAAGTTCAGGAACTGTAAAGGCCCGGAATGATGAAGTCGTGAATTACACAATAGCTTTTCATATGCCTGAAAGTGCTGAAAAATATTACAAATAAGAGTAGAATGGTTCTTCTCTAGTTACCATGAAACTTGTATATAAGCAAGGTTTTTGGAGGACAGAAAGCTCTACTATTACTAGTAGCAGCAAATCAATATCGACATTAGAAAATTCAATTAATGAAAGTCAAGAGAAAAGAATCTTTGTCTAGAGGCTGGTATTATGGTCACAGAAGCATGTGCAAAGTTTCCAAGCAGTACCTTAAGTAGAAATAGAATTATAACAGATAAACAGTAGTTGCAAGTAAAAACTTAACCAAGAATTTCTAAGTCCAAAAAGGTTTAAAATTCCACTAAATTGAATATCAGGGTATTTAATCTTTGTCTGGAGGCTGGTATTATGGTCACAGAAGTATGTGCAAAGTTTCAAAGCAATAACTTTAATAGAAACAGAGAATTTTAACACTTGCACGTAAAAACTTAACCAAAGCATTACGCTGATGCCGAACTTCGAATAGTCGAGCTAAAAAAGTTTTGGCTCTAGTCAGTCAATGCCGTCTGACTATAGTGGACATTAGGGCTGGAACGAGCAGAAATTTTGTGCCAGGGTACCAAAGCTCTCGTTACCCACGGGTACTCGAGTGCCAGATGATTATTGTCCATATATTTATTTTATCAACTAAAATATAGAGGCGGATCAAGAATTTCTGTAGAGGGGGTTCAAACATCATGCAACAAACTCCGACATGGTTTTAAGGGACGCAGGTGTTGCGAGTCTGTGACCTGCAATTAAGTGGGTAAGACTCTCAAAACTATCTGCTGTAAGTCTGTAGGACAATCTGATATTCAACTTCAGAAAAGAATAGAAGACTGTTTTAAACAGTCTTCCATTCTTTTCTGAAGTTGATCCCAAAAGGTATGTAGTGCTTATACAACATTAAGGTTATGGGTAATGATTATAGGCTGCGTAGGAACATTACCCTACCCAATACCTGAGTACTCATCTGAGCTCTAGTTGACACTTAACATACTACCAAGATGGTCCCTTTTCCCATGATGGGAATTAATCTAATTTATAAATTTAATGTATTATTATATGTGTTGTGAAAAAAAAATGAAATTGCTTATTTCAAGAGATCTATCCTTCTGATTCTTTATTTTGCATTGAAGCCTAGTGTAAATTCCTCAACTCATTTCAGCACTAGCTGCCTAATGAGGGTTTTAGTGATTGGGTGAATGTTCTCCTTTTTTCGCCTGTATGTAGATATTTTCAAGAAAATGCCTTTAAAGATGTTATCATGTTCGATTCCAAAATGTTGTAACTGTAGCTTTATTTTAACTGTGCAAAGTTTGCAAACAAAAGTTTAGGTAGAAATGGAGATGTAACTGATAAACAACATTTGCACATATAAACTTAACCAGGAAAAGTCCGAAAAGGGTTAAAATTCCACTAAATTCAATATCAGAGTAATTAATCTTTTTCTGTGAGCTAATATAATGGTCACAGAAGCAAGTGCAAAGTTTCCAAGCATAAGCTTAGGTAGAAATAGAGATATGACTGAAATACAACATTTACTCGAAAAAATAAATAAACCAGGAATTTCTATGGCCCTATCTTCATGAAACTTTGTCAGAATGTTGGCCAGGTCACAAGGATGAACCCTATTGAACATGGAAAAGATCCATGCCATATCACAGGAAAAGATGCCTTATTGACAATTTTCTTGTTTTCACAGGAAAAGGGGCCATAATGATTATTTTCTTGTTGACACTTTAGAGGCCACAAATATGGCCAAATCTTCAGTAACTTGGTCAAAATGTTGGCCAGGTCACAAGGATGAACCCAAATGAAAATGGGAAGGATTCATGCCATATCACAGGAAAAGGCGCCATAATGATAATTTTCTTGTTGGCACTTTAGAGGCCACAAATAAGGCCCAATCTTCATGCAACTTGGTCAGAATGATAGTCAGGTCACAAGGATGAACCCTATTGAAAATTGTAAGGAACCTTACCATATTACCGGAAAAGGGGTCTATAACTCTACAGGTCACTATTTTGGCCCAAACTTCATGAAACTTGGTTTTACGTAGGAATTATCTTCTTTATGACATCTGCCTATTTAATTGATGAGATGGCCCAGGGGTCATAAAGTACATCATTGTCCTCTTGTTGTATGTTCAAATCTCTACCAAACCACTAATTACAGCAATCTTGGATCCGCCGCTGGTGAAATATATGTATGATCAACCTAGGTGAATCTCAATTTCTGTCCATCACATATTGGGAATTTTGTTTGTGCATTTTCTGAGTTTTCTTGTGATGGCATGTGCCTTTCCTAGGGAATTGTTGGATTGCAGATTGGCTGAGCCCGGCTATAGCTAATTTGGTAACAAAATGGGTTATCAATCCTTGAATTGTCAATTTGAATCCAGGATCGGCCAACTTTCATCTGTCATTGTGACTTGTCAGCATCATTTGAGCCTGTGTGTGGCGTTTCCAACAATTTAACATGTGTGTAAACAGGGTCCAAAGAATCCACTCGTCCGCTCGTATTTACGAGTAAGAAATCCCGGAGGACGAGTGGAAATTCAAAGGCAGTCGTCCTCCCAGATGAGTGAAGAATGAATGACTTGTAATCATTTTGTCTAGTGTCAGGATAAAATTGGATAAAATACAAAAAAGACGCTTCGAAAAAGTTCACGGTGATAGGAGTTCGCAACTCCTTGAACTGTAAACATTCATGTACTTTGATTTCTAAAAATAAAACTTCCGGTTTTCGCATGATATAACCCGGTACCCGAACTTCGTGAAAACAAATCGATCTCACGATCAAGGAAGGTATCGAACATAGAAATAAATTTTCCCCTGTTTTGTTCATATCTACTACTTCTTTTGTCGCTTATAGCCACAATCATTGAAATTTACTCGAAAAATCCATGGTATTGTATGTTTGCAAATGATAAAATGATTTTACTTGTCTTGATCTTTTTACTGGTATTTATTGCCCGGAATCTAATGTTTTTTTGAATGTTGTAAAAATTGTAATTTCGTTTCGTCTGCACTTCAAAATTACGTTTCCGGACAAAAAATGGTCTTTAAAGATTCATAGGCCTTTTGAAGGGCGAGTGACATTCAAACCAGGACGGGTTACTTTTTCAAGTCACTTGCCCTGCAGGACGAGTGCCTTTTTCTGAATTCTTTGGACCCTGTGTAAAGCAAAGTCCCTGACCAGCCTGTGCATCTGCACAGTCTGGCCAGGGTCTTGACTATGCACTCTTCAGATAAATATGGTATTAACTACTATTCAGGTTGATAGTGGACATTCCTATTGAATTGTTAAGATATCCTGGCTACCCAATAGCTGCTCCTCACATTCACACAAATTGTTGGAAATGTTATGCACTGGCTCATTTCTCTCCCACCAATGGGTAAATGATAATAAGTACACCTAAATAAGATGAGCAGCTTTTGGCTGGGCTAAATTAGTTCGATTGTACTGGTGTGAGAAATTATAGGAATGCATAAATAGATGCATCAGCTGTCAAATTATAATTGCAATTATGTTGAAAGCGGCAAAAGACCCCAAACTATCAATCAATCAATCGATGGGTTTCATTAGTGATAAAGGAATCATTATCTCAGAAAAGCATTCACAAATGGATCAACTGCTGTTGTTCTTTCTAGCTTTCCTATTTGACTTATTGTACATAATTCTCAAACAATTTTTTTATTTCCAGGTGGAAATGAGCTTGGTAATGTTACACCGCCAGCCCTCCTCAGTCCTACACTCAACACCCAAAACAACTTTTTCATGCAAGATGATCCTTCACATGATGTCATATCCACAAAAAGCAGCATTAAAAGTGCAATTAGTATAACCACTTCACCACATATCTACCTGTGTATGAACCAAAGTACTTCTAGCCTGTCCAAGTTAAAAACAGATATTTTAAGTGGCTCGGATAGCGATAATGTGATAAAACTGACGGTTAACGCAGCAAGAAACGAAATAGAAACCACCCAAAGACATGAGTTTGATGATTATTTGGAACATGTGATTAGTTGTATGGCATCAAAACTGAGAGAAATCGTAGATCGGAGTGTAAACAATCAACAACAAATAGTGTCAAATGTGGCGTATCCAAAGTTTGATTATAAGGAAGTTTTGGTGCATCTACATCATTGTGTGACTTTGTTTAATAAATCGCAGGCATGCCATGGGGAGAAAACCTTAGTTCAGTTACAGTCATTGGTGATGAATGGAGCTCGAACTGAACACCAATTAATGATACTGAAAGGCAGTGAGGAATACGAAGTTTCAAGCATCGCTGTGCGACTGTGTCATCGTGTGCGAGATCTCTATGGCAAAGAAGCAATACTCATTCCAATATTTGTTGGATTAACCACAAAATCAAACTCGATAGAAAATATTTTCAGAACCATTTGCTCACAGATAAACATTATTTTAAATCAAGATGTCAATATCGAAGGATATTCCCACAAAAAACTTGCCAGTTATTTTCTAGGTCTAGTCAACAGAGTGACGAAGAGTTCTCATCATTTATTCATTTGCATCGATGGATTAGAAAAGTTTCAGTCAATAAAGGAACAGGAAACAGATATGTTTGATTGGTTGGCATGCAGACTCCCACCTAAATGTCACATCATGGTGACCTGCTCCTCTGTGGAGATTCTACCAATTGTGAAATATTTAGAAACCAAACTCATAAACACAGACGGAGCAGTCTATGTTGGAAAAATGACCGGACAGGATTGTAAAGTTCTTTTGGATCAGACTCTGTCGTTAGAACATCGTCGACTTACTGACAAACAATATAACACTGTGATAAATGCTATATCCCAAACCAAATGTCCAACTGTGATAGGGTACCTGTCCCAATTAGCCAAATCATGGACCTCAGACTTTAATATAGGTAGTGAGGATGGTCAAGGTGCTTTACCCACATCCATGGAGGGTATGATTGAACATATTGTCAACAAACTTGAATCATACTTTGGGAGGACAGTGGCCATGACATTGCTGTCTTATTTGACCTTGGCAAGATTCGGGGTCACCGAGGTGGAGCTTTTGGACTTACTCTCTGCCAAGGACAGTGTGTTACTTGCTCTCTACCAAAACCAAGAGCCATTAGTATTGAGATTTGCCAGTAATGTGTGGGTGAAAATACATGAGATATTAGGTCAGTTTAATCACAGAATTTGAGGAGCCAGGGCAAAACTATTGTAAGTGCTTAGGCACTTACAAAAGTTTTGAGCTAATCCCTTGATAACTTTATACATTTGGTCTGAGTGACCTGTATCACAAGAGAATCATTTGCAATTTGAAAACAAATTTTTCCTTAAAAGATATTTCTGTATTTTTAGCTTGATTAAAACAGCTAAATCAACATCAAAAGAATACCTTAAATGAAAATTAGGCTGTGTGAATTTCTAAAGATGCTTTTTAAGGTTTCTTGAAAAAGTCTGCACTTTGAAAACATTCGTTATTTTCATTCAAATTTTAAAGAAAAAAATAGTATTGATAAACTTTATTTGCACCTACTTCATATAACTAGTCAAGGTCCATCTTTGAACTAACTTATTAGTCACTTGGATTTAAACTTAAATTTCACAGTAATTAGATCACCTTCGTATGTATATACCATATTTCTCCTAATAAACATTACCGGGAGCTATACATAACACGGTTAGGGAGCTTTTATTTAGTATGCATTTTCTGATTGAAAAAAATCATTAATTCGTATCTTTTAGGCCTTTTCCTTTAACTTCCTCTAAATAATCATATAAATGATTATTTAGAGGAAATTCACCCCATTCACAAGACAAATTCTTTTAAAGTTCATAAAATTTAGGACTTTGCAGTGGGTTTTTTGAGTAAAAAGTGTAGTGGTTACTATTAGGGAGGGTGCTATTATAAGAGGAAATAATTATGGTATATGGTAGTCTATATTCTCGGAAGCTTTATTCCTGAAAGAAATTTAAATATGACTTTTTAATGATACAAGATTAGACCTACATATTTCACTGGATCATTTCTTGGACATTCTATTCCAAATATGTTTAAATTTCAAGGTCAATTCTCTTACCAATTTCAATGGTCAAGGTCACCTTTATGTTAATATTAATTTGCATGGGGATCTTGAGCTTAATAAACTCATCTTGTTTTCCTTTATTTCGTTTCTAACAGGACCAATCTTGAGTAAAAGGTACATATCTGGGAAAGCCTTGCTAACCTGGGCCAACAAGACTTGCCATTCAGTTTTACGACAGAAGTACCTAGAGTCCACAGAAGATGCCTTGTCGATTCACCAAGACTTTGCAGACCTTTATCTGGAAAACTGGAGCACACAAAATCCGTTTTTGTCAGACATGGAGGTTGATATTGTGATAGAGAATGCAGAGAGAATGTTACAACCTCAGCCATTGGTCTATAATACCATGATGTACAATCTGAGAAAATTACAGGAATTGTGGTGGCATCTTTTGAACTCAGGTTAGTAGAAAATTTTGAGATAAAAACCTTAAAAGAACCCAGTAAAGTAACTTTTTGTGGCACACCAGCCTTCATCAGGTGAATTCTGCAAATTTGGAATTCCAGATTCAGAAAATTAGACAATTGCAAAAAGTTTTGATCTGTGTCAGCCTGTGCATTTCAATGAATAGCACAACATGAGAAATAACAGAATGTTATAAATGCCTCATATCTCGAGCCCTGTCATGGGATAGTATCTCCTTTACAAGATAAATAATCGTGCTGAAAAATCTGTTTTAATATTGCTGTGATGAATTCAGTTTCATAATATTTAAACTTTGGTTACCATGGCAATGGTTATTTAAGTAAGTTAAACCAACTTATTCTTTAGGAAATGAAAATATTTTCCTGTCTACTTGAGTATATCATATTTAATTGGGAAATATGCTTTTCTTTACATGGAGACTCATTTGAGTATATCCATTCCTCAGCGCAAATCAATTGTAACTCCCTTTTAATTTATAGGGAGTTACAACTGTTTACTGCTAAGCCATTGGACAATATTATAATATGGATCAATCCTGGTGCTCTTTTTAAATCCTTTTAAGACAGTCTTTTTAGCTCACCTGAGCACATCATGCTCAAGGTGAGGTTTTGTGATCATTGAATATCTGTTGTTTAGTGTGCCTCGTGCATTGTCAGATGTCAATTATTTAAGTGTATACACTCTAGAGGCCAAAAATATTGTCCAATCTGAATGAAACCTGGTCAGAATATTTGTAAGCGCAAAAGGATGAACCTGTATGAAAATGGGAAGGATTTGTGCCATATCACAGAAAAAGGGGCCTTAATGATAATTTTATTGTTTACGCTCTAGAGGCCACAAAAATAGTCCAATCTGGATGAAACTTGGTCCAAATGTTTGTCAGGTCACAAGGATAAACTCTATTAGAAATGGAAAGGCTTTGTGCCACATCACTGGAAAAGGGGCCTTAATGACAATTAACTAGTTTGCACTCTGGAGGCCAAAAATATTGTCCAATCTTCCTGAAACTTGGTTAGAATGTTTGTCAGGGTACATGGATGAACCCTATTGAAAATGGGAAGGATCCAGGCCATATCACTGGAAAATGGGCCTTAATAACAATAATCTTGTTTATGCTCTAGAGGAAACAAATATTGTCGAATCTTAATGAAACTTGGTAAGAATATTTGTCAGGTCATAAGGATGAAGCCTATTGAATATTGGAAGGATCCGTGTCATTTCACTGGAAAAAGGGCCTAAATGACAATTTTCTTGTTTATGCACTAGAGGCCACAAAAATGGTCCAATCTTCATGAAACTTGGTCAGAATGTTTGTCAGGTCACTAGGATGAACTCTAGTGGAAATGGAAAGGATCTGTGCCATATCTCTGGAAAAGGGGCCTTAATGACAAATTTTTTTGTTTGCGCTCTAGAGGCCACAAATATTGTCTAATCTTCATGAAATTTGGTAAGAATATTTGTCAGGTCATAAGGATGAACCCTATTGAAAATTGGAAGGATGTGTGCCATATCACTGGAAAGAGAGCCTTAATGACAAATTTCTTGTTTATGCTCAAGAGGCCACAAATATTGCCCAATCTTCATGAAACCTATTCAGAATAATTGGCAGGTCATAAGGATGAAGCCTATTGAAAATTTGAAGGATCTGTGCCTTATCACCGGAAAAGGGGCATTAATGACAAATTTCTTGTTTGCATTTTAGAGGCCACAAATATTTTCCAATCTTAATTAAGCTTGGTCAGAATGTTTGTCAGGTCATAAGGATGAACCATTTTGAAAATGAGAATGATCTGTGTCATATAACAGGATAAGGGGCCTTAATGACAATTTTCTTGTTTGTGCTCTAGAGGCCACAAATATTGTCCAATCTTCATGAAATTTGGTTAGAATGTTTGTTAGGTCACAAGGATAAGGCCAATTGAAAATAAGAAGGATCCATGCCTTATCGTTGGAAAAGGGGCCTAAATGACAATTTTCTAGTTTACGCTCTAGAGGCCACACAAATCTTCCAATCTTAATGAAACTTGGTCAGAATGTTTGTCAGGTCATAAGGATGAAACTTATAGAAAATCATAGCGAAGGATCCATGTCATATCACAGGAAAACTTTTCTTATTTACAGTTTACAGTATTTACAGTTGTAGAGGCCTCAAATCATAAATGTACAATTATGACTTTGCTGAAAAATTTGATTTATTTAATGTAACAAAGATACGAAGGTGAGGGATATAGGACCATCAATGTCCTCTTATTCTAGTTTCTCTGACTTTTACCTCAATTCCAGGTGATATTGACAAGTTCAAAGAGCACACATTCTGTAACTTTGAATACCTATTAGCGATGGCCGACACAGACGGAATACAAAGTTTGGTACAGAATATAGAGTTAGTAAAAGGTTTTCTACTAGACGCCGACATCCACATACTCGAGTTGGCCCTGAAATCATCCGGACTTGGGTTACACCTATCTCCTCTACAACTTTCCAATGAAATTATTGGCAGACTCCGTCAGATTAAGGGTATGTGAGATGTTTTTTGCTATAATTTGTCATTACATGTAGGATCTGTCATGAAATTTCGTTTGAGACATACCATCTGATCTTAACTGACCTAGAATCGAAATGTTATTAAGCGAGCCTAGGCGAGCTTAATAACTATTCTATTCTAGACAGGGTTTAGGATCAGATTGTCGAAAATAAAATCAAGAAACAGATTTTTTTCCTTAGATTAATAACAATTTGTACAATAAAAACTATATCTTGAAACCATCTGATGACAGAAATGCCGCGAAAATGAGGGATAGATGACATCATGATGACATCATATAGAATTTGATCTTACACAAGTGTAAGATAAGGATGTCTCTGAAGGTTGTACGTTATAGAAGACAAGGGGAGCAATGTGACTACTACTGGAAATATTCTCAAATAGCTCCTCTTGTCTTCTATCGTGAACTGTTATCAGAAAAAAACATTCCCTACGTTCAGGATGACAAAACAGTGCAAACAGTTTACCAATCATACCCCGCTTTGCATCCAATGGCACATGCAAAACGGGGTATAATTGGAAAACTGATTGCAAGCTTTTGTAATCCTGAATGCAGGGTTCTCTTAACCATGTTTAGGATCATATTCAAAATAATTTCATCGCCATGTCATCAAACGCATGTTATTGTAGTATTTTTATCAACTGTATATTCCAAAAATAGTCCCAGTTTTAATCTACAAAACTGCATGGTGGTCATATTAGAAAAGAAAATTCATGAGATTTTGTTTTGACACAAGCTGATCTTAACCTTGCCTAAAATATGAGAAAGTTGTTAACCAAGCCTTAGCTCAAAATTCAAGGCTCACTTATGAACATTTCTACTAAACAGACAAAAAAATATTTTTTATTTGTAGGAATTACTAAACACATAAGATATTTGCTGTACAATTATATTAATATCACCTGAGTAAAATCATAGAAAATCTGCTTTAAATTGTTTTGCAAAAAAAAGATCACTTTTTTCCCAGATTTTTTCCCGGAGTATATTGACCCTCTGATATCTCAAGCTATGGAGTGGTGTGATAGCTACTCATTTCCGCTCCTGGTCCCCCTCACAAAATGGTTAGACAACATCCATGTGCCGCTGGTAACCAGCATGTCTATAGAGGAGCCAGTTCTCTGCGCGACCATGTTACCAAACAGTCAACATATACTACTGGCCATCAGTGATTCTATCAACATGTACCATATACCTACACAGAGGCTTGTTAAATCATTTCATGGTGGGTATACTAAAATTTCTTTCTTGCTTTTTGTGGTCAAGTGATGTCCATCATGCCTCTTGCGTTGTGTGTCGTCAACATTTACCTTGTAGACACTCTAGAGGACACATTTTTTGCCCAATTAACCTGAAATTTGGTCAGAATGATGGTCTTGATGAAATCTCGGACAAGTTTGAAATTGGGTCAAGTGGGGTCCAAAACTAGGTCATGGGATCAAATCTTAGACAAACCTTGTAAGTAGTGTAGAGGCATCATTTTTTGCCAAATCAATCTGAAATTTGGTCAGAATTCTTCATCCTTTCTTAAACTACTTTAAACAATTTTTGACATTTCATTCAGGTGAGCGATTAAGGGCAACTATGGCCCTCTTGTTGTAGGATTATCGAGAAAAAGGGTGCTTTATCATTGATAAACTCACTGCCTAACCAATGAAATTATCAAAAACTAATACACTGCTTTCGTTCATTTTACCTCTTCTGAAGTTATTATGCAGTCAGACTGAAAGTCTGACTTGCATATAGTGGTCGTCGGCAATCGGATCCTCACAACACCGAATTCGAATAAATCCATGAGCGTGAAAAAGTAAACCCATTCATTATTTTTAGCCCGCGAAAATAATATCAGACTGAATGCCAGCTACCTAGATTTTTGTGAACAATTCCGATTTCAAAGCCATATTTCCGTATTACGAATTTGGACATCAAAATTCCGGAGGAAAAACGATTTTGAACGGCGCCGAAAAGTAAACACGAAATCGAAAGTAGTCAGCGACTGTTTTTTAAAGGGAATGCAATTAGGACATCATCTTTTGGAGTTACTTCCCTTTTTCAGACTGGTTTATCGTTTATTTTGAAATCCGGTGTTAGGGTTCTGCCAAGGCTGTGCGATTAGAACTAAATAGTTGTAGACTGCGAATAAAAATCAAAAGGATGGGCCCAACGTCGCGCCGAATCTTAAAATACAACATCGACGAAAATCGAACCTCCGCGACGACCTGCCGTTTTGGCCTATTCCAAAATAAAAATCTTTATGGTACCCCGCACAGCGTTATGATAATCGGCGCTGTATTATTGGAACCATTCTATGTTTACACGTTTCTTTACGAAATAGATCAAGATTAAAGGCGATCAAAGACGATTTATAACTTTTTCGCCGGGTCTTCCGAAAAGAAGGCAAAAGTAAATATAGAAATAGATTCTAATGAACCCGGGCCGATTTCACAGGGTCCACGTCCATATTACACCCTCATCGAAAATCTGTCCCTCTGAAATTTTAGCAGACGAGTAAGTGACTTTTGCCGATCTAAAAACCAAAGAAAAGCGGGGTTTTCTCACGTACTTGCTTGACAGATATTACTGGCTTAAGTATGGTGAGAAACCCAACGTTATGACATGTTCATTGTCAATAAAAAAACGGAATAGCAGAGTTAGATAGTTAACAATATCATGTTGATTTGTAGACTCGAGTGCAATTTTTAGGGTGGTTTTATGTCTGTAAATATTTTCTGTTAACTCGGCATGAGTATTAGCCATCACAGGAGCTATCCCTATAATCAAGGTGGATGACGATGGAAGATATAAGAATTAAGCCCTTATTATTTTTATATTATTATTCTGGCCTTTTAGTAAAGCATCGGCCCTCCAAGCAGTGCTCTTTTCATCAAAAGCAAGGGCTTAAAGCATGAATAAGGCAATATTTCGGAATGAAAGGTCAGAATAGAAGGCCAAAGATCTGAAGTGTAGATTTTAGCCTTAGATTTAAGAGAATTTGTTATAATTGAAACATTTCAATACTCAGATATTGTTCCGTCCTGACTGCATTCAGGCCTTTCAGGCCTTTGATCTTTAAAGTAGAGTTTATTAAGTAAAGTCACCATGAATGTTGCATAGCAATTATATACAAAATGATGTGCTTTAAGAAAATTCATCCTAAATTGTGCACAAATTTCTCATTTTTGCATTATAAGGAAATAGAAAAAAACGCTTGTTTTTCTAGAAAGGGTGATATTTTATTTTGTTATACAACAAAATATATGTTTTCATGAGTGGCAGACACTCATGAAAATATGGCTTTTGTTGTTCACTCAATCTCAAACTGAAACAAACTATAATCTCCATTTCATTTCAATACCAGCATACCAGGGATTATATTTCAATCTATACTGTACTTTTGTTACATAGAAAATATTGCATTGCAACCCATCCAATGAAAAGGGAAATTTTTCAGACTGAAGAATGTATATTACTTCATTATCTTTTCTAAAAAAATCTCTAATGAAACTGCTTATGATGAAATATTTGCATCACATATTTCCTGAATAATCTGCTTTTGCATGATGGTTGATATTCAATATTTTGATTTTAAGCTGCAAATACATTCAACAGCAACCTATTTTTTTCCATTGAAGGACTTAAGGTAGTCATAGTTTATAAAAGTCTTCAATGCTATTTGGATTACACAAAAAACATATTATTTTTTCTGAGGTGCATTCTTTAGATACTAATTCAGATTTTTAAGATAAGGTGTTTAAAGCAAGAATTCTAAATGAGAACACTAAGCATGCTTGGCATTGGCTTTATCGAGCAGTCTAATGACTTCAAATATTTTCACTTGAATTATGAAAAAAATTGTTCATTATTATGTCTTGAAAATCTTATTTAGTTGCATTTTGCACCTAATGACGCACCTTAGGGTATCGTGCCAAGGTTATCTGCCTTCTTCTCTACTCCACAACATTTTGAACATGGATGCTGTATGCCGGTGTCCCAGGGTAACCTGTCCCCTGGGTAACGTGTCCCCGGGGACAGGTTACCCCGGGGTAACGTGTCCCCGGGGACACGTTACCCTAGAAATCAGCCGGGGTAACCTGTCCCCCCCTGGGGTAACCTGTCCCCCCCTACAGATATTGTAAACCAATATTTAGTCACATTTCATTAACCAAGAAATTTTTATTTTATGAGTTACAAGTCTATTTCTTTGATCTGTATGTGATTTTAATTTGTTTTGCGAACTGTTTCAGTTTGGAAAGATTTTTATATCTTTCATGATAAGTATTATAATAATTAAACCTGTTTTGTTGTTTTTTTTAAAGAAAAATAATTGTTTATTGTCAACTTGACTTTGAACATTTCAAGAGTGATCTTAATCTGGAAAAATTATTCAAAATTCTGATTTTTTTCTTTGTTTGTAGGGAGGGGGGGGGGACACGTTACCCAGGCCTGGAGACTCTGAAAAAATTGAAATGATGCAATAATAAAAAACATTCAAGTACTTAAAAAAGAATGACTGGAAGGTGGTAACTTTAATGAAAAAAGCATTTTGAATTGGGGGGGACAGGTTACCCCGGGGTAACCTGTCCCCCGGGGACAAGTTACCCAGACTTGGGTAACCTGTCCCCCTTTCCAAAATACAAGTTTTAAACAATTTGTCAATTGACATGTTGTTTTCTATCAAAACTGCAATGCTGACATGATAATTGTGTTTTTAAAAGCTATTATTCAATCTGATAACGGACTGAAAAAATCAAAAAGATGCAATAATAAAAAATATTCAAGAGCTAAGATTTTTCTTTAAAAAGCTACAAAAAAAAGAAATATAGAGGAATTTTTCTAAGAATATCTTTCTTAATAAAAAAGAATGACTGGAAGGTTATTTCTTTAATGAAAAAAATATTTGGAATGGGGGGGACAGGTTACCCCGGGGTAACCTGTCCCCCGGGGACATGTTACCCTGGCTTGGGTAACCTGTCCCCCTTTCAAAAGAAGAAGTATTGAATGAATTTGTCATGTTACTTTCTTATGAAAACTGCAATATTAACATGATATGTTAAGAAATGCTATTAATCAATCTAAATATTGACTTGGAAAAAATTTAGATATTGCAAAAGTAATTTTGCAAAAAATTAAAAAAAGTGCAAGTGCTAAGATTTTTCTTTAAAAATGCATCAATTTTAGTAAAAATAAATGAAATATTTTTCAATGAATATCAAATGATAATTTCTTAAGAAAAATGAATGACTGGAAGGTGAATTAAAATGAATAAAAGCATTTTGAATAGGGGGACAGGTTACCCCGGGGTAACCTGTCCCCCCCACTAAAGTTTTATTTATTTCTATTTTTGTCATTAAATTTTTAAATATTTGCATGAAATACCAAGATTGACTATAATAATAATAATGATAATGAAATAGAAGAAAAATTTATTTGATTAGAAAATCCTAGTAAGCAAATTATATTTTGGTTTGAAGAATTGAAAACCACTCAAAAGTACGGATATACTTTTTATATGTTTTTTTTTTTTTAAATTGATTTAGAGTAATACGAAATAGCATGAATGAAAAATTAAAATTTTGATAAGAAATAATGTTTTCCATGGGGGGGACACGTTACCCCAGGGGGGGGACAGGTTACCCCGGGGTAACCTGTCCCCGGGGACACGTTACCCAGGGGGACACGTTACACTGTTACACCGGTATGAAGGACAAAACTCTTTACATGTAGAACTTGAACTCTGAAACAAAATCAAATTATTTGCTTTTTTAGGGCTTCATGCCAAGGTGACCTGTCTACATCTCAACACCACAACATGGATGCTATATGCTGGTGTGAAGGACAAAACTCTTAACATGTGGAACTTGAACTCTGAATCTTGTATGAAGACATTCTAGTAAGTGAAATCTAGTGTAATTCAGTCATTAATTACCATGTGACTGTTTCATCCAATTGCAGCCCTTTAATTATTTTCTCATATAACCTGTTAGAGAGTTGTTAAAAAAAAATTAAATTTAAAGATATAAACATTAGACAAAGGATCTTCTCCTCAAGATTAACTAGGAAATAAGCAATTACAAAGAAGAAGAATATGAAATCATTTTGGTATCACAGGTAAGATTGTGGTTAAAATAAGTATAAATATTAAAAATTTCAAATAAAATCCATTTCAGTGGTTTCAAGGCTTATGTTACAGCAATCCAAAGTTACGGAGAATCCCATGTGATATGTGGTACAGATGGCGGTGCTATACAGGTCAAAATGATCTATGACGAGTCTGTGATTGCTCGATTAGAGTTACACAGGAGACGAATAACAGCCCTACAGCTCTGTAAATCGGACACTATATTAGTATCAGGTAATTATGCCTTTTAAGATTTTCAAATACAAAAAATGAAATTTAATGATTTGTATTTGACATGTAGCATCATCTGGCAAAATTCTTCTTAAATCACAGACTAGACAGAAGGGAGTCAGTCACATTTTGGTATATTTTTTTCTTAATGACATACTCATAGTTTTTTGGACAGAGCTATTTTTCATGCTTTGTAATGGATGAAAGTTTGGGTACATTTTTTTTAGTTTTTACTTGTTAACAAGTGCCCTTGATGGTAAAATCATAGTCTGGTACACAGTAACTGGGTTCAGATGAATACTGTAGACACAGAAAGTCTAGGACCAGTCTTATCATTTATTGCCAATATTTTACAGGTGCCCTTGATGGTAAAATCATAGTCTGGTACACAGTTGACTGGGTTCAGATGAATACTGTAGACACAGAAAGTCTAGGACCAGTCTTATCATTTATGACCAATATTTTACAGGTGCCCTTGATAGTAAAATCATAGTCTGGTACACAGTAACTGGGTTCAGATGAATACTGTAGACACAGAAAGTCTAGGACCAGTCTCATCATTTATGACCAATATTTAACAGGTGCCCTTGATAGTAAAATCATAGTGTGGTACACATTTGATTGGGTTCAGATGAATACTGTAGACACAGAAAGTCTAGGAGTTTAGATGAATACTGTAGACACAGAAAATCCAGGAGCAGTCTCATCATTTATCGCCAATATTTTACAGGTGCCCTTGATGGTAAAATCATAGTGTGGTTCATATTTGATTGGGTTCAGATGGAATACTGTAGACACAGAAAGTCTAGGAGCAGTCTTATCATTTATGACCAATATTAAACAGGTGCCCTTGATGGTAAAATCATAGTGTGGTACACATTTGATTGGGTTCAGATGGAAATCTGTAGACACAGAAAGTCTAGGAGCAGTCTTATCATTTATGACCAATATTTAACAGGTGCCCTTTATGGTAAAATCATAGTGTGGTACACATTTGATTGGGTTCAGATGAATACTGTAGACACAGAAAGTCTAGGAGTTTAGATGAATAAGGTAGACACAGAAAGTCTAGGACCAGTCTTATCATTTATTGCCAATATTTTGCAGGTGCCCTTGATGGTAAAATCATAGTGTGGTACACATTTGATTGGGTTCAGATGAATACTGTAGACACAGAAAGTCTAGGAGTTTAGATGAATAAGGTAGACACAGAAAGTCTAGGACCAGTCTTATCATTTATCGCCAATATTTTACAGGTGCCCTTGATGGTAAAATCATAGTCTGGTACACATTTGATTGGGTTCAGATGAATACTGTAGACACAGAAAGTCTAGGACCAGTCTTATCATTTATCGCCAATATTTTACAGGTGCCCTTGATGGTAAAATCATAGTCTGGTACACAGTTGATTGGGTTCAGATGAATACTGTAGACACAGAAAGTCTAGGACCAGTACTTTGTCTAAGTATCTCACTAGATGGAACTTTTATTGTGGCTGGTAACCTTTATTTTCAATTTTCATCATCTTTCAAAAAATCAAACCATCTTCACAAACATTATTAGGACTACCAGGGAACACCAAAAATAATTACTTGAAAAAAATATTGGATTCAGTGGAGGTAAACTGGAGACTGTGTGTCCAAAAAGATAACATAGGAGGGTGTTTCGATCATACTAGATTCAGAAAATACACAGAAAGCGAAAAGTGTTGACTATTCTTAGCCTGCACAGTCTGATTAGGGTCTATACACATTTTGCCCTTAAAAGATGGTCCCTTTTTTGCCTGAAGAGTAACAAATCTTATGTTTAATGCCATTTATTGTAAAATTGCCTTATTACACAATTAAAAATCTTTTTTAAGAAAAAAACATTGCTATCTGATGGATTCAGGGCCATTCACTACTGAAACATTATGGCCATTAATCTGCAATAAGTTTAACCAAGGCAAAGATCCATTAAAACATCATTTTCCAAAACAATTCAATTAAAGTTAGATCCCTATTTTTTTCAAAAATGATTTTTAATGGTGCCATTACATGTAGTTTGTCCAGAAAAAAAATTAATTCTGTGACTTAATTTGGTTTATACCTATTAAAGGTCACATAATCCATGGCCCCATTAAAATATCTAATGGGTTTAAGAAGAACTCATGGTCAATCAAATAGCTAAACAAAAACAATGAATTTGATGGGAACTATAGCTGCCATTAAAATGTGAAATTTTGGTTAATTATATTTAAGCCCAGAATTTAATTGTCATAAAAGGCAAATGTCTTCTAGAATAATGTTAAGACCATAAATCACAAATAAACCAAAATTAATCTGAAAGGATGGCTTTAATAAGGTATGCATTTGCCCTGTTTTGTATTCTCCCAATTAGATTTAGCAAAGACTCTTCACCTTTACGTCTACTTTAAGGCCAATTTGTTTCTGAAACAGTCTGCAGCCAGACACATCTGTAACCTTCCAATAAAATGGCTAGCAGGGTTCCTGGTTTTGAACAAAGTTAGCCAGTAGATTGTGAACTTGGCTCAGTTAAGAAACTGAGCATTAGCTAATGGGCTGTATGATCATGTGTAATATATTTCAATATCAAATAACTATGGCACAGGTCAACTTAACCCTTGTCATGCTGAATAAATTTTGGCTGAAAACTTTCATCGAAATCAAAGGGCAAAAAGCACTGAAAGTACCAACTGTAGGTCAATTTTTATTTGAAAAACTAAATCTATTCACAATTCTTTTTTAAAAGTGAGAAACAGGTGGTGTAGACTAACATCAGACTGCACATATGTGCAGGCTGGTGTTGGTCTAAAGCTCCTGCCGAAGCAGGAATATTCTGGGTTCAACATGACAAGGGTTAAAATGTTTTTAACTGGATTATTTCATGTTTCATCTTTATAGGTAGTGAAAATAGAAGTCTTCATGTGATAGCTTTGGCCACAGGGACAGTTGCTCAGACAATTAAAGTAAAAAATGGCAATGTAAGTATAAGAGACTGATATTTATCAACACTGTTTGAAATCATGTACATGGTAAATAGTTCCCAATAAGGTCTACCAGAATTCTCCATGTTGTAATTACCAAGACTTATTACTCCTCTTTCGTTTCTTTTCATCCTTTCTGACATCATCTATGCAGAGCCAAAATAGAGAACTTCACCATGAACTTTGGATTGCAATCACATGTAAAAATGACATGCTTTCAGAAAATTCATCTAAAAATTTTCTTATTTTGTCTCATTTTCACAATAAAGAAATAGTATAATTATTTGTGTTTCAAGTTCGATTGATTTTTCATTTTGTGAACAACTTAAGCTTTTTTTTCCCATTTGTTGCTCTGCCTGTTATGAAAATATAGCTTTTGTTGTTCACCCAATGAAATATAAATGGATATTTCACTGAAACAAACAATTATCCTCTTTGTAATTAGAGGAAATTTAGAATAAAAGGGATAATTATTGGACATACTTATCAATTAAAAGAATAACATTGACTTATTCAAAGCAAAGCAAAGATTAGTATTTGAGGCAGGACTCATGTTGCTTAATGTTGCTTTGAGTTTAACATTTTGAATGAGTTTTACACTTTCTTCTGAAAAATTGAATCCAGGGGACTCTAAACATATTAAATCAAGGAGTTCATACTATTAATATATGAGTAATGAGACTGAATTTTGAAATTGAGGGAAAATTTAGAAATTATTACATTTTTTTGTCAAGCCTGTTTGTGGTGCGTAAGACATAGTTGTCCTTATAAAAGCTAGATCAATGTTAGTGGTTTAGTCTGCCTATCCGAGTTTGTCCAGACCATGACTCCTGCACTTAATGGATTGATTTGAAAAATTAATTGTCTCAATTAATCTCTATTATAATATGACCTACGTCGCCGGAGTGAAATAATACCGTTGAATATTTTTGATTTTACACGGGTGTTATTACACTAGTGGAATAAGTGTACAAATGAGCTCAGAGCAGATAGCAACGCTGTTTTGTAACCGCGAAAATGACGTCATAATCTATGTTTTGTGACGTCATTTTTAAGCAGCGTTATAAATTTCACGGAAAATTGAAACGTTGAATTTCAAGAGTTTTGACGATTTTTTGCTAAAATTCGGGTCATATTATAAACAGAATATAAAATTTGTGCTCATAAAATACAGAATTTATTAAACTCATCATCAAAAACAGATAAAAACTCGGCGCAGCCTCGTTTTTATCTGTTAATAGATGACTGGTTTAATAAATTCAGTATTCAATGACCACTCATTCAATATCCTCTATTTATTAGTAGATGTGGCATATTTGAAAGACATTTTAGGATAGCTCCAAGGTCACAACACAAAGTAAAATACTTACATTGTAATTGGCCTTGGATTTCAAAACGAATAAGTAAAATTATGAGCAGATGTGCCGTCTAAAAGAAATTTTCAGATAACCTCAATGTCATAAGTCGAGGTCACAGTTCTAGGTCAGCTGATAAAATTGAGCTTTTCTGAAGCAAAGCAGCTACATAAGTAGGTGGATTTCAACAATGATTTAGCCAATGTAATCTCTATAATCTCTATAAGAGAACATGCTTTGTTAAAAGAATCAGATTGTTCAGAGGTCAAGGTCAATGTAAAAATGAGCCTATTCAAAGCCTATCCAAAAAGATTTGACCTAATTACCTTTGATAATGAGAGGTTTAAAGAGATTCTGCAATGCAACACAACAATGATATTTCTAAAAAGATGAAGGCTTGAAATATCCATATAATCAAGTGTTTTTATCGAAAAAAGTAAACACCAATTGTTATTTACAAAAAACCTATTTTCTCACCTGGGCGATTTTATCAAACGCGAGGTAAAACCGGAAGTGACGTCAAGAAATTGAGTCGTTTTTAGCGACCGGTTTACATTGTATATGATTTGACTTAATTTAATCGATTTATCGGTATTGGATAATATTATTTAATAAAAGAAACATATATTTTATCTTCAGTTCATTAATCTAGGATAAATATGTCACAATCGTAAGGGGGTGAAGAGTTTGAAATCACTGTGGAACGAAAATCATGTGTGGGATTTGGTTGCTCAACAGCCGATGAAAATCTCTCCACGTGATTCCGAAAGAACATAATCAGCAACAACAGCTGGTCAACTTTGTGAAAGTTAGCAAAAGGAATTCAGTAACTTTGGATCATATTGTTCTATTGGGAACTTCGGGGAATTTATCAATGATGATCATAAAAATGGGATTGGGTGGCTTAGATAACGATTGTTACTTAAAAAAGGAAAATTCTAAATTTCTAAATGATTGGATTACGCAATTCTAATTTTCATTCAAATGTGACAAATGTACCTAAATTTTGAATCATTTATCCTCGCATGATAATACTTATATCAATATTTTGATTTTTTTAAAAAATTATATACATGTGTATATCCAATAATGAAAGCCGAAAAGGCATATGGAACTAGACAAGGTCATTGAGCGCCCCAAATTTCAAAAATCAGATTGTAAAAATCTGAAATTACGACATTTTCGTCCCTCATGAACAAAAATTATACGTCTTACCTTTAGGAGTGTACTGTGTACTTTTCCAATCTTAGGTTTAATCCGTTATTCCGCTAACTACGAGTTACATTCGATCACCGAAAATCACATTTTTATTTGAATTTAATCAGATTAAATCATCAATCTTACCAATCACCATTAAAATAATTTTCTTTCCTATTTATTTTCTCTTTTTTTTTCAAAAAAAAAAAAAGATACCCAGATTTGTTAGAAAATATTTTGGTGTGCTACTGATCGCAAACAATTCACATGATACAACTTTTTATGCCCCCGATAGGGAGGCATAATAAATTTGACTTGTCCGTCCGTCCGTCTGTCCGTCCGTCTGTCCGTCCGTCTGTCCGTCCGTCCGTCCGTCCGTCATTCCGTCCAAAAACTTTAACATTGGCCATAACTTCCTTATTACTATCAAAGCGGTGTCGGGGGCATTGTCATCTTACAGTGACAGCTCTTGTTAAATTATATAACTGTTTATTATTCGAATCCTCTCTAAAGCTTTATCAACACGCGGATTATCAAATTAGCCGCTAGGCAAGTGTTTAAAAAGTTTCTACTCTCATCTGGGTTTTTTTAATATTGCGCCATTGACAATCCAAATTTTCTTTGATCTGACCATAACGATGCATCATCTATATCTATGCCAAAACATTAGCCGCTAATCACACGTGCAAGGATCATAAAGATAGGCAATTCTTACGCAACGTTCAATACCACGTGCCAAATTTTCTTTGATCAGACCGTGACGATGCACAAATCAATTACCCATGTCATATGCCACTGATTATGCCTATCTTTTTGACACGACTATTTCCAATCAACAAGCAAAAATGCGTGAAATTAAAGTATGTGCATCGTTGTTATACTGTTTGTTTTCATTCGCAAGAAAAGAAAACTCAAAGGCTTTAATTAAATGTAAAACCTGACGTTACACAGATTCCAAGCACTACCCATGAAGTTAAAAATATATATACAATTTTGATTTTCATTCAATCTTCGCCCCATACATCCATCCTTATTCGTTCGACCTCTCTTCAATCACTCTTACTTTCCACCATATCAACCATCAATTTGACAATATTGTCACAAAACTGACTTTTTTAGCACCAATCTGTCTGTAACTCAATTTATTCGTCAATCCGTCAATACAGTAAGTCTTCCATCCGTCAATATAATTATTCTTTTAAAGTCATTGTTGGATTCATTTAATCTTTCATTAGTTCGCCGCCCGACAGCCCGTCCGCCCATCCATTCATCTACCCATCCAATCATCCATCCATATATCAATCCATATATCCTCCCTCCCTCCCTCCCTCATCCCTCCCTCCCTCCCGCCATCCATCCATCCATCCATCCATCCATCCATCCATCCGTCCGTCCGTCCGTCCGTCCGTCCGTCCGTCCGTCCATCCATCCATCCATCCACCCACCCACCCACCCATCCATCCATCCATCCACCCACCCACCCATCCATCCATCCATCCATCCATCCATCCATCCATCCATCCATCCATCAATCCATCAATCCATCCATCCATCCATCCATCCATCCATTCAGCCATGAGTCGTTCGTTCGTTCTTTGAATCGGCCATTTTTAATTGAATATCTATTCACTTGTTTAGTACAGTACAGAACAGAACAAATCTTTTATTTACATCCATGTATGTACAATAAGGACAAATAAATTTGAACATATGTAATAGGAAGTTTAATACACCCGGGAATCCAAAACTTAAGATATAGAAAATGTGTTCATCTTTAAAGAGATAGATTGTAAACGAGTCCATTTTAGACATCGAAGAAGTGTTAGAAGTCGATCGAATGCTGTTACTACAGTCACGAGAATCAGACCGCCAGATAACACTTTCATTTTTTTTTACAAGGCACATCTGTTAAACATTGTCTACTTCAACTTTGACGCATGTATTGTACGTCAATTTATCAATCTGCTTCTCAATCTAATTTATCGGTCCGAATAGTGAAAATATTTTTGCGTCATGAAATTCTATATAGTATTTCCATTTTTTTATAACATTCTATATTTTACGAAAGGGCATTGCGTCAATCAATTAGCATTCCGTTGTTTACAAAGTCGAAAGTTATAATTAAATAAGGGCTTGTCAAGCGAAAAATCGATAATAACTGCAATTGCCATCTAAAAGCCAATATTCTCTGTTCAGGAATGTTTTTTTTTTAATCTTAAGACACTTCACAACTTAAAGAAATATTTCAACTGTTACAGATATTTGCTGGCCTGTATTTATAATGATTGTATTCAACTCGTTCAATTGGAACTTTAAGTCGAAATGAAAAAAAAAAAAAAAGATTTTGGTTACAAGAACAACCAAATTAACTATAAATATAAACCAGTAGGATTGCCTGTGGTCTTTATCATTCAATCGGATGACGTCACGCGCACCTCTTGAGGAAAACCGGAAGTTTAGGTAAACCCTAATTAACAAACTTTTAACAGGTAAAAAATCAATACTTTGATGCTTTATAACTCGATAACTAGGCAACGGATTTTAACCGGAATTATTTCATTGTCATCTTAAAAGTATATTCTATGCATTAAACGTGCAATCATATTTGATTGCGGAACCTCTTTAAGGTCAATGTCAAAATGAAGGTCCGAGATTACGGAAAGTGTATATACAAATACCAGGAATTGTGTAGAAATTGTTTCTATTTTAGATAACCAGTGTATCTATATGTTCAGATTGTAACCATTATGTGGCTTGATGTACATCAGGGGAAGTGGTGCTATAGAATTTTGGACAACAGAGATAATATACTAAATGGACCCAAACAACACAAATTCATACAAACAACACAAATTATATACAAAATTTCTATTTCATATAACCAGCATATCTATATATAAAGATTGCCACCATTGTGTAGCTGGATGTACGTCAGGGGAAGTGATGTTGTATAACTTTAGGACAACAAAAATACTCAATATATACAAACAACACAAATGTATACATACAATGCAAATGAATACAAAGAACTCAAATTTTGTACAAATTTAATTTTTTCAGATAACCTGTGTATCTATATGTAAAGATTGCCATCACTGTGTAGCAGGGTGTACTTCAGGCGAAGTGGTGCTTTATAACTTTAGGACAACAGAAATACTCAATGTATACAAACAACACAAATCAGAAATTATAGACCTTATGTTGAATGACTGTCATCAATTAGCAGTGTCAGTTTCAAAGGTAAAGATTTGTTGTAGAACCCCAAAAAGGGAGAGGTCTAAGTTACATTTATTTTAAATGAGCCTGTGCGTGAAGTTTGCAACAATTTCACAAATTTGCAAAGTAAAGCCTCTGGCCAGTCTGTGCTGCCGCACAGTCTGACCAGAGTCTTCACTTTGCGCTTTGCTGATAGATAATGCCTAAATTCCTCTTCAGATAGTCAGTGAGCATTACAAATTGTTTTGTATAGTTGTATAGGCTATAAAATGAATGTCCATTACATGCATGAGAAATTGTTGGAAATGTCATGCACAAGTTCATGTAAAAAGGTTATGTTTTACATACAGAACTACAAGAAAAGTAAAAGCCTGTTAAGCGCCTTTTGAATGGTATGATTCCACTTGCAATAAAATTTGACAAAATAGCTCCTAGACCTGTGGTCATGATTAAATGTCCCTCACCAATGGTTTGATAATTGTAGACCTTTGTTAGATAGCAGCTGGAGGCTTTGAATGGATGTGGTGGTTGTACTGGTGAGAGAAATACCAGGAAACCATTGTTAGGTGCTCCAGCCACCGCTATATAACAGAAAAAATTTTGAAAGCGGTGTTATAAACGAACTGTCCTCAACTGAAGATAGCTGAAAAATATTCGTCGTGAGCTGGCCTCGAACCCACGCCGACAAGTCATATTTAAATATTTTGTTTATAAGTCAAATGTGATAACCACTGAGTCAAAGAAGATCTTCCATGATGCAGGTATCAGACATTGTATTTAAACCTATGAAGCTATGCAGAACAGTGGTGAGAGTGGTCTCCCATAACACACTCCCCCTTAAGAGTCATCATATATTGATGACGATAAGCCTATCTAGACAGTGATGTGCTGCCTGAACTAACCAAGTCGATACAATTCCGACATAAATGGCTCAATGGCTTATTCTGGATGAGCCCCCATGTTATTTACAAATCGTACTCAACTGAAGATAGCTGAAAAATATCTGTTGTGAGCAGGCCCTGAACCCACGCTGACAAGTAATATTTAATTTTTTGGTTTACAAGTCCAATGCCCTAAGCACTGAGCCAAAGAAGATCTTCCCTGACGCTGGTGTCAGACATTGTATTTAAAACCTACAAAACTATGCAGGAGTGGTCTCCCATAACAGGGGCGTAAAACTCATTCAATAAATCAATCATGGTTCAATACTGAAATTCAGCTTCTGTTTGTTTCAATTATACAAGGGATCATTTTTGGGTGAGATATTGATAAATTATCTCATTTTTCTGCCAGAAATCTCATTGAAACTTGCCTAATGAGAGGAAAATCTCAAAGCAAATCTTAAGTTGGTGTATAATATAGTTTGCACAGCGTAAAACAGTTGTAACTGCCTATACTTTTATAGGCAGTTGCAACTGTTTAGTGCTGAGCCATCCATTTGTTAAAAAAAGTCTCACCAAAAGTTCTCAATTTCTCATTAGATTCAGCTAAATGAGATATTTTTGCACAAGCTATGCTGAGCCAGATTTTATCCCTGTTAATACAAAAGCTTTTCAATAACAACCCTTGAATATTGCTTATTTTCGTCTTTGTCTTCTTATTTACCGTCCAGCCTGTCAGAAGATATCTTCAACATTCAGTGCAATTGTGATTATTTTCTTTTTGCATTTTATATTTACAGAATGATGTCCATGTTTGGAGTTTGTTACGTTGTTACACAAAACATGTCTACAGGGAGACGCACAGTGGAGCAGTCAAATGTATTGCTGTTACAAAGGATAGTAAACGATTGATAACAGGTACTGTATTTCTCCTAATAAAAACTCCGGAGAGCTATACATAACATGGTCGGAGAGCTTTTATTTAGTATGCATTTCCTGATTTAAAAGATAATTAAAATTTATGTCTTTTAGGCCCTTTTCCCTTTAATTTAAGGTAAATTCACTCTAAACAATCATATAAATGATTGTTTAGAGGAAATTCACCCTAAATAGAGAATAAGTCTCGAAAAGTTCATAAAATCTAGGCATTTCAAATGAGTTTTCTTAGTAAAAAATGTATGGGTGCTACTATTATTAGAGGAAATATGGTAAGCATGATATGACCTACATTGCAGGAATGAAATTGCTTTGAATATTTTAGCTCACCTGAGCACGTGGTACTCAAGGTGAGCTGCTTTGAATCATCATCTCCTTCTAAACCAATCTTGGTGAAAATTGGCAGGAATGTTCGTTGGGTCAAGCTCTACCAAAATTGCTCAAACAGATGATATTCATCCTTAACTCTGGTTGTAAGAAAAAGTGGGAAATAAAAGAAACCCTCTATAAATCATCTTCTCTGTCAAGAGTACAGGCAGCTTTCATATTCGTTCATGAAGCATCCTCTTATCTTCACAATTCTTCTGAGACTAGAAACTTTTCAGCCTTCATGCTAGGCATCATCATGTGACACTTCTACAAAGCTAAATTGTTTGTATATACCCCTTGATCGAATTCAAGCACTATTAATAATTATCTTCTGTAAAAACAGACTTGGGCATTGATATTAGGTACAAACTATATCCTAGCAGACATCTGCCCTCTTAATCTTGCAATGTCCTAGCAGTCATGGATAACAGGTGAGCATTATGGAAAAACATGTGTGTCCCTGGTCAAGAGGTAGAGCGTCCTGAGCTTGATGCCTGGGAGCAGCTGTTGATCTTGGTTCTTTCATTGGCCAACACATTCAGCACAGTACTGGCTTATTTTCTAGGAAGAATTATCCAAAGGGATTAATCTTAGTTGTGAGAACTTATTTCCCAATCAATGTAAAATAAATAGGTCTAAGCCTTGGGTGAGCAATATAGAATGATGATGGTCCTTTTGTTAAGTGAGGAATTATTGGTGTTCCAACATTTACTATACACACATTGAGCTTGGCAGTTATGATGTGCACCTTCATCTCCTACATCATGTGGGTTTTGCATCTGTATTCCTTGTGTTGACTGTTCAAAGTTAAAATTTATCCCAAAGTATCAAGATTAAATGTAAGTATTCAAATTCTTAATTTCATTATTAATAGACATTGAGAGACAATGAAAGCATCTTTCAGATATATTCTAGAAGTCATTTAAAGAATTCTCTTTTGTTAAACAGGTAGTGTAGATTGTTTGTTGAAGACATGGATGTTGGATATAAGTGACTTTTCAGACAGTTTTGTTGGACACAGTGGACCAATCACATGTATTGCCCTGGCCGATGACAACACGTTTGTTGTGTCTGGCTCCATTGACAAGACACTGAAAGTTTGGAGTCTCAGTCTGGCGTCCGTTATTACTAACTACAAGGTATGTGTAACAGGTTTTATAATATCCATGGCTCAGGGCAAAACAGTTGTAACTGCCTATAAACATAAAGGCAGTTACAACTGTTTTGCCCTGAGCCATTGATATGACCTACTTTGTGGGAGTAAAGAACTCAGTTGAATATTTTTTATATTTCAAGGGTGTTGTTCACTAGTGGAATAACTAGCGAATAACCTAAGAAAGTATACACATTGCTGTATTTTCCGTTGTGAAAATGACGTCAAAATGTATTAGCTGAAATCATTTCGCAAACAGCATGTTATGTTTTGCTGGATAACTTGAATCGATAATTTTCTGGAATTTTCTTTATTTATCACAAAAATTAAGGTCATATTATAAATAGAATATCATATTTGCATTTATAGAATTCCAAGTGAATTAAACTCATTATATAAAACAGCAAAGACTTTTTTATCTACAGTCAACTCCCGTTTTAACGACACTCAATACAGCGACATTCTCACTTAACGACACAGATTTCTTGGGAACGGAATTTCACAGTGCATTTTTCATTCTATATAACGGAATTCTCGTCTTCCGACACCGACACTGAATTTCAGGGAACAAAAGTGCATATTCCCTATATAAACTTGCTCATTACAACGACACAAAAAATGGTCATGGTGATTACATAGAACCATAGGCATGATAGATAACCACCTAAAATTAGTTGATAATTGACAAGTCTTTAACTTTGAAATGTATGAAAATGTTTGACATACAAACAATGGCAATAATTAATTAGCACCTTTAACACATTCATTCTTTCAATAAACTATATTTAGATAAGGTCTACATTTGTTCTGTTCTGTTCTGTTCTGTCTGTTAAGCTTTTCTCTATTTTGCTATACAGAAAATGTTAGTTTTATGATCATCGCATTTAAATTTTGATAGAAATGCATATGGCAAATAAAATTTAAAATGATCAGTTCAATAAAGATATTCAATTATTGATCATATAACTGAAACAAAGGGTATCCGTTAGTTTTACATATACATTTGTATATTATATAATGAATGCTACTTTTCGACAATCCTTCTTTAATTGACTTTAGTGTTCATTCAATACACCGACATTTTCGTTACAACGACATATTTTCTTGGAACAAATATGGTCGTTGTAACGAGAGTTGACTGTATTTGTAGATGACTTGTTTAATAAATTTGGTATTCCATGACTGCTCATTGAATATTTTGTTATTTGTATTTTCAAGATTTTCAATTTTTAAATCTCTGTGATAAAATATCGAGAATATATTGTGGAAGAAGAAATTATTACTTGATACATTCCACTTCTCTTCAAATTTTACCCAGTTTTGGAGATCTTTATTATATGCAACATCTTTCAATTTGGACTGGACTAAAATTGTAAAAATTAGGGAAAGGTTGAGATTATCAAATTTGATCTTTTCTCACATATACATTATTATAATGTATAAATAAATAAAAGAGATTGCCAGCATGAACTTTAAAAAAAAGAGCTTTCCAATAATTGTGAATTTTCTTATGCTTATTTTCATATGAAAATATCATGTCAAAGCAAGTGTTCCTTTTGTCATTTTTGACTTCTTGCAATTAAGATCTTTTTATAATATTGTTTGTAAGAGAAAGTATAGATAAAGAATGAAACAATTTGATATTTTTGAAGGGTCATGAATCTTCAGTACGAGGTGTAGAAGTGTTGTCTGACAATCGTCTGGTGCTATCAGTCGATATTCTCAACAAAATACACATGTGGAGGGCAGAGGATGGTCAGACTATCCGGCTGTACGAGGGACCGACAGCGATATACTCTGTAGCGTCTAATAGTCAATTATGTGTGTCTGGAGCGGGAGATAACAGGTGAGTACAATCAGTCTTTCTCAGTGTAATTATTTCTGCATTATCAACAAGTTATCAAAATATCACGCTTCTTGATATCAAAGTATGAAAACAAACAAAGGGGAAGAACTAAAAGATTAAGCTAGGTAGATTTTAGTTCTTGTTTTGCACATAATCACGGCACACTACTGCAAGATCAACCATGAATCAACCATGAAAAATTCATGGCTTGAGAGTTATAGCTCTGAGCGTTATAGCAATTAATGCCCATTTACAACATTTTAGGGGTAAACTGAGAGTTATAGCAATTAAAAAAGTCATTCATGGCCATAAATGGAGAAAGGACACCATTAGATTTTCAGGAGTAATTAATGGGGAAATAATGACCATTACAAAAATGAATATTGATGGGCATTGATATTTAAATGGTAGCCATTATTAATATTAATGGTAGCCATGAATTTGTATAATTGCTAAATTCATGACCCATTAATATTTTTCATGGCACACTTTAATGGGCAAGGGCCATTAAAAGCGACATTGTGCTGGGCATGAATTTAAATTAATGGGCAAGTTTTTTTTTCACTGCTATACCATGCCCATTATCCATAAATCCTGAAATAAATGTAATGGGCGTTAAAAATAGAATGACAAATTAATGGTCAAAATATCTGCCAAGTAATGGCCATAAAAAAGTACCTAATTTTTTTTTAATAGACAAATTATGCCCATTTAAGTTTACCCCTAAAATGTTGTAAATGGGCATTAATTTTCTAATGGCCAAACAATGGGGAGAAAATACCAGTCATGGACCAAAAATGATGGCCATGGAAAATGTGAATGCCTATTATTTTAATGCCCATTAATACGAATCATTCCCATTATTGTTACCCATAAATTTGTTCATGAGGCTTTATTTTCTAATGGCCAAACAAGGGGGGAAAATCCCAGTACTTGGCCAAAAAAGATGGGCATTGAAAATTTTGATGCCGATTATTTTTATGTCCTTTAATCCAAATCATGCCCATTATCGTTTCCCCTGAAATGCTGGTCATCTTTAGTTTTCTATAGGGTTGAAAATTCATAGGTACGAATCTGCAAACATTATACAACTTGACAGATCTTATTCATACAATTCTAATATAAAGTTGAGGCAACAATGTTTTATTGGGGTTTGATTTTATTTGCACAAATGATTTGTTGCTAAAATCTTTAAAAAAAAAAAATATTTTTTTCAATTTTTGCAAATTCGAAGGCTTCAGTTCAAATTTGTCTAAATTTTGTTAATCAATTGTTTTAAGTCCAGCAGTACAAGATTCTATTTAAAATAATCAAATTTCAGCTTTTTACATACCTTCTGCTTGCTATTCTTCCCAATGTACAATATTATGAGGCAAAAAACATTTCAAATGGAAATATCGTTTGAATACAGCAGCCATGTTGGATTTCCATATACTGGATTCACTGTCACTTTTAGACTGGTACTCTTGGCCATGACTTTGTATAACGACTTATTCATGGTTTGTGTCATGGGCATGAATCAAAATGAAGGTAGTTAAAGCTTTAATTCTGTATTTAATTTCACATTTATCAATACCCATTTCAAATAATGTTAATGGCCAATGAACTGATTTAGAATTCAACAGAATATGATTGGCCAGAATTAATTGTCAGAATTTTTTTCAATGCCAAATTATGACTTGATTTTTTTTATTATGGAAATTATTTTTCAAGTTTGGTATTTAATTATCATCATTTATAGGGTGATAAGCTGTAATAAATGTTCATGGTATTAACTTGGCATGAATCAAAATGAAACAAAAAATATAACTTCTGTATTCCTTTCATCCCCATTACAAACAAAGTTAATGGTCATGAATGGTCGGATTCATAATTGCATGATATATATTAATGGCCACAAGTAATAGTCAAGATTTTTGTCATGCCAATTCCTTTTTTAAGTTGGAATGCGGAGCAATTCCAACTTAGATTTAACAAAACCGCAAAATGAACACAAGATAATTTCATTTCGGGTTTCTTAATAACACATATCACATGAACAGGATGTGAATACACTCCGGCCTATTTTGTATATCTCAACTTGAAAAAGACATACAGTTTATTTCATCAAGAAGTAATAATGTTGAACAATTACGCAACTATCACTTCATGTAAATTATTAACACGCTAATTTATGTTTTAAACGAAATTTATTGAAACTTGCGTACGAATTTACTAGTAGCAAATGTTTGCATTACTATATTTGGAAATCATGTGATAAGTCAAGTCCAATAAAGTATGCTATTGACAACAGCACTGTCCAATCACGTGATCTGTTTATTTGGTAATACGCGACCTGTTTTTCGTAGAACTGTGGCAAAAGCACAAGCCAATCACGTGATCTGCTTATTTGGTAACGTCGCGACCTGTTTTTCGTAGAATTATGTTATAGCTTCTTTTAGAGGTCTAGTTTCTCTTTCTGAACGAACGTTTTACACACTTCAACAAAATACCATAGTTCAAATGTTCTTTTATCTAATTGTTTCGTAAACCATTATTAGAAACGCGCAAAATCTGAAGATTATTTATCTGTATTAACGACCCGATTCAGCAAACATTCTCTTTAAATTACTTCTCTTAAAAAAACGGAACCCCATTTCCAAATCGAGCGACAATTTCACTTGATGGTGGACGCAGCAAGGATCGATGAAGCTATAGATCCACAAGTTTAAGTGATAGATCAAAGGTCAATTTTGTCTATACCTGTATACATGTAGGCAAAATTTACCTTTGATCACTCACACTAAATTGCGGGTCTATAGGCAAACAGTTATCTTCTCTTTCTGCTTTTGTTCATTTTCTTTAAAATTGCTTAGACATAAATTGACTTGTGCAAAAATACGCACGTGCGCATTCCTTTAAACATCATTGAAGATTATCACAAGTTAACTACAGCCTTTGTTTTATCAAATATCTGAACGATTTTACCAACCCCACGTGTTTTGCCTTCAGGGGCCACGTTCTATTAAGGTCCTACGACCGAAATATGATCGTATCGCAATCGTACGATTGAAATTGGCTTCCAAGAAACATTTTTGGCTTTCAAAAAAACATATATCGTTTAATTTACGCATAAATTTGCGTTACAGAAGGCTAGTCTTGAATTTTGCGATTTTGACTGTGCAAGCATAGTATTTTTTGGGGTTTCATTTTTATATGCAGCTTAAGGCGTTTGTATATTGGCGTCATCTTCTCCGTCTGTGTCTGTCCGTCCGTCCGTACGTTCGTCCACTTTTCTTGTGAGCACAACTCCTCCAAAATTTCTTGTTAGATCTGGATGAAACTTTCACAGAGTGTTCCTAATCACCTGACCTTGCACATAAAGTCACAGTTTGGTGAATTTCAGCCGCGTCATGGAAAAAGAGCCTTCATTAAAAAAAATCTTGTTAACACTCTTCCCTCATTTATGGACCGATTTGGATGAAACTTTCACAGAAAGTTTCTAGTCACCTGACCTAGTGCCTATTGGCTAGGGTTTAGTGAATATTAGCCATGTCATGGAAAAAGAGGCCTTCATTTGAAAAATCTTGTAAACGCAACTCCTCCTCCATTTATGGACCGATTAGGATGAAACTTTTTACAAAATGTTCCTAGTCATCTGACCTAGCGCATATTTTAACGCGGTTTGGTGAATTTTTTAGTCAAAAGTCGAGACCACCTGGGCGGAATGCGTCAGCTTCGTTAGTGGCTTGATGTCATAGTCTCTTGAACGCATTCCAACTTATCAGTACTTTCAGTGCTTTGATTATAATGGCCGTTATTTGTTACTGTTTTGTATTTAATGGCCATCTTCAGTGGTTTATTGATGGGCATTAATAAATGTTCATGGTAGTTAATGGGCATGATTCAAATTTAAAGAGCAAATGTTTTTTTAGAAATTTTAATAATGGCCATTAATTGTTACTGTTTGGTACTTAATGCCATCTTCAGTGGGTAATGGTGGGCATGAAAAAAGTTTTCATGGTAATTAATGGGCATGATGCAAAATAAAAGAACTTTAAAAATTTTTAGTGTTTCTTATTACATTCAAAGTTAATGCCCATGAATGGTCTGATTCAGAGTCAATGATATATTAATGGCCATGATTAATTGTCATAGTTTATTTTAATACCAGTGACTTTTAGCAATCTTTATTATGGCCATTATTTCTACTTTTTCTTATTTAATGGCCATCATTCATGGTTGATTGATGGGCATGAAAAAATATTCATGGTAGATGATTGGCATGAATAAAGCTAAAACAAGAAGTAATGGCCCATTACTTTTTTCATGCCAATACTTTTATGTTGGCCCATTATATTAATCTGCATTTCATGGTTTTTTAATGGTCAAATCGTGAATTAATGGCCATTAGTTAGCATTTTAATGGCTTAAAGTGTTACCCATTATTATTTTTTTACAAGGACTAATGGCTCATTTTAATGGTTTTCCTTGTTTTCATGGGCCATTAATGGTCTTTTAATGCAATTTTAATGGAACCCTTTTGCAGTAGTGGCAGAAACCTTACTGTCAAGATTCAGGTCATTTGGACATAAGGTGATAGAGATATGCTCTGGACAAAGAAGTGGTGGCCACCTGTCACATGGACGCCGTCACCCAGATGCTGGACGTCACAGGTGATCCCATAGCCCTAGGACAGGGAATTTTTCAGTTATGCTTGACTTAGAGCAGGGATGTGGAATTCCCATGTCCAACTTGCCCGACTCGGGCTTTTCTACTTACGGACAAGTACATTTTGCTTGACCACTTGTCCATGGACAAGTGAATACATGGGCAAATCTTAGAATGGTACTAAATAGATCCAAGAGTTCAATTATCTTAATGTTTACATCAAAGAATAGAAAAAATGTTTCTGATGAAGAAAATGCTGGGGGTTAGCATTTTCTTCATCAAAAGCAATATTATCTCAAAATTGGTCTGTTCTCCTTAATCTCCTATCTTGCTAGAAGTTAATTTTGATCCTGAACAAGTAGAATTTCATCTTTTACTGGTCCAGGGACAAGTAGAGAAATTTTATATTTCCCCAACCCTGTAGAGGATTATGGATATTGACACAGGAGAAGGATAAAATGGATTTCTTTTGAAAATGAAATAATTAGGCTTCAGAGGGGGCTCATTCGAACCCCACAAACCCCTTCTGAAAATGCCACTGGTTATTTTTGTTGATATTTACAGGTTACAGATATGGCAAATCACAGATGGTACAGTTATCAAAGAGATCAGTCACAAAGACAAAATAACCTGTCTGGTGTCTTCTAAAGATTGTCAGTACCTGGTGACTGGGTCTGTTGATAAATCTGTTAAAGTCTGGGAACTTGGTACAGGGAAATTGGTTCAAGTAAGATTGTATATTGAACAAGTTGATTTCCTTCTTATTGAGTCTTCTTACCACTGAACATTGATTAGATAAGGTGCTTATTGGGTGCATATTTTTATGCTCCCCGAAGGGAGAGCATATAGCCACCAATTTGTCTGTCCGTCCGTCTGTAATTCCCTCCGTTTGTCCGTCTGTCCGTCTGTCCCCACCTATTTCTCCATAACCCTTGGGCCAAATCAAATGAAACTTACCATGTGAACTCCCTATGATATAGTGATGATGCACCTGTGATGGTTTTTGGATTTGAGGCCTCGTCACGGGAAAAGGGGACTTAGGGTAAAAAAAAGTTTTTCCCAAATTTCTCCTAGTCTAACAGTCAGAATTTAGTGAAATTTCTTATTTGAGTAGCAAATCAGATGCCCTTACTATAAACAATTTGAAATTAACGTAAAAAAATTATATCATGGAAAAAGGGGGCTAAATGTTTGTTACCTTTACGCTAGCGTGTAAAACACAGTTATTCTTTCATTTCTCCTAGTCTTATGCTCAGAATTTGATGAAATTGCACATTTTAGTAGCAAATCAGATGCCCTTTATCATAAACTATTTGAAATATGTGTCTAAAAATATGTCCTGCAAAAAGGGGGTTTAATGTTTGTTACCTTTATGTTAGCTGTATCAGATAACACCTTATTTGAGTCCTTGCAATCTGACCACAGAGCATATCAACTTGAAACTTTATGGGTGGATAGATCTTATGGAGGAGAAGTGCAGTACACAAGAACTACAACTCTTGCTTGCATAATTTTGGAGTTATTGCTCTTTGTTATTTTTGATACTTAGATTATGTCTGGAGCATATCTCCTAAAGTATAATAGCTATCAACTTGAAACTTTATGGGTGGATAGATCTGATGGAGGAGAATTGCTATGCACAAGAACTACAACTCTTGCTTGCATAATTTTGGAGTTATTGCCCTTTGTTATTTTTAATACTTAGATTTTATAGAAGGCAAATCTCTGACAGTACAAAAGAATCTTTAATCTATTAGGCTTCAGTTTCCTATCAAGCTTTCTTGGCAGGGGATGTCCTTGTCCAACATGGCTCTTGTTTTGTGACAATACCTTATTCGGGGAGCATAATCCGTCTCTGACGGCTGTTGTTTTTACCTATGCCCTTCTTTCTGTCTGGCTGCAAAACTTAAATAAAAGATTAACATTTCTAATCATTTCAAGCAAATTCAAAGCAAAGTACTCATGGTCATTGAATGTGTGTCAATTGTGGCTGTCAAAAATTACTTTGATAGCTCTCTAGAGGCCACAGTTTTGATAGTCATTGTAAAACTTGGTCAGAATATTGTCTGGTCAGATGGATGTGCCATATCAAAAAAGTGAACCTTCTTTCAGAAATCATAGGAAAAGGGGCCTAAATCAAAGTCTAGGGCCACAATTTTGGTCTTTTCATCAAGAAATTTTGTCAGAGTAATTGTTTGGTCACAAGGATGAAATCTATCCAAAATTGGGAAAGTTCTATTGGAAATATGGGAAAATTGGTTTGTATGACAAATTCCTTGTTAGTTTTCTATGTCTAAAATCTTAGCTCTATCTTCATGTCAATTTCTTTGTTAACCTTTATGTAATAGCTTTGTCTAGTACAAATTTTGGCTTTTAGTTCTCTTAATTCTCTTAAAAGAAGGCACATTAGTAGAAATTAATAATAAGTTTTATTTTTTTCTTTCATACTTTGATATTTGACTTTGAACTCTTGGCCGTTTTGTTTAATTGAAATGTTTCCCAATTTGCAAACAGAATAGATGCATGCTGAAAATTCTCTGTCTGTGTCTGCAGGTGTATGTGTTTGAGTTCGTTGATGAATTGAGCCTGTGTGTGACATTTCCAACAATTTGAAATGTTCATGAGATGCAAACACTGAGTAGCAAAGACAGCCACATACTGTAAATATAAAGTTTCCTGATGGTCTACAGATAATTTGAGACCTTATCTATGTACTAAACACAAAGTGAAGACTCTGGTCAGACTGTGCGGATGCACAGGCTGGTCAGAGTCTTTGCTTTGTGTATATTTGAAATTGTTTGAAATCTCACGCAGAGGTTCAAAATTGAAATAACTTTGCACAGTTGTTCTCCTTGGTGAGTACTAGAGTCATGTGAAAAGTTTGTCTAGATACTCCCAAGGTAAGGTCACCAAAGATTGTCAATAGCCCACATGTAAAAATCAAGCATTTGTGGTGGTAACTGTGTCTGTGACATATTTCTAGTAAATAGATGACACTAGACATTGATTTTTCTTTCACAAATTTTGTTTTAGGTTATAGTGGAGTTCAAGTGTCCTGTGCGCAGTGTCGCAATCGCAGAGAATAACGAGACAATAGTGGCTGCCTGTGATAACGGTTTTGTTCATCTCTGTAGTTTGAGTCTCGGATGTTCCCAGAAGAGGTTAAAAGGTCACATGGACAGTGTGACAGTTGTGTGTCTGTCTGCAGATGATTCAGTTTTGGTGTCAGGTAAATAAGTTTTAAGTAATATACATGACCTAACAATTTTAAACTAATTCATAGAATTTCAACTCAAAATTCAAAGTGAATTCCATTATAAGCAACTTCAAATTATTTTAGAAAACAATAAGTAAAAGCGAGAAATTGCTCTCACAAGTTTTCATGTTGTATTGATAAGAAATTTTGCATCTTTTTCAATTTTAATGTCAAATAGACTGGATTTCCTTGTTAACAGATCAAAAATTTTCACAGAGTTTTTCCTCATCAGGATTAAGTTTGAGTTTCTTTTTTTTAAAGATATGCTATGGCAAGGTCAAGGTCATTTACTTAAATGGACCCAAGCCTAAGCCTAAACTGTCTGTAGACAACTTTTCTACTTGAAGAAGGGGAACAAACAGTATACAATCCTAGCTCCTTTTAGGGCTTTGTGAAAATTTGGTGCAAAAAGGTAGCCCAGGCAGATCTGTGCTTCTGAATTATGATACCGCTATGTACTTGAGTCTGTTTGTGACATTTCCAGCAATTTCAAAAGTGCGCCAAGCAAAGACTCTGGCCAGCCTGTGCATCTGCACAGTCTGTCCAGAGTCTTCCCTTTACATTTTTGGATAGATAATGTCTAAAAGAGTCTTTAGACAGACAACAATTCTTCTAAATATGGTGCTACTGGCTAGGCTGCTAGTTATTTGTGCCTTGCACATATTTCTAGTTGCTGGAAATGTCACGCATAGGCAAAATTTTATTTGCACAACAGAATATAACCATTTGTTAACATTGCAGGTAGTACTGATAACACAGTGAGAGTGTGGGCAGTTAAACAAGGTATCCCACTGGCCCTGTTTGATACACATTACCCAATCTTGGATCTGATGATCACAGAGACCGCCCACCGTGTTGCTGTTCACCTAGCGGACAATAAACATGTCCCAATACTCTGTCTACATAATACTCCGTCCAGAGCCAAGTCCCTCCTCACACTCAATAGCTCGTCAAGGCCATTGTCAATAACTAGTTCTGCTATGGATATATCTGTCAATGGCAGTCGTACAGAACTCTCAGGTAAATTTCTCATACACTATTTGTAAAATATATATCAACTTAAGGTCAAATAGCTTATATTCTCGCTGTTTATAACTAGTTCTGTCAATTGCAGTCAAACAGAACTGTTGGGTAAACATGTGTTATTCTAGTTGTTTTTAACAAGTTCTGCTATGGATATTTCTGTCAATGGCAGTCAGACAGAACTGTTGGGTAAACATGTTGTATTCTAGTTGTTTTTAACTAGTTCTGCTATGGATATTTCTGTCAATGGCAGTCAGACAGAACTGTTGGGTAAACATGTTGTATTCTAGTTGTTTTTAACTAGTTCTGCTATGGATATTTCTGTCAATGGCAGTCATACAGAACTAGTGGTAAACATGTTATATTCTAGCTTTATAGCTCACCTGAACACATCATGCTCAAGGTGAGCTTTTGTGATCATTGAATATTTGTCATCCGTCATGTGTCGTCTGTCATCTGTCCTCCAGAGTCAACAATCTTAGTGTTTACACTCTAGAGGCCAAATAGGACAGATCTGTGCCATATCACTGGAAAAGGGGCCTTAATAACAATTTTCTGGTTGAAAGTCTAGAGGCCACAAATATGGCCCTATCTTCATGAAACTTGGTCAGAATGTTGGCCAGGTCACGAGGATGAACCTATTGAAAATTGGAAGGATCCGTGCCATTTCATGGGAAAAGGGGCTTTAATGACAATATTCTTGTTTACAATCTAGTGGCCACGAATATAATTCAATTTTCATGAAACTTGCTCAGAATAATGACTAGGTCACAATGATAAACCCTATCGAAAATGGGAAAAATCCATGTCATAACATGGGAAAAGGGGCCTTAATGACAATTTTCTGTTTTACACTCTAGAGGCCACAAATATGGCCCAATCTTTATTAAACTTGGTCAGAATGTTGGCCAGGTAACATGAAACTTGTTTAGAAAGGGCTAGAAACTTATGCAGGTATCATAGGAATAGAGTAATGTCTTTCTTTGAAAAAATTAATGGTCATTTAATGATCTTTAAAGCATTTAATTTTGCTAAGGGAGAAGTCAAAGAGACGAAGGTGAGCAATATAGGACCATCATGGTCCTCTTGTTATAACTAGTTATGCTATGTATATTTCTGTCAATGGAAGTCTTAATTTTAATAAACAGGATACGATCATTCTCTACCATGCCTGAAAAAGCATCTATAAGAATGTTTATGCTCCCCTACGAAGAACAGGGGGTATATTCCTTTGCAATTGTCGGTCAGTGGGTCTGTCAGTCAATCTGTCCATAGACATTTTTGTCTGGAGCATATCTCAAAAAGTATGCTAGCTAGAATCATGAAACTTCACAGGTGGATAGATCTCATTGAGGAAAAGTGCAGTGCAAAAGAACCAAAAGAACTCTACTCATATTTTGTGAGTAATTGCTCTTTGTTGATTGACAAAGAATAGGCTATTGACCTGCATTTATTGGGGCATAATCTTTTTTTACAAACATCTCTGATTTTAGATGACTCCTAGGTTAAGGTCACAGGTTAAGTGATTGAAATTATTTCCTATATCTTTTGATAAATTTTATTTCAAAATTAACGCTTGAAGTATGTGTGCCATACGAAAGAAAACTCTTAGGACATAATTAAGGGTCAAAATCAAAGGAGAAATTTCTTGTTAAAGATAATTTGTTTTTTATTTCGATATTTTCTCAAGCCTAAGATCACAGGGATGTAGAATCCTTGGAATATACAAGAAAAGGTTAACATTAGCAACATTGCAGCTTATAATACCTCCCTCTATTTCCAGAGGTTAGCTTTGATTTCCAGTCTTTACCTATCAAGCCACGCCCACCTACCAGAAATAGATGTCATCCATCCTTATTTCCTGTTCCTCCTCGCAGAAGGAGACTGTCCTCGGCTTCTAGTATTCCTCAAATAATACAGGTAAGCGTATACCATGCGCTGAACTTCTAAAGATCCTGGGCATATTGTCTTACAGCTGTCTGTTTGTCTGTACAACTTTTCGTCCATCTGTCTGCACAACTTAACCAAAAAAACTTAAGATTGGTAAATATTTCAAGCCTATTTAAGGTAGTGGACCTGTAATAGTTCCGCAACATTTCGGACCAGATGTTCTTTCACAATGTTAACCAAGGTTTCCTAATGAAAATCATTAGGAAACCTCGGTTAATACTGTTAAAGATCATTACTCCCGAGATAATCATATTGCAAAATTATTACCTGTCCTCTACCTTAAGTTATAATCTTCATACTGGGCATGATGATACATAAAAATGATAATAGATATGCATCTACTGATGCCCAATTGAAGGTTGTATGACTAGGTTAAGGTCTTTTACTAAAAACTTGACCAAAAACTTAGCTTTGCTCACAACTTCAAGCTTGTTCAAGATACAATGTTAATATTTGACACAATGATACATGTACAGTCAATATTGCTTGAGCGACCACATGTATTAAGCAACCTTTTCTGTTAAGCGACCACTTTGAGGTCCTCCCATATGCTTTTACTCTAACTTGTTGCTCTATTAAGCAACTTTTTTCCAACGCAACTGGGCGCTGACATTTTTGGGCCATTTCCGCTATTTTACAGTTTAGTAAGCGACCATATGATGAGATCTCAATCCATAACCTGTCATAAATGTGTGAAAATCATTGACAAATACTAGCATGTCAATGCAAACTAATTAATTGTTGATACTCCTCTATTTAACGCACCTTCTCGCTGAAAGATAAAATGAAACTGTCAATAGAAATACTTGATTGAAAGCTTTAAAGTACTCTAGGTTGATGTAAATCGGCAATCAAGAATATCTGTAATTTATGTCATTTAATTTTTCTATTGAATCTCTATGTCATTTAAAAAATTGCAAGTGTGTTGGGAACACATCAAAAGTGATTAAAAATAATTGAAGCTGATTCTATAAGATTGCCAATTTTCTTGTTTGATATAGTAGTGATAAATAGATATGAATAAACACATAAACATGTAAACAAATCAGCGATCTTTTGTAGGTGATGGAAAAGAAATGGATTGCCTAGCTTTACTTTGCTAATGATTGTATGAGTAATATCACTTTCTCTCAGCTTCAAAAAATTTTGGGGGAAAAATGGGGTAGGGGGGGTAGGGGGGGGGGGGGGGGGGGTAAGAGTACCGAGAGAAGGTTTATATTGTTTATATTTTAATGGTTTGTATTCAGCGACCATATTTTTAAGCAACCATTTTTATGATGTCCCTTGAGTGGTCGTTAAAGACAAGATTGACTGTATATCTCTTATATATATGATACACACTCTGCTGTGGCCATAGTTAATTGTCACATGACGGGTCCATGACATTTCGTTGAACATTTCGTTGAATTCCATTTCGTCAAATTCAATTATTGTCGACTGTCATATTTGTCGAATATAACAATACGTCGAATTGACACTTTGTCGAATTTAAAATGTCGTTGAATTTCTTCGAATATCGTCAAAAACAAAAATAACCAAATAGAAAATATTGATAGTAAAGTCAACTAGTAGGAATCCATGTCCGTTTGAACTTTCCTGCTATTTATCATGTATCAGCATACCATTGAGAGATTTAGGTATCCCTGACATAAGTTTACGTCTCTGAGGTTGTATGGTTCTTTTCACTGCAGACACCATCGGCTAATATACCCTGTATGTATTAAGAAGATGAATATCGAGTTCTTTATTTACTATTTTGGATGGTGCTTCTTGATGTAATGCAACTGCACTCTTGTCGTTGACCTTTGGACTGCAACTTGAGGCATGCCATATCTATGAATGTTATGTGAAGATTTTTTTATGACAAAATCATTTAATGTTATCATCTTGCCCCTGCATGCTCTGTTTTCACATCTAATAAGGGTGTTTCGGAATTGCCATCGGTTTTTACTCTTAATAATAGCTATATTGCTTTAAAATTTATTGGACCAAGTGTCGCACATTGAGAATTCTTTTCGGCTTATTGTCGTATCAGGCCAATTGTCCATTCGAGGTAATTTCATTTGACGAAATGTCATATCGACGAAATGGTATTCGACGAAATGCCGTGCACAGCATATGACAAGGTCGGGGTCATCTTTCAACGTCAAACTTCTCATTCTTAACAGCAAAATTATCATTGCCAATATCTTCAAGCCTCAATATTTGGCATGATGATAGATCTTAATGATATACATCTTCTGATGACAAAATCAAGGTCATGTGATATGTTCAAGGTCATCTACCAAGGTCAAATGATCAAAAACCTAACATTGCTAATTGCATCAAGCATATCAAATATACAATATTAATATTTGGAATGGTTATAGTTCATCTGTAGATGTCAAGGTCATGTGCTTGAAGAAGTGATAATTCAGTTTCATCAAGTCTATTCAAGATACAGACCTCATATTCGACATGATGAAAGATCTGAATAATTTGCATCTGTAGGTACCAATGTCAAGGTCTTACGACAAGGTCAAGGTCATCTGCCAAGGTCAATGTTTTGAACAAATTGAGTTGCCGGGGCATTTGTGTTTTACAAACAAATCTTGTAAGAGATTTAAATTAGAAAGATCCAACCTTTTTCTGTTCCTCTTACACTAATCAAACAAGGTTATTACATTAATGGAACAACTATGCAATAGAGGTATTTCATGTAATTATCTCCCTTGCTTACTCTCCAGTCAAATTTACATAACAATGCAAACGAAGGGGCGTCCTTCTTTTCTCCACTCTTTATTTCCTTGAAATTTATCCGAATAAATCAGTCGATTTCAACTATTAATAAAATAGATCATTAATTTTTTGTAATTCAAACTAATACTTAAATGTCATTAGAAACTATTTCGACCGCTTTTAGTAATTTTTATGTTTAAATATTGACAAAAAGCGACGTTTGATTTGAGTTGGGTGGAATGAATTGCAGATATAACTCTTCAGAGTTTATCCACTTGATGAATTTATATTTGGTCGAAGCAGATACCCTGCATCGAAAATCTACCTTTCACTTCAATATGATAGTTTGTATGGATTTCTTTCAGTTTGACTATTCATTTTCATTATTTCAATACTAGAACTAGTCATCGTTCGTCACAAATCGATCGTAGTTGATCAACTAAAAATTACAAAAAAAGAGATTAAAATAAAGAGATAATAATAATAAAAAAAAACAGACAACAAAAACGGCAGACAACAGAATGCAAATTCGACACATGTTTTTTTTTTCTCTCTCTCTCTAAAATAAAAAAAAACACGAAACCATATCGCCAGAGTGAAAGATAATGTGAAAAGGGGAGAAATAAGTCCACCGTAGGTTTATTATTACAAGTCGCTATTTCATTTTAATAATGATTCAAATTTGAACACATACTTGCATTGGGAAGGGCTTTTAAATACATTGGAAACATGCACATGATTTGCTGTTTCGAAATGAAAGATTCGTAGTTCTGAATTTCACTTGATTTCTTTTCGTACAGCCTTTTTTTTAAACACCTCTTACGAATCCAATTAATTTTCCAAATTCATGAATTATTGAACGCATTATTTAGATACCCCTTTTATGGATATATATTGATCTTGAAGATGTGATAGAAGTTAAATACGATTACGTAATACCATATGTCACATACGGCGCTTAATTGTCACCAGTACAATGTTTATTTAGCGCACGTGTTGTAATTTATAACTGTTGCCGTAGTGTTTTACCGCTCTTTGATCTAGGGTCTATGGCATATTGAAAAACCCTTTCTAAAATCATAAACAAACATGAAGATTAAATTCAGCCCTACATCTTTTAACGCTTAAGTTTTATCAAGCAATATGAAAAACAACAGTGCTGCAAGGGGCTTGTGCTAAATTATTTTAACGATTCTAAATGAGTATCAGATATATAGCCCCTATACGATAAAACATTAATCTAACTTTAACTAAGTCTGGTCTTTCTGTGCTTTTTAAAAAATACCACGTATTTATCCATTTAATATTATCATTAAATATTTCCTTAGTATGAAAATTTCTTGCGCAAAAAAACCCCGCTGTTGTGAATAGATAACTTTTTCACAAAGAAATATATATTGCACGGTCAAAATACATTGTATCACATAGGTCTACTTTTCCCCAATCATGATTCACAGAGTGAAAGATCGTCAATGTGTTGGTTTCAGTTTTCTCTTTGCCACGAAGTTTCAACAGCGCAATTTCACAAACAATCTATGAAACGAGGTGGCGTATTTGGTTGGATTATTCGCTCAACGATTTATTTATTTATTTTATTTTTTATTATTACTTTTTGCAAGAATACATTTCCTTGTCTCAGTGTGTTAATTACGATGTGATGGTAACAAAGTTTTATACAAAGAAATTACTATATAAAGAAATGATTGAGAAGGCTACGTTTTATTTTTTGTTTTGTTTTGGTTTTTTTTTTTTCTTTAGTAATACATATATTGGTATTTTAATGAAAAGAGCGAAATAAATGATAAGATCTGAATAAAAGAAAAAGGAATAATATACGAATAAATATAATTCAAAGACAAACTTTGATGACAAAATTTAAAAAAAAAAGGTTAGTACATAATTACCAACAAGAAATACAAAATACTTCTTCATAGGTCAGGAACGCGAAATAGAGTTAGATAAATATAAGTTAATCAAAAGCAAAAAGTAGAAAAATGACAAAAATATGCATGAAGAATTGAAGCATTAAAACTACATTCTAATTATGTGTAAAAAACCTTTTATTTCGTTCATAACGACGAGTATTTTGTGGTTTAAAATATATTATTTTTCTATAAACTATTACTGGACTAAAATGACAATGCCCCCTCGTTTGTATAAGGGGCGGAGTCGAGATATTTCCGCGCATGCGTAGACTTATGTGAAATAGGTCTATTGAGCCTAGAATGAATAAGAATGTTGGCTGGTAAATTCGGATATGACGTATTTTTATGACATTTATGAACAAAGTTATATTTTGGTTCTATGTTACGCTGAAAATTTGAATGGTTTTGTATTCAAAAAATTTTGTCGATTATCACAAAAATTTGGTTCATCTCTAGAATATCTAATTCGTGACCATAAGATAATGAATTTATTAACTCATCATCTATTAACAGATAAAAGAGCAAGGCAAGGTCTGGTTTTTATCTATTTTAGATAACAAGTTCAACCCTTTTCATATTGAACCCTGAATATTACTGCTTTAATAGGAGGTATAGAAAAAGATCAGCCTGCACCTATGTGCAGTCTGATCTTAGTCTACACCACCTCTCTGTCCCCTTTCAAGGCAGAGTTGTTCATTAGAATAATTTTCAAAAAGAGAAATTTCCCTACATCCTTGGATTTTAGGGCTTTTGGTACTTTGATATGAGTGCAAATTTGAAAGGATTTTAATTCAGCATTATAAGGGTTAATAGATTTTGTATTTCATTACCACTCATTCAATATCCTCTTTATACCTACAGCATTCTCCTATTCGAGCACCGATTCAGTCTACGATGAAAGAACAAGAACAGCGAAGGCTGAAACTACCAATACCAAAAATTAACTCAAAACCGCAGAAATCATCACCAAGCAAAATCAGTAAATCCAAAGACGGCAGCAAGCGTAAAGACAATAGTGACCAGAAAGGCTCTAATGTCTGCTCTATTGTTTGATCCATCCCATTACAAGATGAAGAAAATGACATCCTGATTGTAAAATGTTGTCAATGCATAAAACTGTTCCAGATTGAATTAGGGTGCAGAAGGCATTTTCATATGCCCATTGAAAGACATGAGCCTGTGCATGAGATTTCCAACAATTTCAAATATGCCCAAAGCAAAAACTCTGGCCAGCCTGTGCATTCCCACAGTCTAACCAGAGTCTTCGCTATGCGCTTTGCAGCTAGATAAGCTCTCAAAGTATCTGTTGACCATCAGGTAACTTAATATTTACAGTTTTTGGCTGTCTAGGCCTCTCAATGTGAACACGTCACGAACATTTCAAATTGTTGGAAATGTCACGCACAGCCTCATATTGTATTATGTGATCACCACATGTGTCTGGTGGTGTGGGCGGCATCCACTTCTTTGTGCAGAGCAAACTCGTCATCTTTTGTCCTTTATCATAGGCGTATCTAGGACTTTGGAATTTATACACACTCTGGAGGTGACAACTAAAGAATATATAGGATAAAAGCGATATGAGGACTGTGACAAAAGATAAATGCCCACTGTCCGCTCCTTTTGAGCTCGACTATTCGAAGAATAGGGGGGCTATTCCAGTCACCCGGGCGTCAGCGTCGGCGTCGTCGTAATGCTTTGGTTAAGTTTTTACGTGCAAGTGTTTAAAATCCCTGTTTCTATCAAAGCCATTGCTTTGAAACTTTGCACATGCTTCTGTGACCATAATATCAGCATCTAGACAAAGATTCATTACTCTGATATTTAATTTAGTGGAATTTTAACCCTTTTCGGACTTAGAAATCTTGGTTAAGTTTTTAAGTGCAAATGTTGTTTATCTGAAATATTTCTGTTTCTATAAAAGCAATTGCTTTGCAACTTTACACATGTTTCTGTGACCATAATATCAGCCTCTTGACAAAGATTCATTACACTGATATTGAATTTAATGGAATTTTAACCCTTTTCAGACTTAGAAAATCTTGGTTAAGTTTTTACGTGCAAATGTTGTATTTCTGTAATATCTCTTTTTCTACTAAAGTTATTGCTTTTGAAACTTTGCACATGCTTCTGTGACAATAATAACAGCCTCTTGACAAAGATTCAATACTCTGATTTTGAATTAAGTGGAATTTTAACCCTTTTCGGACTTAGAAATATTGGTTAAGTTTTTACGTGCAAATGTTGTACATCAGTTATAGCTCTTTTTCTACATAGGCTTTTGCTTGGAAACTCTACACATGCTTCTGTTACCATGATATCAGCCTCTTGACAAAGATTTATTACTCTGATATTGAATTTAGTGGAATTTTAACCTTTTTCAGACTCAGAAATTCTTGGTTAAGTTTTTACGTGCAAATGTTGTACATCAGTTATATCTCTAATTCTATTAAAGCTATTGCTTTCAAACTTTGCACATGCTTCAATGATCATAACAACAGCCTCTCAATAAAGATTCAATTCTCTGGTATAGAATTTAGTGGAGTTTTAACCCTTTATGGACTTAGAAATTCTTGGTTAAGGTTTTACGTGCAAATGTTGTATTTCTGTAATATCTCTATTTCTACTACAGCTGTTGCTTGGAAACTTTACACATCCTTCTTTGACCATAATATTAGCCCACAGAAAAAGATTCATTACTCTGATATTTAATTTAGTGGAATTTTAACCCTTTTCCGCCTTAAAAATCTTGGTTATGTTTTTATGTGCAACTGTTTTATGTTAGTTGTATCTCTGTTCCTACTAAAGCTATTGCTTTGAAACTCTGCACATGCTTCTGTGACCATAATATCAGCCTCTAGACAAAGATTCTTTTCTCTTGACTTTCATTTTATTGAATTTCCAATGTTGATATGGATTTGCTGTTACTATCCAGCACTAGGAATAGTCGAGCTTCGCTGTCCTCCGACAGCTCTTGTTTATGATTTGAGCGTTGGTGAATAATCAAAACATCATAACTACAGCTTGAATAATGTTGTTCTTAACTGTATCTAGTGGAATTCACCATTGTTTAATAACATTTGCTTCACCCTTTATTTGAATGGACACTTCTTGGGTACATTTCACTCAACATGGAAACAAAATTGGAAACCTTAGTCTTTTTCTTAGAAACCCTTAGGCAAAAGGAGCTTTGATATTTTGTGGTGTATCAAGAGTTTAGCACAACACTATTGTAAGTGCCTGTAAATATATAGGCACTTACAAAAGTCTTGCACTAACCAATTGGCTTAAAACGAGCTTTCTGCTAAAGCCATTATGGCTGTAGCAATTTATGGTCATTTGATTTGGTTAACCTTCATTATCCATTAACCTAACAAAATCCATTTCAAATAAATATGAGCCTGTGCATGATATTTCCAACAATTTCAAAATTGCGCAAAGCAAAGACTCTGGTCAGCCATTCGCACAGCCTAACACGAGACGTCTCTATGCTTTTGTTAGATAGACAAGGTCTCAAAGTATCTTCAGACAGTCAGACAATATTCAAATTGCACTGCAGGAGTTTCTAAGCTGCTCAAACGTTGCACCCTTCACACATGTCAATTTGAGTACCGGCTCATATATCATAAATATGCTAAAAGGGACTGGAGAACCCTCTTATGTACAGGGTATATATTGTTATACTTAATTTAGGTTATTACTACATAATAGTTATATAGATATATTGCGTATTTATTATTTGTTGAAAATAAATTGTGGTGATGAATGCATTTTAAAGTTTTGTCAATGTTGTTGTTCCATAAATCTATCTAGGACTTGCGTTCAGTATAACTTAAAATCACCATGTAGAATTAGATTTATTAAGTATAATGCGACAAAAATTTTATTAAACTGTCAAGGTTGGCACTTTTTCTCCACGTTATTTCCATGGAGGCTGACTTCTAAGCAATGAATAGCACAAAATACTTTCGTATTTTTATGTGTTATACTCCCCTAAAAATTTTGGGAAGGGGCGGGCGTATAGCCATTATTGAGTTTTTCCGCCCGTCCTTGCGCAGTTTCTCGATAATCAATGGACATATCTCATATGTCAAGCTGTGGCTGATCCAGAGGGAGTTCGAACCCCCTCTGTATCCGAATTCTTTTATTGCAGTGGACAAATTCATTCAAAATTTTGCATCGCAAGAATCATAGGAACTTGAAATTCTACAAATAAAAGAAATATGATGTGCAGAATTTGAGCTATTAGTCCCATTGTATCCCTATCTTTATAGATAGGGATATTATGGGACTAATTACTCAAAGTATGTAGGCCGACATTGAACCCCCTTTATTGAAACCCTAAATCCACCCCTGTCAAGGTTAAACTTGCGGACTCGATATTTCGATGGGCCGTCGCGAAACAATTGTGAAAAGGTCTGTTTCTCGCTGAATATTTTATGAGTACCGTATTTTTCAGACAATAGGCCGCAATCATTCTTCACTGATGAAATGAAATCACCAGATAGGCTGCTCTTGCGTATAAGCAACGAACTTTAGCAAGAAAAACCTTTATTATTTTAATCTTTATTGAATGTGCCAGGAAGAAGATATCAAAGTACAAAAAAAATACATTCTCTTTTTAACGAGGGGTAATTTTTACCTTACATAGATGAATTTTGTACACGTCTTTTTCATGTAAAGGTATAATTTATTGGATTTCCTGATAAAAATGGCATAGACCGAACAGAGACTAAGATGAATGACGGCTTAACAATTTAGACTTTATCAAACTTTCCCATGAATAATAAATAACATCCTATGTCTGGGATACTTTTTACATCTTTGTCTTGTAAATGCCAGTCTCATTAGGCGAAATTATAACTTCAAAACAAGTTTCCTCCTTTCTTTCAAATTATAACTACTCCTTAATAATTCATCAAAACTACGGTCACTTAAAAAAAATAAAATTAACATTTAAGCCACACTGTCGTATAAGCCACGCCCTTGATAAAAAACTTTTTAATAGACATATCACGGCTTATTGGCCGAAAAATACGGTAGTCTTTCGATAACCATTCTAGCTTGTGCCCAATAGCATGACAGCGATAACGGGGTCGTATATGCATTTTATTTCTTTCTATACATGTTTCTTTCTTTCTTTCTTGCATTCTTTCTTTCAGAACAGAGGATAACTAAAGTTAACACAATATTTATTTATATTAAACATACTTAGCAAATACACTAAATAATATTTTCGATCTATAACATTTGAGCCTGCAGCGTGACATTTCCAACAAATCGACATGTGCGTGAAGGGCAAACATTAACCAAACTCGACTACTACGTAGTATAATAAGAAGTTTGCCCGATTTCTAAAGACACTTTAAGACCTTATCTTTCTATAAAGCGCAAAGTAAAGACCCTGGTCAAACTGCAGATGCACAGGCTGGTTAGAGTCCTTGCTTGGCGCACAGTTGAAATTGATGGAAATGCCACGCACAGGCTCGTATATGATTCATCATGTGATTTATTTTAGACAAAGTTATCTTAACATGAATTTAAAAGTTATGGAGCAAACAAATGTGAGCTATATATATGTTCCATCTCCTAATAAACGCTCCTGTGATCTATACATAACATGACCACGGAAATTTTAATTAGTATGCACTTTCTGTTTCAAAAATTTATAAATCTTATGTCATTTAGGCCCCTTTCCCTTTAATATGAGGTAAATTTCCTCTAAACAATCGTATACATGAGGGTAAAAAGGAAGTTCATCTCAAATTGAGAAGAATCATCAAAAAGATCTAAAATGTGGGCATTTGAAGTGTGTTTTCTTAGTAAAAATATAGGGGTGCTACTATTAGGGAGGGAGCTATTATTAGAGGAAATACGGTATTTATATTTTAATTCTACAAGAGTTTTCAGATTCATTTGTCTCAATTTAAATCGGTATCTCGTACAAACAGACAAACGGAGCCACCATAAAATACACGGATGATGCATTGTTCCCGAGACATCCTTTGTATCACTGAGTGAAGAATGCTCCTCAACTCCCCCTACACATATGGTGGACTTTGATGAAATGTTCATAGAATGTTCTTAGTTACCTGACCTTGTGCAAAATGTCGTGATTTAGTAATTTATCTTGTGACATGGTCAAAAAGGCATCTATGCCCCAAATCTTGTAAACGCATTTTCTACTACTGGTTGGATTTCAAATAAATGAATGTTTCAAGTCAACTGACCTTATGCATATTGTCCGAATTTTAGCTCCACTTGCCGAAGGCAAGCAAGCTATTGTCATGGCGGTGCGTCCGTCGTGCGTGCGTGCGTACGTTCGTAAACTCTTTTTAAACATCTTCTTAACCGATAGGTAGGTTTTGACGAAACCTGGCAGAAATCTTTTTGGGTGACTCTCTTGTCAAAAGCGTTCAAGAAATTTGGATTGGATCTATAAATAACCAAATATAAATGATAATGAATATATATTCATCGTCGTGCTTCCACTGTCAAACCTTCATTCACCTTCACCTTCATCGTCACTGTACCAATCATCATTATCGCACCGTCACCTTCGAAATACCCCTCATCGTCTTTGCACCACCTTCGATATTGCAAAATCATCGCAATGGCATCATCAAAGTCGTCACACCATGGACGTATTCGTCTCACCACCATCGTTGTTGCACCGTTATCGTAGTCGCATCACTATCGTCGCATCTTCATAAGTGTTGTACCTACATCGTCGTCGCAAGAACCTGCATCGGCGTCTCAGCAGCATGGTCGCAACTTCAATAGTTGCACCATCGTCATCGCATCATCATAGTCGCTGTCTTCCTCTAATTAGTTGAATCAGAACTACGAATGTCGAACTCATTGCATAATGGGATCTAGCTCTATCTAACACACAACAACAATTAAAGAACAATAATATCATCTACAATAACAATATCATATCTATATATCTATATTTACAGTATCATCTACAAAAAAACAATAAGTAATAAATAATTGATACGTTCTCCTGGAAAACATGCCTAAATGACAATGACATTTTCAATAGGCTTAAAATCTGATTATGAAAAAAAGTGCAATGTTATGTTTTTTTTTCTAGAACAAGAAAAAAATGTTTCTCAATAAGAGATAAATGTTTTTGCCTGTTTATGTTACCGTATTCAAACAAACCAAGATGTCTATGCACCGAAAGAAATGAACGGGAAACATTTAGGAAAAAAAAAAGAGAAATTGCATATTTCAAGCATTTTCCCTCTTTTTCTCAATGTTTTCTTTAATATTTCTTATTCTTTTTGTTCAAAGTTAACGCACCTTGAATGAACGTGTGTAATATTTTTCGAAATTGGATCATAGTCTTAAATTGTTCCTTTTTTTTGTATCTTCATACTTGGTTAGACAACTGGGGTTATAAAGAGGTGTCATTTAGGCAGCTTTCCCTGGAGAACGGATCATTAAAACCTGCCCTGCGTTCAGGATGACAAAACGGTTCAAACAGTTTCCAGTTATACCCCGCTTTGCACGTGCACAAACGTGCAAAGCGGGGTATAATGAGAAAACTGTTTGCATCGTTTTGTCATCCTGAACGCAGGGCAGGTTAAATACCGACCCGTATTGAAAAAAATCATGTTTACATGTTAACAAAATGGTGCTTATGTTTTTTTGTTTTTTTTTTTTTCTTTTTGTAATGCTTTGGATAAAAACGTTTAAAAATACGAAGGTAAGAAATGAAAGAAAAAAAAAATGCTATTTTTTATCTGATTTGCGATTTACTATTTAAGGTTCATGTAAAGTGTTTGAGACCCAATTTTAAGGGCGTTCATTTGCCAAGAAAAAGCAGTATGTCCAGGAATATTATATATCAAAATGAAGCTATTTATGAGCACAAGCAGTTTAAAAACATAAGACTGTTATAACTATAGCGGTATAGCCAAAACATTGTGGAAAAGGGTCATTTTGTACAGAACAAGCAACTGCATGACTGTTGGATAAAATTGGCTCATATTTTAACTAAGTCTAGCCTAAAGTACCATCCATTCTAATTTTGTAAACACGTAGATCTTTTTAGGGTATGGTGTGTTATCACAACAAAAATAGACATTAATTGTTTATATACCTGTAAGGTTGTTTAGCAATATATCAATTTCTATTTCACAGTATATGAATTTATAGTAATATTGTAGATCATTGAATTAAAAAGAAATATAATTTGAAATAAATCGCAGAAAATATTTCACAATATTATGGTGTGATGTTGCACCATACCCTACATCTATTTTGAAAACAGACCATACCGGTTTGACGTGTATGTTGACAAAATAAATGGAAATTGATTGTTTCAAAAGAGTCTTTTGAGACTGAGTTTTATATCTAAGGTTGTAGCACTACCTGGATGGTACTTGCAGACTGTACTTTGTTAAAATACGGGGCAATTTTATGCAACCGTCATGCAGTTGCTTGTTCTGTACAAAATGACCCTTTTCAACAATGTTTTGGCTATACCGCTATAGCTATGGCGGTCTTTTGTTGCCTAACTGCTTGTGCTCACGAATAGCTTCATTTTGATATATAATATACCTGGACATACTGTTTTTCTTGGCTTATGAAGTGCCCTTAATATTGGGTCTCAAACACTTTACATGAACCTTAACATGGTGTGAAATAGAATTGCAGTTACATGTATATGGTGTTGGCTGATACAGGTGTTCATGGATTGCTGTTATTTCTACGACCAGTTCATTATATCCTATTATTATTATTATTTATTTCCTCGATAAGTGAAGATAAATGATATATACACAAATTACATGAACACGGAAGCAAAAAAACCCCAAGATTTTCACACAATATAACAGCAAATGTAAATAAGTATTAGTAGGAATGAGGAAATAAATCAATGAGTACCAAATGATTCTGTGCGTGACATTTCCAACAATAATAAATGAGCGCTAAGATAAGACTCTGGCCAGTCTGTGCATCTGCACAGTCTGACTAGTCTTCGCTTTGCGCTTTATCGAAAGATAAGTTCCAATAGTGTCTTTAGAAAGTCATGCAAACAACTCATTATACTACAAGGCAGTAAAGGTTAGTTAAAGTTTGCCCTTCATGCACATGTCAAATTGTTGGAAATGTCATGGCTCGAATACATGTAAAAAATAAAGAAGGTTGGAAAGGTTATTCCAATGTTTGGTTCTCCAGAAAATAAAGTGACAGATTTAAGTAATTTGCCCCCCAATCCTAAAAAAGTAGAACTATTAGTAGTCGGAACAAAAGAAATAAAATAAAATGAAAATTGCTGCATTTTTATTTATCATCTTTTTCAGTTCAAACATAATGAGACCCCTTCGTACTTCATATATCAGTCTTCAAGCAATGAAGTTCTATTAAAATTTCTTTTTGAATGTGAAAAGAATCAGTCAAATCTTGCGACAGACTAAAATGTTTTCGAAAATAAAATCAACTATATGGTCGAAAACTAATGTCTGTTTTTTTACCCTTAATTTCCTAAAAATAAAGTCCATTTAAGGGGAACAAAAAATTGTTGAAAGGTCACTTTTTTCAGTCTTGGGGAAAATTCGACCGGCTCTCTGAGAAGCATTTATAAAAAGATATTGGCCTTGCGTTTCTAGAATTCAAATCGAGGGCGAGCGAAAAGAGTTTTTTTTTTTATCAAATAAAAGTTTCTACAGAGTCGCCGAGCGGTAACCATGGATTCGAAGAAAGGTTCCATTACAAAAACTAATAATAAAGAGATTAAGAGATTATTTGTTAATTTCATTAATACCACACTGTATCAATACGAGAAGCGGATTCATACATGAGTGTCGTTAGGTGTTTTAAGTTTCTTACCTCCATGAATTCAACAAACTATTTCTTCATATTTTATTATTTAATACCATGAAGTAGAAATGTAAAGATTTGTCAACAATAAAGCTGCTTTCTTACAGGACTACTTTTTGCGGAAGCTTACAAAGCTGCGTAATCAAAATTAATTTCATTGAGAAAAAATATATATTTTTTTATCCATCAGAATGCACAAAATCTGATGAGTGGACTCAACTAGAATTTATTATTAAAAAATTAAGAAAATTACCCAAGAGACCACGATTTATCAGAAACCAATTGCCGATATGATTGCTGCAAAATTTGAAAGATATGCATACAAGCAATTAAACGACTCATATAAACATTCTCACCGTCTATTCGTCTACAATAAATCAACGAATCGCCGTTAAGGCGGCGAATAATCAGCGATCTGTTGATCGGCGATGGTATCCGTTTAAATGGGCATAACAAGTCATTTGCAAGGGGATGGCCGCATCTCACTTACAAGTCAAATCTAAGCGTTCCCTTGATAAATACAAAAATACCCAAACCATAAGGAGCTAAAAAAAAAAAAAGAAAAAAAAACGTCATCTGAAACAATCGCTACCGGTTTTAAAGATTGACACAATTATTTACATAAACCTGCCACTTAAAACAAAAACACCATCATGAACCTTGTATAGCGTACAGCACGTGCAAAATGACGCGCTTTAAGAAAATTTGTCCTAAAATTTCACATTTTGTCTATTTTTTGCATTAAAGAAAAAGAATGACAGTTTGTTTTTCGTGTAAGATCGATTGACATTTTAGTTCGTGAACAACAAAATCTATATTTTCACTATGGTGAAAATATAGCTTTTGTAGTTCTCTCAATGAAATATAAATCGATCTTACACTGAAACAAATGGTTATCCTTTATATTATCAGTGAGTTTTAGCATGACAGTATGTAGTCGTTGCTCTCAAGTTTGAGATAATATTGAGGTGGGTATGTATTTTTGACAAGTTTGATCGAATGGGGTTAAGGTAAGGAACATAGTGGACCTATAACCCTTAACTTGCGAAGATGCGATTTTTCGAGGTTTAGGAATTCTGGTGGACTGTATTTCTTTTTCCTGCCTCTGTGAAAAATATACAACGTGCGATAATTCATCATTTAATGAGACAGAAAGTAATTTCCATCCAATAGAAGACTGTACGAAATGGTTAAGTTTAGTTAGAACGTTTTAAGAAGTGAAGAGAACTTAAAAAAATTCACACAAGTTCAATTCAAAGTCGTTGGTATTATTTCTTGATAACTTAATTTTAAAATTTATCACACTACAATTCTAAAACTTTCACGCAAGTTCAATTTAAAATCTTTGGTATTGATTCAAGATAACTAAAAAGCTGAATATTATAAATAATCAAAGAACAAAAGTTTTTACGCAAGTTCAATTCCAATTCTTGGGTGTCATTTCTGAATATTTCAAAAGCTTACTTTTATTACACTAAAATATTATAAGTTTCCACACAAGTTTAATCCCAACTCTTGTTAATCAATTCTAGATAGCTTAATTTTAGAGTCAAGTACACTTCAATATTCAAGAGCTTCATGCAAGTTCAAAACAAAGCATTGGGTATTTATTTTGGGTAGATTAATCTAAGATTCAAGTACACTACAATACTCATCAGCTTCATGCGAGTTCAATACAAAGCAGTGGGTATTATTCTTTATAGCTTTATCTAAGAATCAATCACTCTACAATATTCAAAAGCTTCACGCAAGCTCAAAACAAAGCAGTGGGTATTAATTCCGGATAGCTTAATCTAAGAGTCAATCTCACTACAATATTCAAAATCTTCACGCAAGCTCAATACAAAGCAGTGGCTATAAATTCTGGAAAGATTAATCTCAGAGTCAAACGCAATACAACATTCAAAAGCTTCACGCACGCTCGATACAAAGCAGTGCGTATTAATTCTTCAAAGCTTTATCTAGGAATCAATCACACTTAACACTCAAAAGCTTCACGCAAGTTGAATAAATACATCGGGTATTAATTCCGGTCAGATTGATCTTAGATTCAATTACACTACAACATTCTAAAGCGACATGCAAGTTCAATACAAAGCAGTGCGTATTAATTCTTTAAAGCTATTTCTAAGAATCAATTACACTTCAACACTCAAAAGCTTCACGCAAGTTCAATGAATGCATCGGGTATTAATTCCGGTCAGCTTGATCTTAGATTCAATTACACTACAACATTCTAAAGCGACATGCAAGTTCAATACATAGCAGTGCGTATTAATTCTTTATAGCTTTATCTAAGAATCAATCACACTTCAACACTCAAAAGCTTCACGCAAGTTCAATAAATGCATCGGGTATTAATTCCGGTCAGCTTAATCTTAGATTCAATTACACTACAACATTCTAAAGCGACATGCAAGTTCAATACAAAGCATTGGGTATAAATTCTAGATAACATAATTTAAGAGTCAATCACATTACAATATTTAAATGCTTCAAGCGAGTTCAATTCAAAGTCTTTGGGTATTATTTCTGGGTAGCCTTATTGTGGCTTCTATCACACTACAATCTAGAAAGGCTTTACGCAAGATCAATTCAAAGTCTTTATGTTTTTCTTTCAGATAGCTTATTTTTAGTTTCTATCACACTGCAATCTTAAAAGTCTTGACGCAAGTCTAATTTAAAGCCTGTGTAATATTTGGGATAGCTCTGTCACACAACAATATTGAAAGTCTTCGCGCAGTTCATTTTAAAGTCTTGGCATTGTGGCATTTAAAAATAAAATATAAATAAAGCAGCATTTGATAAGTGATAATATGCTGATGCTTGGACTTCCTGTAATGCTATAGAAAGATCTTTGCGAAATTGCATTAAAATCAAAGTGCAGAAAGCACGGAATGCGCTAATAACGATTCTTTACCAACATTTAAACTAAATTATTTATCTTTTTTTTTTTGAAGGCTGATCTTTAGTTTGCACATCCTGTCAAAGCAAGAATATTTCTCATACAGCATAATAAGGGATAAGAATTGCGATTTTAGGCAATCTATCCGCTGATCATTTGATAGAAACATCGGCAACAGTAGAGGAACACAATGACGCGTGTCAGGTACGAATGGACCAATCCCCGACAGCCACTGGATTGACCTTTCTGCACCAGATGGGTATCTTCCAGACAGACATGGACCAACTGTTTACCATCACCCATGACAGCTAGCTCGAACTCTAGGTCAAACATCACGGATCGCTTTGTGAGGTTACTCGTCAGTAGGTACTTGTTAGCCATAAGTTTGTATTCATTGACGACGAGGGACACTCGCTGACAGGTCCACAGTTTAGTGATCGGGTATGGAATCGGTGCATTGATGTCGTAATAGACGTTCTCCCAGGCGGTGAATTCGATATCTTGATCAACGGAGGGGTCTTTGAAGGTTTTCCACCAAGGCAGTGACGGATTGCCACCATATCGAATGGAGTTCTCTAATTCCGATTGTTTGAATACGAAGGTTTTGTCTTCGGTGATTAGGTTCCACGGTTTTGATAGAGGTTTTGGGATATCATTGGTTATGACCTCTGGTCGGAAGATGTCTGTCTGTAGTTCAATGGCCACGAACGGTTCTTCTTCAGATGTATTGGTCTTGGCCGAGCGGAGGATCTTCAAGATATTCCAATGGGACGGCCACGGCGAAGTGCTCTTGAACCCCTCAAGTCTCGTGTCCGAGTTGATGCCACCTTTTTCAAACGAGTCCAGGACTTCAGAGAGACCCCGGGTGTTGGCCTCAAGTTTCAGCTTGGTAACCACAGAGAATGAGCTGCCATACCATCTCTTGCTTGCAAACACACAGTCACCGTCTGAGTTTCTGGTCTGTCCAGCCGGACAGAGAACACGTCTACAGGACCCCTCCACCTAGAAATAGTCAAAACCGTGTCACACCTTAACATTCTGTTCAGCGTTCATATAATGTTTCAAACGTTTAGTTCTATCTTCTTTTTGCAATTTTTTTTCGGAGGGGGGCATTCGGTACCTTGAGTGTGTGATGAGCGTTCGTCTAGCGATTTTGTTACGCGCGAAAAGAAGGTAAGAATAATAAGGGCGCAGCCATCATATCGCACGTAGGTTAATATGGCCTCACAAACATTACTGAAGATGACGCTGCGAAAAACACAATAAACAATCAAAGGTTAAGATTGGGCATATTGTACTTTGAAAAAAAAAGTTTTACAGCGTTTTGTTTATAAAACAGTACTTTCAAGTTTACGGAAAAGTCCGAGCGATGTTCTGAATACGAGTAAAGGTCGGTGAGCGTTCTTCAATGATTTTCGGCGAATACCGACTTTTAGCAGGGTTCCAACAACGTTCTCGTGTGCGTTAGTTGGGTTAATTTTGCCGACTACCAACGTGTTACCAAAATAACAAAAAACAAATAAAGTAAAGGTTTCTTATAAATATATCGTCCCTAAACACAATAAAGTCATGCGTGTTTTTTTTTCCTGTGATATGTTAAAAAAATAAGACAAAATTTTGACGTTGTGCTGATTTGAACTGCCAAAAGTATACTTCGTATGACTGTGACCTACACATCTCGACCACGAAACCGTCAGTGACTGTAGCTAAAAATTTATAATTATATGAAAACATAGTCCCCGGGTTAAGACGAAATGTTCCGTAACCACCGATATTATCGATGGTGAATTTATTCATCTGTTAATTTATTCAATGCATAAAGGTCATATCATGCCAATAATTTCAGGTTATACTTTTTTGACAAGCTATTAACATTTAGCTGGATCTTTACGCGTACTCACAATTGTAGACGTAGAAAAGTCCATCAAAAAAATGACCCGTCATGCGAAAGGTGACTATCTGATTCTCGGTTGTGTCGACCAATGTAACGCGCGCAGTCTGACTAGGGTCAAAACGATCCGTGCTAGGCTTAATTGCTGAAACTAGAATGATCATTCTACCATTCGGAACATCACTCGGCCATTTCCGTAAACTGCAACAGACCTCGGGTGTGTGTAAGGCAGATGGGTATGAAACAAAATCGTGCATTTTGTTAGGCGGAAACAGTGTAAGAAAAACTAGCACTGTAGATTTATATCTATTACAGTAAATAACGGCTGAAAAACTTTAATTTTTGAGAATGATGAATTATTCTCAAAAATGAAGTTTTTTCAGCAGATATTTAAGAATCTAAAGATATTTATATTAGGATCAGATGGTTTCACGTTAGTGACTTAAACCAGGAGCGTTGGCGACGTCGAACGTTTTCACTCACAGTTTCGAGGGCTAACACCAATTTAACTTACGTCATCGAATGTTTTCCCGTAGTTTTTTTTAAAAATAGTCCGTCTATGTACATCCGAGGTTGATCGTTAGATTGGCCGAGTGGTGTTCCGAATGATCATTCTATCTGTCTGATTGAACTACAGAGGAACCAATCTCATTTTTACAGATAAAAACATCGTGAAAGACGAATGCTTTTTTAATGATTTGGGAATGATATTGAATGAAAGGGAGGTGCTAGTTTTGAATGAAATTAAGAGGGGTAAAGCAATAATTTCTTCAAAGTAGACGGAATTAGCGATCATTTTTTTACCCCCTTTAAAGAACAACGTATTTTCTTGTATAAGCACTTTTCTGAAATAATTGGACGCTTTGAAATCCACATCCGCCAGTACAATATTATAATATTTCGATCGATTTGAATGAAGTGTTTGCCGTAATGAAAGATTTCGAAACATTTTTAAACAATTTTTCAGCGATTTGAATCGGAGTGAGTGTTTTGAATGAATGGAACACTTAGTGCCGGATAATTAAGAATTATTTTGATCAGAATTATGATCAATTTCACAAAATTTTACTAGCTGTATGTATTCAATTTATTGATAATCTAATTGGTTCTATTTCTGGATAATTTGTCACAAACAGATAGCTTACCGATGGCGATTCCCCTTCGAGACACGCAGTCGGATCCAGTGATTTTTTTCTGGTCTCGTTTTGTGTTTGTCTGAGGTACAGCGGCAAAGTGTCCAGGAAGTAGGTCACCTTGAAGTTTCCAAAGTTTCTGAATCTATGTCATCGGAGCAGTAAAGGTTTCGCAGAATGAGTAGTCCGTTGCAAATCGCACAGAAAAAATTTTGGTAGACCGCATTTCTGAATGCAACTGGGGAATTCAGACCAGTTTGGCATGCGCGTTTGACCTCAGGCTTCGTCAAATTAACTTCTGTAGGGATAACAAAGAATTCGTCGTCCAAATCTAGCGAGCACGTCTTCACAGTGTCCACAAAACACCGATTGTCTAGTTGTACCGTTGAATTTGGGTAGCGAAATGAAACAAAACAGGTGGCAGGTAGTCCGCCATCTTGATTCAGAAAATCCAAATGTTCCGAAAGACGTATTTCTCTACCCGATCTTTTGTCTAGGCTGTCACAAACAAGTGTGGCTATCCAAGGGATTGCATTAAACTCTCCGTGGCAACGAGCGCACTCTGTGTTTTTGTAGATCGTTTTTCGTTCTTTCGAGTACACGGGGAATAAATTACCCCACTGAAAAATTTGTGTTGAATCGCAGGATGCCGTTTTATCATCATTTTCTGGTGAGATATTTGGACTCGCTTTACATCCACCATGAGGTTGTTCGGTAACCATCAGATATGCTGATGCGGTCGTTGGCCACGCGTCATCTGGGGTTCCGGTTTGTGAGTACACACATTTCCTAAACGATGTTGACCCGTTCGTTGGCGGTTCCTTGTTAGTCGCACCAATAATATCAAGGGTTCGACCTCTGCGGTTGGATATGGCTAAATTACGAGTAGATATGGCTGTTTTCTTCGCACTTACGTCCTCTTTGCTATTGGTACAGGAACAGGAACAGGAACAACCTGAAACGGGAAGTACTTTAAATTTAGGTCTGTATTGTTTAACCCTTTCCTGTTTCACAAAATTTTGGACCTGTCCAAATTCAAAGGTTTCCTGACAAGCAATTTCTTCTTCTTCCACACTATTTTCTACCCTACAGAATGGTTATTTTTCAAATTAAATCCACTTTAAATTTACGTCTGCAAAACCTTTGAATTTGGACAGGTCCAAAATTTTGTAAAACAGGAAAGGGTTAAAGGAATTTGTTATTCTTCAAGCGCATTGTTCAAATTACCACCAGAAGCCGAATTACAAAAAAATGACCCCAAATTACTACACTTACGTCCGAGGTCCTTTCCAGTTTACGCAAAATTCGGATCGATATTCCAAATGCTACCAGGGTATGTAAATGAGGCCTGTCCACTTTGCCTTTTGTATAAAGTCTGATGAAAATTCGTGTAGCCGGGGATCGAGCCCATGACCCAAGAACTGATATCCTATCGCGTTACTTACTTTATCTAATAACTATACAAATACCCGTTTGATAACATCCCGTATGATATTTTTTATGATATCACATAGTTATTTTTAGAACAATAATATCATACAGTTATTTTTAGAAACTTGCATTACAGTAAGAAACATCGACGAAAACAAGACAAATAGCCGTTATAAGATAAATATAATACGTACTAAGTGTATTGTATGAAAAAATATCTAACTCGGTTGTGAGATTTGATAATTGTCTCGGCAGAGCCTCGACAATGATCAATTCTCCCAACCTCGTTAGATATTTTTTTAATACAAAACACTACGTACGTATTATATATAACCATACTCAGCGGTGCAAGAGGTGTCTTCTTATCTATAGAATACTTACAGTTAGTAACATCCTGAAATTGACACAGTGAATGAATTTGAAAGAATGTAAGGGTAAAAACAACAAAGGGCAATAATTCAAAAAGTGGGCGTGGCAGAGTAACGGTTCTTGAACATGACACTTCTCCTCAATGAGATCTATAAGTGTACAAAGTTTGAAGTTGCTAGCACTCATAGTTTAAGAGATATGTTCCGGACAAGAATATAAGGGTAAAAACAACAAAGGGCAATAACTCAAAAAGTGGGCGTGGCAGAGTAACGGTTTTTAAACATGACACTTCTCCTCAATGAGATCTATAAGTGTACCAAGTTTGAAGTTGCTAGCACATGGTTTCTAGACACCCCCTATCACAAATTCTGGTGTCGATTTCCAATCGAAAAAAATTCAAGGGGTGTCTAGTTATCATATTTTTCGCTACCCAGGCCAATAAAAGTACGAATATCTTCGCTTTATGTGGATCTTTTGCAGAGAAATTTGGAATGTGTGTAGAGGATACATAAATGCTCTTAGACAAACACAAGCAATGAAGAAAAGTCAGGTTGTTTGACAAAAAATTAATAACAAACCCAAAAAACGAGCAAAGTCACTCACTCCTAGGGCTAGAACTCGCTCATTTTTCTTAGTTGTTACCCTCCCCTTTTATTTCCTAAAAGAAGAACCATTTATCTCGACAGTGATACTAAAAATTGAAATGAAAATGATTAATTTGGTTTACAAATCAGTCAAAAACTTGCCCCACCGTTAGTTCCGTATCGAAAAAATCGATCAGGTGTCCATGAACCTTCTGGTGTCGGCGTGGCATGTTATACCCTGTGAGTTATATCGCAGCGGCTGGAGCAACTAACAATGGAATTCTGGTATTTCTCACTCAAACACTACCATTACATACTTTCCTAGCCTTCAGCTGCTTTTATGACTATTATTACTATGACCTTTAGGTCAACGATTATCGACCCAATGGTGGGAGACAAACAGTCGGGGAGGATAAGTGCCGCCGTCGGGTATCTAATTCGCTACCAACTGCAGTTTGACGGCGGCCCAAGTTTTATTGAAATCAGCCATATGGTAAGTGAGAAGATTTCTAATGATATAAAAGTGAATATAAAAAACCCGGCCATGTCACGCCCATATTTTAGGTCATTTAATATACCTGAACAATCTTAGTAAAGGGTCACACAAGTAACATCCATGCAAAGTTTTGTTGAAATCAGCCCAACGATTTGGGAGGAGAGGATTTTTAAAGTTAGAAATAAGCCCCACCCTGCCACGCCCTTTTTGGGGGTCATTATTTATAAAAAAATTATACCCCCCCCCCCCCACCTACGAAGTAGAGGGGAGTATCCTGGTTTCACCATGTCTGTCTGTCTATCTGTCCATCCGTCCGTCAATCCGTCCGTCAATCCGTCCGTCCATCCGTCCGTACGTAGACCTTTTCGTTTCCGGACTCTAACTCAAGAACCAAGTGACCTAGAATCAGGAAACTTTATACAAATCTTATGACCTAAGAAAGTGCCCTAATGTTTTTGGGTCACATAGGTCAAAGGTCTAGGTCACAGTGAGCCTTTGTTCAATTTTCGTTTCCGGACTCTAATTCAAGAACCAAGCGACCTACAATCATGAAAATTCATGCAAATGCTGTAACACAAACACATCCTATACTAATAGGACTTGCATATTGACAAAGTGCTTGAATGTGTGTGTGTGTGTGTGTGGGGGGTGTATAAGTCCGCTCTGCGACAGTTCTAGTTTATTCAAAGGGTCACCAAAGGAACATCCTTGCCAAGAAACAATGGAATAACCCAACAATTTGGGAGGAGAAGATTTTTAAAGATTTTATGCCCCGCTCTGTCCAGCTCATTTTTGGGGGTTAATGAAATTTCTTTAACCAATTTAAGTAATGGGTTACCATAGAAGATCCAATCCAGGTTTCATTGAAACAGCCCAATGGTCTGGGGTGAGAAACCTTTTTTAAAGATTTTAACGTGAAAAAATGAGCCGCCCTGCCACGCCATATTTGGCGGTCAACCATTTTTTAAAAACAATTTAAGTAAAGGGTCATCCATGGAACGTCCATGCCAAGTTTCATTGATACCGGCCAAGTTTTTAGGGAGAGAAAAATTTCTAAAGATTTAAATGAGAAAAAAAATCCCCCCCCCCCCCCCCCCCCCTGCCTAGCCCATATTTGGCGGTCAATCAATTTGTTTAACAATTTACGTAAAAGGTCACACATGGATCATCCATACCAAGTTGCATTCATTTCGGCCAAAATTTTTTGGAGGAGAAGATTTAATGTGAAAAATGTCCCGCTCTGCCACGCCCTATTTGATGGTCGATCTTTTTTTTTTTTTTTTTAACAATTTACGTAAAGGGATACCCATGGATCATCCATACCAAGTTTCATTTATTTCGGCCAAAATTTTTGGAGGAGAAGATTTTTGAATATTTTAATGTGAAAAAATGCCCAACCCTGCCACGCCAATTTTATGGAGTCAATCATTTTTGCTAACAATTTACATAAAGGGTCACCCAAGGAAGATCCATGCCAAATTTCATCAAAATCGACCCAATGGTATTCGAGGAGAAGATTTTTAAAGCTTTAAATGGGAAAAAATGTCCCGCACTGCCACGCCTATATTTTGCGGTTTATCAAACTTTCTGGAACAATTCAAGTAAAGGGTCGCCCAAGAACCATGGCGGATCTCAGCAGTAGTTTCGTCGTGTATCCTTGCACTATTCCCCTTAACAACTTAACGTCTTCTGCGGGCGTCGGTCATATGAGCATGTGCTCCGGTAGAGACGATTTTAAACGGCAATACACCAACACATACATCCTTTGAAGGGTTTGTCACTTACTACATTTTGCTACCAGCCTGAAGGACCTGATAGCCTTATATCTTAGAGGTTTTCACCTGATGGAGCAGGTCCTCCAAGAAAACTGCATATTATATAGCAATTTAGGAGTAAATTGTAAGAAAAACATTGTGAGAAGAGAAGAAACTGCTTGCGAAAAGCAATTTCTTCTTTTCCCATAATGATTTCCACATGATATATGAAATTTTTTAAATTTGTAATACAACATAAGAGGGAATAACAAGACGGATTAGAAATGATACGGCTTTGACTGACAGGCCTGATGAACCTGCAACATGGTTACTTCAATCAGTCCTCCTTAAGATACACAGGTCTAAGGCCTGAGGACTGGTGTAAGTGTGGACTCATGTATTTTACGCGCCAACAGCTGCTCATCCCACATAGGTTTGCGATTTTCCGCCTTTTATTAGTAGGCAAATCTCGGAAAGTATATTTGCTGCCGCTAGGGATCAAACCTGGGACCTCCTGATTGGGAGTTGAACGCGCTACCAACTGCGTTTTGACGACGGTCTGAAAGGATTGGATAAAGTATAAACGGGGTTTGGGAAGGGGGTGTCACAAATCAAAGTACTTACGGTGACAACAAGAAATGGTTCCAAACTCATCCAGAATTTCGTTACTCTTCATGTCCGATCTCGATCCGTCACAAATATCCACCCCAGGACATAGGATCCTCAAACTGGTCTCCATTCGGTCGTTAAATCCATATTTCGCAACGTTCCCGGCAATATAAAGCATTTTAGAGCAAATGCAGATAAATGTGGAAAATGTAACGCCAGACATTTTCGAGCTGTTTTATGAAATAAAATTTCTTTTCGAAAGACCCTTTTCTTTAAGGACCTGCACCAGAAACAAAAAATACATGTACAAAAATCGTCATTCAGACAGGGTCAATATCGGTGTTGCTAACGGTATTTATCCCTGTCAGATTGCATTGATTTTCAAATAAACCATGGGTGAAAATATATATATATTGAAGCTTTTTTTTCTTTTTAGCAGTCAGGTTAACATTAAATGATATCAAAATAACATTTATCAAAAATAAGCTTCTAAATTGGTTGAAAATTGTTTTATTCCTAAATGAGATTACTTTTGAGCCCACAGCTATTTTTAATGCTTGCCAAAAAAAGTGGTTCTATAAAAACTGTCTCAGATGAAGTAAAACATTTTGTTATTTTTTTTTACCTCGATTTCATTAAATTATAAAGAATGAACGTTTTTTTCCCCATTTTTTGGAGGTATGTTTTTTTTTTATTATTATTATTTCATTTTACATTTTAGGGAAGTATTTGTTAATCCATAATTTATATCAATATATTTAATTATTTTATATGAGATACTCAAAATCAAGATAAGGTGAAACTCACAAATTACTTATTAAACACCATCTGAGAACTTCTTTATTTGCGCATATTTATTAATGGAGTCTATTTATACAGAATTAAAACCGATAGATGGAGTTCTGGAATTCAGAGAAGTTTCATGATAACAGTTAATAACTTCATAAGATTGACAAGGTGAATTATTTTGGAATGGATTTAGAATGAAATTGAATGAGTGTGGGGATTGATTTTCAGTGATATTAAAGGGAGGTTATCCAATACCACCGATTTTGTTCTGGGTAAACAAAATTGGCGATAGATTTATTACCCCCCTTTTATAAAATAAGTATGCCAATTCTATAAGTAGTTCCCATTTCTTCCAGAAACAATCATACGCTTGATTATTTCGGTGAAATTGCGATTTTCTTCTACTTATAATCATTTTAAATGTAGCTGTTGATTTTCATTTTTTAGTAATTTTGGAGCGTTTTGAGCGGTTGTATTGAGTGAGCGAGTTAGAATGATTTTTTTTTGGGAGGGATGTCAGTTTCACGATGTAACTATTTCAAACATTATTCTGCAATTCCTCAGTTGGTTACTTACGCATCGGAAAACATTCCTAAAGGATCTAATAACTTTTTAACGCCATCAGAGTAACACACTCCCACCCCACCCCCAACACAAACACATCTACCTACCCACCCACCAACACCCCCACCGACCCACCAACCAACAACCCCACCACCACCTACCCACCCACCAACACACCCACCCAACACCCAACTACCCCACACGCTGTCAACATCGTTGATAATGAAGAAATTAAAACATTGGACAGATATCAAAACTCGAAGATGTTTTCACGTCTGTTTCATTATAAGAACATATTCTCACTTTGAACTTTACAAAGGGCAGTGTTCTGAGAAATAGTCAACTCATGAATATAATTTATATATTAAATGGAACCTTAAAGTCCTTAATTCCCTCATTATTGTAAAACTATATATGTTCATCAAATGTTTTGATGAAAAGAATACACCCACTGAAGTAATTTCGAATATTTGTTAGATGCTCAAGCCGTATAATTACCTTTGCCGACGAATGACCAAAATATAGTAGGTACAGTTTTATTAAGATGTAAATAACGATACTTTAGTCGTCAAGTGAGTATACTTCTTGTCCTTTTCTAGTGAGACGTCGTAGGGAAATGGGGCTAAAAAGCGTAAAGACGTTACGCAAGATAGTGGTGACCCTTTGCGTTACAAATAGTTTCGACGTCGTCGTAAATATAAAGTTCTGTTTTTCCTAAACTATCTTCACGCCAATATTTCCAAACGATATATTTATTTTATTGGAACGGTGTAAATCTTTGCCAAGATTCAAATGCAAAAAGTTGGCAATTTTTTTATGACAGAAAACGGATTTCCGAAGATTCCGGCGCAGATTCCAATGATATGCAGAATAGGATTGATTCGGTATGATTTTTGAAAAACTATCATATCATATAATTCAAACAGCTTAAAAATAAGATTTCGATTTACTAGTAAAATGTATTTTCAGATCATTGACTTAAACTTCTTTTTCGTAAAAAATGCAGACAATCGTCTCGAGATTGGTTGTCGCGTGCTGAAAAGTAAAGTAAAATCCATTTGCACAAAAACTTTATCGCATGACCTGAATGCTTTACTATAACTGCTCGGGCTGTATCGGTATTAACGTGTTTTACGGTATTTCCATTAATTGGCCATTGTTTTATATACATTAGTAGTGTCAGGGGAGGTTACCATTCCAGTTATTCCATTCACCAAGTTTTCATGAGTGACCTCCCATAGACAATAGGGAAACAAGGGGCAAATTACTCACTCTGTGTAAAAAGTAGTTATACGCAAGCAAAACGTTCACCCGATCTCAGAATTGCATATGATTTCGCACCTAAATGATGTCTTTGAAGTTTCAACAAGTGATGTTGAATCCTTGTTTCACTCCATTTTTAAAATGCACAGTTGTCAGACAAATGCAATTCTTGAAAAAGAGTAAGTTGAATCTTAGTGAGCACTACTGTTTTGAAAACCTATTAACATCTGACAGGATTGTTCTTACGCGGCATTATCACTGGTGAACGAAAACGTCCACCAAAACCGCAAAATGCAAGACCTCGACCGAAGGAAAGTGTAACGCGGGACACGTCGTTTTACATTATTTTTAGCTCCACTGGCCGAAGGCCAGCGAGCTTTTGTCATGGCGGAGTGTCCGTCGTGCGACGTGTGAGCGTGCGTCCGTATGTAAACTTTTTCTTTTAAAGGTCTTCTCCTCCGAAACCAATGGGCGGATTTAAAAAAAAACTTGGTAGAAATGATCCTGGCGTGACCCTCTTCTTATATTGTTAAAGAAATCTTGATTGACCCCAAAATATGGGCGTGGCAAGGCGTGGCATTTTTCCATAGTAAAGTCTTTAAAATCTTTCCCATTCAAACCATTGGGCTGATTTCAATGAAACTTGGCATGAATGTCCCTTTACTTAATTGTTCAAGAAATTTTGATTGAACCCCCCCCCCCCCCCAATATGGGCGGGGCAGGGCGGGGCACTTTTTCACGTTTAAATCTTTTAAAATCTTCTCCTCCCTAATCATTGGGCCGATTTCAATGAAACTTGGTATGGATGTTCCTTAGGTTACCCTTTACTGAAATTGTTCAAGAAATTTTGAATGAACCCCAAATATGGGCGTGGCAAAGCGGGGCACTTATTCACGTTTAATTCTTTAAAAATCTTTTCCTGCCAAATCACTAGGCCGGATTCAATGAAACTTGATATGGATGTGTCTTAGGTGACCCTTTACTTAAATATTCAAAAAAATTGATTGATCCCCAAATATTGATGTCGCAGGGCAGGACTTTTTTCAGGTTAAAATCTTTAAAAATCTTCTCCTCATAAAACCATTGTTCTGATTTCAATTAAACTTGGCATGGATGTTCCTTAGGTGACCCTTTACTTTAATTGTTCAAGAAATTTTGATTGATCCCCTAATATGGGCATGGAAGGGCGTGGCATTTTTTCATTATTAAATCCTTAAAAATCTTCTCCTCCCAAACAATTTGGCTGATCTCAATGTAACTTGGCATGAATGTTTCTTGGATGACCCTTTACTAAAATTGTTCGAGAAATTTTTATTGACGCTCAAATATTGGCGTAGCAGACTTGGGCATTTTTTCGCGTTAGAATTTTTAAAAAATATTCTCCTCCCAAACGATTTGGCCGATTGCAATGGAACTTGGCATGGATGCGTTTTAGGTGACCTTTTAATTATTTTTTTTTAAAAAAAGAGAAAAATTACATCCAAACATGGGTGTGGTAGGGTGGGGCATTTTTTCACCTTAAAATCATTTAAAATCTGTTTCCTCCCAAATCATATGGCCGATTTCGATGAAACTCGGCATCAATGTTCCTTGGGTGACCCCTTTACTTAAATTGATCAAGAAACTTTGATTGACCCCCAAAATAGGGGCGTTGCGGGGCGAAAGTCGGGGGTTATTAAAGGCAGTGGAGCGATACAGGCCCTCTTGGGCTTCTTGTTATACGTTTATAAAACAAAACATTCAACATAATACGGATCTTACCAAGTAATCATGTAGAATATTATTTCATGCAAACTTTGGTGTACATTAAGTTGATTTCGGACGAAAAATAAGAATTAAAAAAAAAAAACCAAGCTAACAATGTCAGCGTTTGGAAAGTGTCACCAGTATCTTGCGTAATGTCAAAGTAATTGGACGTTACTTTTGCAGTGTGAAATTGGAGAAAAGCAAAACAAACACGTTTCATTTGAAACAACCACGTGCCATATTCAGAATTACATCAAAGGAGGTGATTAAATATGTGAATAACTATTATGTCCAGTGGCGTATTAAATATTTTCATAATGTAGAATCTCTGTAATTACGAAAAAGCCAAACAATTTTGTAAAGAAAAGCAATGAATTGCCGAATAACAAAAAAAGATATATCAAATGTGATAAAAGACTAGTTATTGTTGGCCTTGCTATACTCTAAACTCACCATAACCGTCGAGAGATTCCTATTCAAATTATTCCGGTTTGTATTTCATTTTTAGCCAGTATTCGAAATAGTTGATAAAACTAGAAACGCATAAGGTAAAACGCTCTTAAGCGTGACATTTTTACAGACTTTTTTTTATTTTTTAGTTTTCTCGTATTAAGCGCTTAATGCACAAAATATTAAAAGATTGTTATATAGACGTGTACGTAGTACATAGTCACAATTTCAATACATAATATAATTTAGTTCAAGGTCATAAACGCATTTTCTCATCTCACTCTCTGCTCGTCAGTCGTCACGCATACTTTCATCTCTCCCCCCCCCCCCCTTCCTCGCTCTTGCTCCCACATCTCAGTTGAATAACATTTGACGAAAAGTACCGGTTCTATTTAGTAAAAGAAAAATTTCCATTTCAGAAAAAATCTAAAGGCTTTACGAGGATGACACTTCTCTTACACAACGCACATGCTCAGGTCATGGTACATTGTGTACGATAATGTCTCGGTTAGTGTAAGTCGATGGTTCGCATCTGCAGCATCGTGTACATACATCTCTAAATAAGCTGTAGTTACGAAGCCACAGAAGCGAAACAGCGATCAAATCAATGAAAGTTCTAGAGAATAATAAGTTATACTGTGTCTCAAATCGTAAAGAAAAAGCTGATTTAAGGAAACTGCTGAACTGTGTTAATGTAGTGATTGCTGCTACATAAAAGGTTAATAAATTTACACATACTTGATTAGACTTAAGTAAGTCCGCACGAAAAATTGTGCGAAAAAATGTCGTAATGTCAAAGGCGTGACAATTATTTCAGACTTTTCACGCGAAAATTGTGTATTGAATTAATACATGAAAATAAACCAAATTCATACTGAAGGAAGAAAAATCTTACCATTTTCTTCATGTGTTTAGATTTGACAATTGCTTTTATTTTGTTTGATTTTTTTTTTACGTTGAAATTATCTAGTCGTCATTTTTTCTTCATGTTCAGCAGCATTACACTTTCGGCTTTTTTATTCACGTGACGAGATTTTCGCGAAAATTCTATTTGAAACTATCAATATTTACACTGCATAACGACCTGCGTTCTAGGAACATGTGGGTAAAATTTTACGATGATAAGAGTTACCCGATTTAATGAAATTTTGAACATAGCTTGATAGAGAAGCATGGTACGCGTTACATGCGCTATTTGGCGAATTTTTTATATCTTACTCGGTGATATTTTTTTCATTTAAGCCATGGCTATTTAAGTGGCTTTATTTTAGAGTTATTCATTAGCTTAAAATGATGTACAATAATAAGCTGTTTTAGGCTATGCAGTGATTTAATTTTGAATTTAACAAAAAATAATTGATTTTCATAAAAAAGTCCGACGTTCCTTGGACGTCTCAGTGAGTTCACTGGTAAACCTTTGTAAACTTTTTAAGCCTAGAGAATAACAAGGAGGCAAGAATGGCATAAAAAACTCACCTTTTATTTGTCCGGTGGACGCCACCCAATTGATAATTTGACAAAATTCATTTAAATTTGCTCTGAATTGGTTGAGGAGATGTCATTCTAAGAATTTAAAGCTTAAATTGACCCCACCCTGCCGGGTCTATATTTATAGGTGACCCAATCAAATTTCGCACTAAGTTAAAGCTATTTTGGTAAGTCAATGATAGATAATTCAGGAACAACTTTACATATCAAAACAATTTTGTTTTAAAGCAAAACAAGATAAAGTATTGTCACTCTGGTAAGTATCCGTTCTGTCCCATCAAAATACTAGGACCACAAAAGAAAGCACAAAAAGAAATACAACGGATTTCGATCAATTCAAGGGCAGATCATTAAAATGACCGAAGCTGTATGAAAAAAGAAAGTCCTATGTATATCTAGACATAATAGAGATAAATTATGTCAAGATTTGGTTCAATCATACTAGAAATTAGGAGATGTGCAAATTAGGTTTTTGAGCTATTTTTTTTTTTTTTTAAGTCAATGGCAGATAATTCAGGAACAAGTTTACCTTTCAAGAAAGTTTGGCCATATGCAAAACAAAACGCTAAGCAGAGTGACCGTGTCGAGTTTCAGTTCACTGCCTTTCAAACTGTAGTAGAAATTAATCAGACAAAAGTCTAAGGATTTTCGATCAATTCAAGGCAGATAATTCAAGAATGACTGGAACAAATTGGTTTCCAAAGGTCTTATGCCCAAAAAGACATAAAAGAGTGTATATGTGGCAAGTGTACGCTCATTTATACTCATAGTTAATGAGGAGTATTGCGATCACAGCAAAAAATGATTTCGATCAATTCAAGGGTAGATAATAAAAAATGGCTTGAGTGATTTAACTTTGAAATGTTTTATGAACAACTAGAAATCAAAGAGGTTAATTGCGGCAAGTTTAAGCTCATTTCCGTAGCTAAGAAGGAGTTACTCGAACAAATCATGATATCGGACGGACATACAGAAAGACAGACGGACGGACGACCGGGACCATAACATAAAACGATCCTTCGGGCGTTTAAAAAGCTTCAATCTTGGCAAGACTAGGCAATTCGAGCAGACCGATGAGGTCCGATATAACTCCGTACTTCTCTCATGTTCTATTTTTCATGATGGATCACATAAGTTATATGAAACTTTATTTAAGATACAAATTAGTTGAAAACAAACAACACAATTTATATTACAAGAATCCAAAGGGGTCCTTTTTAGCTTCAATTTAATTGCTATTGCGATCATCTTTAAATAATCAGAAAGAGGGCCATCCAAAAAACAATTCTGTTGTTATTTTGTTCTAAATATTACCAGTAGATTTTTGGGGAAGAGGAAGATATTATTCAATTAATTTTCAAGCTTCCTTATTGTAAAAACTGAAGAGAAATCACTAATTGTACCATCTCGTCTTCAATATTTTGAGTAAATATGGGGTTTTCAACGAACAAATAGCTTACATATTTCTATCTTCCATACAAAGAACTTCTCGTTCCGTATTTACACTAATTAATGTAGAATACCTTCTTGTGAATTTTAAATATAATTAGTAGATTAATGAAAAAGGGATAAAGTCATTAAATGATCAATAAGATATCTAAAACTCGACAGGTAAATATATTGTTAATAAAAAAACGTAGGAAATGTCTCATTAGGAGGAAATTAATTATCCTCTCGTCGTTCAATCTTGTACATGTTTACAAGAAGGCATTTTAGACTGCTTCGGAAATAATATAGAGGTTACAGAGATTATTTTAGAGCGCGTTAATTAAAAATCAAAGCAAAGAAAATACTTATAAACTAATGATAGAAGCCTAGACAAGTTTCGAAAATGAAGTCCTTTCCTCGTTTGAATAGGGTTGTCGCCGCTTTTTTTCATATAAAAAAATTACAGTAGTTTCGTGGCAGCCGGGGCATCTAACAATGGATTCTTGGTATTCCTTACTACCATTACATCCTTTCCTAGCCTCCAGCTGCTATCCCACATACATCACATGTCTACGATTATCAAGAAAGTTGTAGGAGACAAATAGTCGGAAAGGATGAGTGCAGCCGCAGGGCATCAAATATGATAACTCTACATAGGAAGTCGTTACGAATGGTTCTTCGGGGCCAAGGTTGTACCAATATCCATGTTCTTGGGTATTTTATCACTTATATAAAACCTGTCTATAAGGCGCCTAAATGTAATGCCAGTTGTTTTGTCTGGACACTGTAAAACGACCAATTTTAGAATAAGATCACATTTGTGTCCTGTCAGGAGAAAAAGGGACCATCTACGTAGGGCTTTAATTGTCGATCCTAGTCAGACTGTACACGCGGACTGTGATCGAAACTTTTCGCATTCGCCAGTGATTTGCATACGCACGTCGAAAGACGCGAAGTATTATGGGTTTGCCGGCGGCCTCAAGGGGTCCGGCGTTAGGCTGGCGTCAACTTCTTTGTCCGGAGCAAAAACCCCCTTATTACCGATTGAATTGAAACTATGCCGTTACCAGCCCGATAAGCTCAGTTGGTAGAGCACCGGACTTCAAAACCATTGAAGTGCGATCGCGTGGATTCGATTCCCGGACTGATACACTAAAAAAACTAATTGTCTTTCGGATGAGACTTTAAACCGAGGCGCCCCGTGAGACGGTGCTTTACATCGAGCACGTTAAAGAACCATGGGGGATCTCAGCAGTAGTTTCGTCATATATCCTTACAAAATTCCCCGTAACAACTAATTGTATTCAGGTGGTATCGCTCATATGGGCATGTGCTACGGTAGCGACGATAAATCGGAAATACACACACTTGCATTGAGGTAAAGTTTCGTTGAAATCGGCAAGGTGGTTCAGGAGAAGATGTCGTTCATAGATTTAAGGCTCAAATAAGCCCCGTCCTGCAACCCCCATATTTATGGGCTAATCAAAATTCCGTGAGCAATGTTTGAAAAAGGTCACCCAAGGAACATTCTGGTATAGTTTAATTGAAATCGGCCAAGTGGTAAAGGAGGAGATGTCGTTCAATGATTTCGAACTCGAGATAAGACCAACCCTGCCACGCCCATTTTTGGGGGTCAATCCAAATTTCTTGAACAACTTTAGAAGATGGTCAGCCAATTAATTTTCTGCCAATTTTCGTCAAAATCCACCGATTGGTTTAGGAGGAGAAGATATTTAAAGTAATTTTAACGCACGAACGCACGCGCGCACGGCGGACACTCCGCCATGACAATAGCTCGCTGGCATTCGGCCGGTGGAGCTAAAGTTATTTTACTTTGGGCACTTTGTAATTGTGATTCTTAAGGTGGCAATGGACAGCTGCCTCCCGACCGTATAAACTTTAAGAAAGTTTTCGTTTATATTACGGCTCTTTTTATGCTTTGTTTATAAATACCGGTTATCATAAGATTTTGCTTTTGGAAAAATCGTAGAAAAAAAGCTGGTAAAATTGCATAGCTTAGCTTCTTTTCAAAATTTGATATCAGTTGAATGACTAGATCATTGAATTAAAGAATAGAAATAAGTTATAAGTGTCATTTATTTGGGAGGGGTCACTATTAAATAAAGAAAAACTTTCTCATTTGCATGAAAAGGTATGCTGCACTTTTTACCAAAGCAGCAAAAATATGTTTTTTAAATATATCGGAAAATAAGAAAATCAATGGATAATTTCTTCTAAAAATAACTTTTTGTGGCATTTCCCTCTTAAAATTACTAAAATTATTGCATTGTTTAGTTTTTTAAGGCACATTATTCAAATGCAATTGATCAAAGATAAATTTCCTTGAAAGCAGCCATTGTGTTCATGTATAAGGTCTATCAACATGTATGTGTTGTATAGCTTGAGTTCAAACAACACCCAAAACGAATATAAATGTTTTACTGAAAAATAGCCAGTACCACTCAAGAGCAGATAACTCTAGCATGAAAACGAGCATGGAAAGGTACCTTCAAAATTTGATATAATGACTATACAATCTTAATCTACGACATATGTGAATAAGAAAAAAATCCTTTGGCGGAAAAATGACGCTATGATTTTGTGTTTATTGCTACCTTAAGCGTAGCAATAACAGCTTTCTTCCATCTCTGGTTGCAATTATTTTGAATTAAACTATCAGGATTTGATTCTGGCTTTTGGTATGTATGCTGGTATTTTATATCGGTTCATAGATTATATATACTCATCTGATAAATACCTATTTGATAAGTTCTGCTCTGTATGTTTATTGTATGTTCTTGGTGACAATCCTATAATTGGATTTTTTTAACGATAAAGGAATTTGAGTTCGAAATTTAATTCGAATTTGTATAAACTTAAGCTTTCCTGTGTGTATATGATAAATAAGTTTGCTTAAGCATAAAGCATACAAATATCGACAGTATAAATCTCGAAATGTTGCCATGGCAAACTCTTTAAATAGAATACTGGCTAGTTCTTTAGCACCGCCCCGTCTTTTTTCAAATTTTACACCCAAAAAGAGGGGTCAAAAAGAGTCATATAAAAAACATAATTAGGAAAACAAATGTACATTTATTCACTAGAATTACTTGTCTAAAGATAAATTTCACTTTTTAGCACAAGTTTTGATTTGAATTTTGCTAAATAATGAAAAAAAAAATCCGTTTTGAAATTGAAAAGTAAAAAGGATAAAAAGTGTCGTCGGATTCTAATTACACTTTATGGTATAAATATAAAGAGTTATTTAACTGGATAATAATTGATATAATTCATAGTCTGCAATGAAATTTAGATAATGACATACAGCCCCCGTATTTGTATTTCCTTCTTCGTTTGTGAGGCAGGAGTTTACACAAAAAGGGCATTTTGTGTAAATTTGACTAACAAATAAAAATGTAACGATAAGAATCTAAAAAAAGCATTCGGCACGTATATCAAATATCTTCCTTATAAAAATGTAACGATAAGAATTGAAAAAAAGAACCATATTGTGCGCGTATATCAAATATCTTATTTAATCACTTCTATTTCCTTTAGAATGGTTGTTATGAAAAATTTTCCTCCTGTGTTGAAAACTGGAGCATTTAGGAGGGTAAGGGTATGGAGGGCCTAACGGCATCATATAGTTTTGGCTTTGGTAGTATTTTTACGCAAAAAATAACTGAAAATTAGGGATTTCCTTTTTAAAAAGATTTTTTGCTCAGAGAGAGTGGCATCATAGCAGCAACATCATTCAGTTCAATTAAGTCCCACCTCCTATTTTTTAATTGAATTTTACAATATTGTAACTAATTAAAAAATGATAAGATAATATCGAAAATGCTTTCTTCAAGCCAAAAATTAAAGCAATAGTTCGCAATTTTGGATATTGAAATAAAAGTTTAAATATCAAAGTTGGGGGAAAAAATAAATAAAGAAAAGAGATAGAATAACATAAATAATAAAGATACAAAACTTTGTTGCGAATGCAAATTTCTGACATTATTAAATTACATTAAGGTTGTCTTTTCAACAAAGAAAAGCAAAATTTTCATAAGATTTAAACAATAAAATTGTATTAAAGCAAAGCTTAAGGGCCAAACTTAATTAATTTGGGATGTATAGTGGCTTATAATGTGCAAAATATCCCATTTAACATTTTTTAAACCATAACAATGTCTCTGACACAAAAAAGTTTAAGCGCCGCCAGGAATTCAATTTTGGCCACCATGCGTATATGAAACACTAAGCTCAAGAGAAATAACCTAAAAAAAACCTATATTTGTTTTCCGATATTCTTTTTCTTTGAATAGTATAAGCGTCTCTTAAAACAGCATTTCAGTCATACTGTGGTTAAAAAAAGTATTAATGTAGTATCTTACAAAGTTGTTTGAATTTCTCTCACCAGTACTACCACTACATCTTTTTCGAGCCAGTATACTGCGTTATTATTCAATTGCTAGGGCGTGGCTTAGTCGTGACGTAATTGGGCGAGTTTACTTTTCAATATTTCGAGTCATTTCAAAAATGAGTTGGCAACTATCGTAAACGCGCGCAAATTACTGTACCCTAAATCCAAAAGTATTTACGTGCTTATAGAAAGTGAACAGATTTCATCGTTGGGTTACCAAAGCCTCCTAACTTCAGCTTTGTCAGATTTGACAAGCTGAAGTCACGAGGATCTTGATTCCAACCTACGATTTAAAGTCTCAAGTTATTTATGTCGACAATCTATTGAAGTAAGTTATTGTAAATATATGCTAATCCGCCCTGCCAGGGTAATAATCATAGATTTTAACTGGTTTACGAATATCAAATCACAGGTTGAGAGTCTATGCACTATATATAACCGTACAGTTGCCTAAACCGGAAGTTCAGTCATTTATCCTCGCTTAAAAGATAAAAGTGAAATTTTAGATCAAAAAATCTAAAAATCGGTACAACATCTTGAGATCCGATTTTTGCTCATGTAAAGTGGAACTAATGGTTGTTTCTCTGCATAATTGCCAAAGATAAGGCTTGTCTACTTCTACCTTAAATATGCATTTTAATACGCGGATCATCCGACTGAGCTGAATTTTTCAACGAGACGCGGGCGATTTTCTTTATTAAAACATATTTCGACAGAATAAAGATGGAATTCCAATTGTGAAAAAATCACTCTTTATCTAATTTTCTTTAAATTATTGAAACCCCTTTGCCAAAAGATGCTATGATCTTTGAATAATCGCGTTCAGAAAACACCCACCCTCAGAAACTAACTGTACGGGATAGTGCCTTATGTTGATTTTTTCAATGTACGAATAGTTCATTATAATGATTCACTTGAAGAATTTTATTTACAAATCTAACACAGCCAAGTACCTTTTATATCAAATTATCAAAAATCTGTTGAAATTTCTAATTTACGGAATTCTTCTTTTTCATTAATCTGTTAACTCAGCTTATAAGAAAAAGCAGTCCACGGTGTAGATGTTTGAGTGGGCGTTGCTGGTGCGGCAAACTTATATCCTATCCATAACTTTGTTTCTACTAAAGACATTGAAAGTTGGCATGATTGTTAAGAAATACAATTAAATTGGCTCAAATAACCAGTGACATTGAAAACATTTCTACAGAATCCGCACTCAATAGCAATTTAGATGAATTTTATTCTTTTATTGAGAATATTAGCGATCCAATATGTAAAAAGAAATTAAATTCAAAAAAGCCTAAAAGTAAAAGTAAACAAGGACACAAGCCTAAATGCATTTGGTTTGATGAAGATTGTCGCAAGTCACGCTCAAATTTTAATAAAGAATTAAAGAGATATAAGCGGCATAAATCAACAGAAAACAGAATTTCAATGGTTTCAGCCCGTAAACTTCATAAGAATACTGTAAGTGAAAAAAGATGTAGACATAGCGCGAAACAGACAAGAAAGCTAGAATTATTGCGTACAAAAAATGCGAAAGAATATTGGGATTTATTGAAATCATCCTATACAAAAAACAAGAAACAACAGAAAAGTAATGTTTCTCTCTCTTCTTTTGAACAATATTTCAAGGCAATTAATAACCCGGAATCCCATATTTTTTTGGAATACCAATATTTAAGAAAGGAGACTCAACGTTACCTGAAAATTACAGGGGAATTACTTTACTTAGTACTTTTGGAAAACTATTCACGCGTATCCTTAATAATAGATTGACTAAGTGGGCAGAGGATTATAACGTATACATCGAGGCACAAGCTGGGTTCAGAAAAAATATGAGTACCATAGATAATATATTTGTCGTCCATAGCTTAATAAATAAATTCATAAAAGAAAACAAAAAACTATACGTATGTTTTATAGACTTTACTAAAGCGTTTGATTTACTCGTCAAAGAAAATATTTTTTATAAACTTATTCAATACGGTGTCACGGGCAAAATCCTATCAGTTATTAAATCCCTCTACTTCAATATTAAATCTAGGGTTAAGTCAAATAATGCCTTAAGCAACAGCTTCAGATGTTTTCTAGGTGCGCCACAAGGGGACTGTTTGTCCCCCTTTGTATTTGCCATGTACGTTAATGACATAGAAGAGTATATGAATCTAAATGAATTTAAAGGCATTGAATTAGAAATGTTACAATTATTCCTTCTTCTGTATGCAGATGATATAGTACTGTTCGCTGACAATGAGCAAGAACTCCAAAACGGATTAAATTTGTTAAAAAGTTATTGTGATAAATGGAAATTATCAGTAAATGTTGAAAAAACCAAAGTAATGGTCTTTCGTAAAGGTGGAAAGTTGTCAAAACATATTTCGTTTAAGTATAATGATACAGAGCTAGAGATAGTAAACAAATTCTCTTACTTAGGCATCACATTTTCCTCCGGTGGGTCTTTTCACCATACTTTTGAAGTAATGGAAGGTCAAGCACTTAAGGCAATTTTTGCGTTAAAGCAATATCTTACAGCTTTTAAAGATATCTCGATAAGCCACATTTCAGATTTATTCGATAAATTGATTGTACCAATATTGAATTACGGCGCAGAAATCTTCGGTTTTGAAAATTGTGAAAAATTAGAAAAAATACACACACGCTTTTGCAAACAAATCTTATGTGTCAAATCCCAAACGCCAAATAATTTTATTTATGGAGAACTCGGAAGATTACCATTAAAAGAACAGCGAAAATCAAATATCATTAAGTATTGGCTAAAAATAACGCGATTGGATGACAGAAAATATGCAAGACTTGTTTACCTGCAAATGCTACGAGATTTAAACGAAAATGCAAATACCGTCAACTGGGTTTCTAAAGTAAAGTTTCTTCTAGAGTCTACCGGTTTTGGGTTTGTTTGGGTAAATCAAGGCGTTGAAAATATCAATTTTTTTATGCAAACGTTCAAGATTAGAGTAAGGGATATATTTATCCAGAAATGGGAAGAAGATTTAGACTTATCATCAAAAGCAACATCGTATAATTTGTTTAGGTCTTTTGAACTCAAACCATATCTTAACACCATAAAGGTAAAAAAACATAGAATAGCTCTAACAAAATTTAGATTGTCAAGTCACGATTTACAAATTGAAAAAGGTCGATGGACAAAACCAAATATTACCCCAAGATCTGACAGAAAATGCAGCCTTTGTAACTCACTCGAAGATGAATTTCATTTTTTATTTGAATGCCCCCTTTACGACGAATTCAGATCAATATATATTAAAAAGTACTATCGGTTAAGACCCAACATTCCAAAATTTAAAGAATTAATGACACATTCCGAAAAGAATACACTGATAAAGCTTAGCATATTCATTTACAAAAGTTTCGAAAAAAGAAGATCCTTCGTTCAAGACAATTAAATTTCTATTTAGAAAAAAAGTGTCTAACCTTATCCATGTAATTACACCTTCGAAATGTATTTCAATCGTAGATTATTACTTAATTTATTTATTACTTTGATACGAATGTTAACGTCTGCCAAATTAACATACCCTAATTATTTTATCGGTTCTTTTAATGTTTAGGCGCATGACAATGGTTTAATATTCGTATGACGCCTCCTACTTTCGTTCATATTTTTCTTTGGAGGCAATTTATTACAAAACAATTTTTACGAAAAAATAAATATATATATATTAAATAATAGAATTTTTGGAAACTGGAATTGATTTTAAATCCAGAAACAAAAAATGCTTCGAATTTCTTTTCGTCGAAGCAATACCGATTTCTGGAATCAACTGATAAATGGTTTAGATTAAATAAAAAGAATTAACTGATTAAGTCAATCATAGTGATTGAAATGAAATATTGATTTTTCTCTACACACCCGTTTATTTGCATTAGATACGTTTAATGTTATATTCTCTATTGTTGGGTTACCAGAAGTTCGTAGCTACAGCTTATCTAATCTGTCTCTACTTGATTCTGCTCGCCCACTCTAACTACGGTTATCCTCTTATGCAAAACACAATATGGCTTTACATCTCAAACGAAGATTAATAAAACAACAACAACAACAACAACAACACACAGTTAGGAATTTTCCATTTTCATCCTTCTCGAAAACAAAGTTCATTCCGATTACTGTAATTTTTAAAAGATATATGTATGTGTGTATGTGTATATGTATGTATATGTGTATGTATATGTGCATGTATATATGTATGTGTATGTATGTGTAAATATTAACACTTTCAAAAAATGCGCGTCCAACTGTGTCATCAACTCTTTGTATTTAAGACGTTTGGTTAAGTGTGGTTACGAGGTTTTGATGGCACAGCGAAAAAAATCAAATCATTATGCTTTTCTCTCGACGATTATATATATTTTTTTCTCTCTCTCTTTTCTCCACATTCTCCCCTTTTCATGTTTACCAGTTTACTCATCTAAATTTATTGATTGTTTGTATTTAACCATTAATATATCTGTTTGACCGTCACCTCGGGACGCTTTATAGTTATATACTTGTTTATGTAAATTTATATTTGTAATTGCATGCAATATGGACAATTGTCTTTTGCAATAAAGAACTTGAAAGAACTTGAGTTAAGTGTCACAAAAGGAGCAAGATGGATACATATTTAGATGTTTTGCATGTGCATCACGTGCAACGTATTTTTTCTCAAAATTTATATTCTATCTGCTGCGACTTCCCTATACCATAGGTCTACATAAAACACAAGCGTAGATGAAATTACAATTAACTCGGTGAACAATATGAAACCTTATGAATAAAAAACTTCAGAAAACAATATTAAGCCGATTAACATTCCAATAAACCTCGAACTTAATTACTTGGTTGAACTTTTGTAAGCAATACAATATGTTGGAAAAAATCATGGCATCGTTCGACGAGAAGTTACTTGTCTAGCAGCAGCACAACGAACTGACGTTGACGCACAAGTTACGCCTGCTTCGTCTTTCTGCTACAATGGGTTACTTAATCTTCTATTCAAATATCTTAGAATATCTATTTAGATCCCAATTCAATATTAGCAAATAGCTTTTTGGGATGAAGGAAGTGTTGATTTTCCGTTGAATCTTAGTATACAACCAGGAGCCGAATTATTCAGCGTAAAAGGGTCATAGGAGCATCGTTCGGATTTTTTCGTTGACTGGAAAATAAGAAAAATGGCCGTGGGTTTTCGATGGAGAAAATGTATGCCAGTCATGTCTGTGATTGTTTTACTTACGGATGTTTAAGAAAGGTTTGCGACGCCACCGTTTTGTTATAGGTTATTTCACAGTTGTTGTAAGACATTTTTTGACGAATTTTTTGCGAACTAGTTATATACAGATGTTCACGAAAGCTTTAAAATGTAAACGAATCAGGAAACCATAAGGATTCGTAAATTTTATATTGGTTTGAACCTAAATATATAAACACCTAATTCCCCTTAGGTATTACTGAATAAAAACTGTTAAGTCATTGGTTAGGGTGCCAAATTATTAAAATATTGTGAATGATAGATTAAAAGATCTGATGAAAACAATTTTGGTCATTCAGGACGGCTCACTTTCTGAAAAGAATCAAGACTCTTCTTGAACGCGGCAATGTTAGGTTGCTACACAAACCCGGTAGTAGAATTCATAACGCTTACTTAAAACGGTATGTTACGCAAAGTTTAGGATTTTGACTTGTGACCGTTTACAATCGCTTTACGGGTTACGCACATATACTTACGATATTACGTGGGAAACGTGATTCACTTTACATAAACCCTATTACACTCATCTGTCAATATGGAATTGTAAATATGGAATGTTGATCTAAAGAATCGTAGAAGCGATATACATGTAGATTAAATAATGCTGTAGCCTAACCCTTCTTTCATTACAGTAAAATGATCGAGAGCGACCCAGATCTAGATGCGCGCATACTAACAAGATAATCTTCTCTAGGTGATGCAGAAAACAATTTCTTTGAAGCTCATGGGTGCTTTTCTGCTAGAAAATAGTCCTCTGGTCAAGATAAAAAAACACAAAAAAAACACACACACACACAACCGTTTCAAAATGAGTCGTTGTTTTTTATTAATGTGCAAATACAAAGCACGGTATAGCCTGGTTAATTTGACCCGAATTTTACCTCTGTGGAAAAAAATGCTTAAATAACAATTACCGACATATTTTACGATTAACAAAATGTATAATACATTGAATATCGTTTGTTATTCATTCCTATGAAAGCACGCGCAAAGCTGAGTAGGAATAATCAGATTTTTATTCATCTAAATAGCAGGGGTCAGATTCAAGTCAATAAAACCGCACTATACAACTGCTTCAACGGTTCGCTTACATACTACTCAAAGTTTGCTAAGCACCAAACCTTTTCGCTGTCCTACAAGAACTCATAAAAAAATCGTGTTCGTGTTTAAAATTGTACAAAAATGTATTGACAAGATATCTAATGTAAACATAACCAAACTTTGACACGCAATTTTCTCGCGAGACTAGTGCAAATAAGGAACCCCCGTTTCTTACATGTCCTTTCTCATTTTCTACATGTACCGATTTCATGTAGATGCTTAGTTTCTGTTTTTCAGTACTTTATTGAATTTAAGGTTGTTACTCATGGCAAATCCATGTCAGACGACATCTATCTGTCAAACAATTGTAGCGTGCTGTAGGTATGGTGGATCAATGGGCTTCCCACCGCGATGTTGGCATGGTACTGGGGTACGCCATACTGTTGCAACTAGAGCTTGGCACGATACAAACAGTGTGGTACACCTGTAAGAAGACATGGTGGAGGTAGGAGTATAGCTACCTCCGTCGCAGGAGAACGTTTTTGGTAATTCAAGCCCGTAGGAACAGGCTTGCTACAGCAACGCAGCTACGTTCCGACCTTCAAAAAGCTACGGGAGTGCGAGTTTTGACCCAAACCATACGGACATGGCTGCATGAGCATAACCTTAGTTCAAGAAGTTCATGTATTCGTATTCCGCTGTCCCGAGTTCATTTTCGGCGTCGGTTGACAAGGGCATTAGACCACGTTGGCTGACGCATAAGACGCCGGTGCCCCTTGCTATTCACGAATGAGTCCAGGTTTTGCCTGTACTACACTGATAGGCGGGCTAGGGCGTGGAGAAGGCCGGGGGAAAGGTTTCATGCAGCAAACATTGCTGAGCACGATCGTTATGGGGTGGGTTCACCATGGTTTGGGGTGGCATCAGCTGGGATGGGCGGGCTGATCTTGTTATTTTAGAAAGAGGTACTCTGACAGCTCGTAGGTACATTGATAAAATCCTCAATACCCACGTAAGGCCCTCGCTGGCGCTTTAGGAGATGGATTCATTTTAAATTAATGCGTGATAATGCCCGTCCACACACGGCCCTTTTTTTTTCGAAGAGTATCGCCAAGTAGAGGGCATTCCGCGTCTGGACTGGCCGGCTCGGTCACCGGACTTAAATCCGATAGAGCATATATGGAATGAGCTACAGGTTCAAATTTCGGCTCGCCAGGTCCAGCCAAAGACACCCCAGGAGCTCGGTCAGATCCTTAGAGAAAAATGGTCTGTTATTCCCAAAGAGCGATCCAAAACTTAATCAGGAGTTTGCAGAGGCGCTGTCAGTCTGTTATTGGCAGTGTCGGCTCTCATACTCGTTATTGAACGAAATGCAATTGAAAGAATACCTTTTTGGTCAAATTCGATTTTTTCGATTTTCAAGAAAACAGACCAATTTCTAGGGTCTCCCTGTTTTATCTACATTTAAAGTCTTCTTATCATTATAAAGCTTTATTTTCTTCTTAAAATTTGATAAACTGATAACAATTTCCAACATTCGACCATTTTCCAACTTTCTTATAATCAAATTTCCTTTTTCCCGAAATTATAGTATAAAAAGAATTGGTGCTTAGCAAACTTTGAGTAATATATTTCTTTTTTGAACGCAGATTGCATTTTTAATGGGCCAATGAATACTAAAAATGTTTTGCGAACAGGAAACGTGTATTCGGGTCGGCCTATCAACCTCGGGGTGGTCGGTCTCGTAACTGAACTAGTACTATTTGGAAACGAGAGTCGTAAATATTCCTACATAAATCATATAACATTAACATGTCGATATTTACTCGTAAGTATCCAAAATGTAGTAACAATCCGCTCAGTAATTGTTAAAGGAAGGTTCCCACCTACGAAAGTTTCTAATCATTTCATAAGGATGCGTATTTTCAGTAAAACTTGGCGGATCCTCATATATCTAAGGCACGTTTTACAATTCATTTGCATGCATTCACGCTTAATTGCGGGTTGTTACGATATATTTACGGTAAAATTTCACGGTTCTTTCCAAGTTCGTTTGGCCGATTCTGGAAAATGCAAACTTCCAAGGGTTATTTATACATCATTTCGGGTTGTACGATAACTATTTTTCGTCAGTTTACGTGTAAATTGCAATTTCTTAACGATCATTTGTGAATTCTTACGATAAAGTTGAGACTTTATTCTAGTTTTTGTTTAATATATATCAGATATAATCATTTTATTATCAAAAAAATTGTTGCAGAAAAGGACTGCATAGATTTGAAAGTGTTTCTGCGTTTCGTCTTTCCGGGACCGCATACTCGTACCTACAGTTTGAATAAAATTGAAATGTGAGCTTTTGTTGACCCCTTGTTCCTTAAATACATGTGTCCGTTAGATGCACATCAGGCAGCATATAGACAGGCATTCTACATTTTCCACTGATTCGGTGGCTGTTTAATTGAGCTTCTGTTATTGCTGCTGACACCCCCTTTTCGTAGTTATGATATTTTCCATATTTACCATATATAATATAATATATACTACTCAATTTTTGCCAAAGATTAAATTGAAAGTTCGTGTAGTTTCCAATTCTGGCTTTGGACGACATCAGTTCAATAATGTGCCAATGAAAAGGCACACATGTTATAATGCAAATACTGATATGGGAAGCGAACTATTCGTACATTAATTTTACTTGTGTTGGTAGCTATTGATACCGTACGGTTGTAAATATCACGTACAGTAAAAAAAAGAAGGTCTTCACTTCAAAGACCAATTCTGGGATAGTTCAGTGTAAAATTGAATTAATTTGATACAGGTTATCAAAAAAAAAACGCTTTTCTAATCTTCTGAGGGTAATTATGAAAAAATAATGTTTTTCATTTATGCACTACAAAGTTGGTAAAGTCAATTCTGCGAATAGGATCGGTCTCAACTCAATGATTGGCATGAAAATTAAGGGGGAAGTATGCACTGCATGATCAAACAAAACGCATATACGAAACAAAGGTCGAACAGCCTTTACGACACTGTGAAACACTTCTGATTAGAGTACTAGAATTTTACAATATTGCTTTGAATTACCAATTTGCTTCAATATTTGTGGTGTCACCCCTGCTAATTTATGAAGAGAGTAATTATCACTTCCGGTTTACTCTCCTGTACGGTTATACACTGTGTATGTGCAACGAGTATGTATAGTGCATCCGATCAAAAATATACTTTTCTAATAGTAGAGGACATTTTGAAACTGGTATGATTAACACTATTGGAATGAATGCGGTATAAAATTTAATGAGCGACTGGAGCAGGTTTTGACTGAAATTAAGTTAGGTACATGTAATAAAATATCACTAGTTTGTCCAACTTTAGACACTAAAAAGGCATAAAAAGACAAATATTTGCTCGCACAAATCTGTATTTGATGAAAAATCGGTTTGATGTATATTTTTGAGAACCGAATGTCGACCGAATTTTCGTTACTATGCGGCTTAAATCACCCTCTTGTTATAAACGGCCAGGTAAATAAAAACTAAGCCTGAGAGCGAGATTTCCATCTATTTCAAAAATGCACAACGCAAGGACTATGTCCATCCTGTGCACCCGCACAGTCTAACTAGAGTCTTCACAGTGCGTTTGGTAGATAGAAAAGGTCTGAAAGTATCTATAAACCATCAGGTTCTTCTATATTTACAGTATGTGGTTGTCTACGCTGCTAAGTGTTTGCACCTCACAAACATTTCAAATTGTTGGAAATGTCTCGCGTTGAGAGGATACTTAATCGACAAACCTACAGGTAGAAAAACGCTGTATTTACGAAGTTTAAGTTTCACCCACGAAAACGCTTGTAATTTATATTGGATGATGGTCGTGGACAGAAGGGTGTAAACAATGTGTGAAAAGGAGGAAATAGTGGTACATCGCGAAATTGACAAGATGAATGATTTTTGAACGATATTCGAATGAAATTGAATGAGTTTGTGGATCGAGTTTTGAGTGAAATTAAAGGGAGGTAATCCAATATTGCTAATTTTGTTCAAGATGAACAAAATTTGCGATATTAATTACATCCCTTTGATAAAATATGCGAACAAGTTCTATAAATAGCTTCCTATTTCTCCAAGAATATATCAGACTTTTTCAATTTTGATTAAATCAATAAAATCTCGGTTTATTTCTGTTTATATTTATTTTCAATGTAGTTGTTGATTGTATCAATTTCTAGTCATTTTGGAGCGTTTTTGATCGATTTGAATGAGTTTTTGAAATGAATGAATGGAGCGCTGAGTGATTGATTTAGAATGGATTTGATTGAGATAAAGGTCAATTTCACGATGTAACTAACTGTAATCAGCATGTGCTACTGTTCAAATACATTGGGTCTGGATCAATAATCAATGGCAATGAGAAACAAGAGGCCCAATAGGGCCTGTAATGCTCCATTGGCTTTAACATCCCCAGAATGTCATTAAACGAAGCTTACTTTGACTCAAAACAACAATTTGAACTCTTTTGAAATGATTTATTGGGTCCAGCCCACATTGAACCAAAATACTCGATCATAATTAACTTGCATACCCTTTATCTAACTGATTACCAACATAAAGGTATTTGCAGTAAGTAGAGCATTTTAAACTCATTTAGGAGTAACTTAAGTAAATGCTTATTAAAACCAAGATTAAATAAAATGAGTCCACTTGATGGGATGGGGGGTGTTGAGATTTCAAACTGAAAATAAGCCTAGCCCTGCCATTTAAGGGCCTATGGAAAAGTCATTAAGTGATTGTACACCTAAGGAATATTCATACCAAGTTTCGTTGAAATTGGCCGAATTGAGTAGGGAGGGGAAGATATTTAAACATGTAAAGGTGAAATTTCTTCAACAATATAAGTCAAGAGTCACCCAAGGGACATCCTTGCCAATTTTCATTGAAATCTTGTTTCGGAGAAGATCTTTAAAGATTTCAAAGTGAAAAAGCCCCCCCACCCCCTTGCCAAGCCCTTTTTTGAGGGTCGATCAAAATTTTTTTTAGACTTATGGTGAAGGATCACCAAAAAAAAACCCATCCATGTTAAGTTTCATTGTAATCGGTCCCATGGTCGGGGAGGAGAAGATAATTAAGATTTTTAAGTGAAAATAACGCGAAAATAAGCCCCGTCCTGCCAGGCCCATTTTTGTGGGTCAATCAAAATTTCTTCAGGTAAAGGGCCACTAAAGGAGCATCCATGCCCAGTTTCATGAAATCGGTCCAATGGTTTGAGAGAAGAAGAGTTTTAAAGTTTTTCAAAGTGAAAATAAGCCCCGCCCTGCCACGCCCATATTTGGGGATCAATCAAAATTTCTTTAACAAATAAAGATGAGTGTCACCCAAGGAACATTCTAGCAAGTTTGGTTAAAATCCGTCAAGTGGTTTAAGAGGAAAAGCATCTTCACTAGTGAAGGGGAATCGAATCGATAGCTTCTTCTCGAATACGTAAGATAAGTAAAACGTTCGTAGCCCTTGGTTCGACAAGATGGAGGAGAAGATGTTTAAGGAAAAAGTTTTCGCACGACAGACACACCACCATGACAATAGCTCGTTGGCCTTCGACCGGTGGAGCTAAAAATAAGACTATCGGTTGCGGGTGTGTCTACGTTCGGCTAAAGGTTGGTGGATAGGGGATAAATAAAACCTCGGCTGTCAGTTGTTGCAAAGGAGATAAACAAGGGATACCAGGTGACCTTCAATGATTAACCTTAGTGATTGTCTGAAACTTGTTAAAGCAGGCTTTGAAAGGATGATAATAATGACAAAGTTAAAACAATGATGTTCTATACAACAAGACATAGAAATCCTGTGGCTAAATCTTAAACTTAATAAGCAAACGATGTAGTCTCGACAGCGCATACAAGGTTGTTTTAAGATTTGACCCCCGTGACCTAGGGTTTGACCCAAGTTGACCAAATACTCATCCAAAATTACATCAATGCAATCATTCTGAATAGATTTCGGGTCGATCGAACAAGAACTGTTGCTTCTAGAGTGCATACAATGTTAATCGTAGATTTGAAGCATGACCTAGTTTTTTACCCTAGTTGACCCAATTTCGATTCGTACAAGATAATTGCATGACAATCCTTCCGACCATGTTTCAGATTGATCAGACAAAATGTGCGTCAGACAAAGGTTTTCTAAAGTTAGACCCCGTTACCTATTTTTGACCCCAGTTGACCCATTATCTAAATCGTCCAAAACATAAAGACAGTCATTCTGACCAAAGCTCAGGTTGATCTTGCAAAATTATGGCCTCCAGAGAACATTTTTTAAAATGGCCGTTTTACCTAGTTTTGACCCCAGCAGACCAAATTTCAAACTTGTTAGAGATAAAACACATGAAAATCATTCTGATGAAATTTCAGGTTGATCGAGCAACAAATGTGGCGTCTCGATTCCACAGAAGAAATTTTCAAAAATTTGACATTAGAACCTAGTTTATGACCCCAGATGATCCCATTTGAAACACATCCACGAGTTCAATAAGCGAACCATTATTCCAGTACAAGATAATCATGATTTTGTGGCTTTAGCAGGCGGCACGCGATCAGTTGGGTGAAATCTTACATCAGAAGTTTGGTTTAATGTCGTGAAAGCTTTTCTTGATCTAAAATCCAAGGGAATAGCCTAAACAAGCAAGTGTATTTTAAATGTCAAATTAAGTCAGAGTTTCCCGAAACGTTTAATTTACCTACTAATCCGGGTCATCCCGTATTATTATCCCAACCAAGTTTAAAGCACTATTTTTTTTTTTAGATTTTTTTTAAGGAAAGTTATAGTCAAATGAAAAAATCTTTAGAATCAAATCAAAATGAAAATATGATAATTCATTTTGGGGTAAACATTGGCCACATAATATCAAATGGTCCTTATCAAATTTTGAAAATTAAAAATGGAAAATAGCTTAAATTAGACCAGTAAACTAATGAGTACCGTTTATTGAGCATTGCTTGATCCCTAATTAATGATACGGGCCAGATCGACACCTCCCCTTTACTTTTACAGTCATTTCTATCAAGACTAACTTCTAAATAACGATAGGAAATATACAAACTTTTTTTGCTGCTCCACTCAAAGTTTTGTGGGGGGAGGCATATAGTCCCCCTCCCCCAGTGTGTCCGCCCGTCCATGCGCAGATTCTCAGTATCCGATGGACCTATTTCATATTTCAAGACTAAACTTGCGGCCTCTACATTTCGATTCGCCGGCGCGAAACAATTTTAAAGAGTACTGGTTCTCGCTGAATTGGCTATGTTTAGTCGTCTTATTAGTCCATAAAAGAATTCCCATTTAGAGGCGTTTTCGGGGAAAATTTGTCTCCTAATCGCATTTTGTTTCTTTCAATTGACTTGTTTTTTTTTGTTCTTTCTTTTCTTTTCCTTCCTTTTTCTCGCTTCCTGTTTTTTCTTTCATTCAAAACAAAAGATAACAAAAAAATTAACAACAATATTCATTTATCTCTATTTTACACTGTATGACATTTTTGAACTAGTGCATGTATGATCTTTCAAGTAATACTATTTGAGACAAGCTAATTTTAACCTCTTTTAGAAATGAAAGTTATGAAGCTAGCAATGGCGAGCTTGATATAAGTACCTATTGTGCAATGAAGCCTGTATTGACCTGATATCACATGTCTGATAGCATAGCATGATATCAGGCAGTCTTTTTTTTTTACAATAATAAGCATACACTTCCATCTGAATTTCTTTGATTTTTATGGGTTTATTATAAGTAAGCACTAAAAATTGATTGCATGATAAATTGAAGAACATGTTAGTGTCATCAAATATCAATGCTATCTGGTCCCGACTGCGAGAAATTATCATAACGAGGCTTTTCTCCCAACCTCGACCAGATAACATTGATATTTTAAGTCACTTACATGTCATTCTTAATATGTATATATATTTTCGTTCTGGAAGGTGTTAAGGTCAGTTTGCCCCAAATAAAACCGGTATTAGAATCTTTTACTCACATAAACAGAAGCTTCATATAACACGAATGATGCAATATTCCATCGTCATTGTCAATGGCGAATTGGTCTTGTTTTTTCAGATGTTTTTTAGCTCCACTGGCCAGTGAGCTATTGTCATGCCGGTGTGTCCGTCGTGCGTGCGTCCGTCCGTCCGTCAGTGCGTCCGTGCGTAAAATTTTTCTTTAAACATCTTCTCCTCCCAAACCATTTGGAGGATTTTCATGAAACTTGTTAGAAATTTTCTTTGGCAGACCCTCTTCTAAAATTGTTAAAGAAATTTTGATTGACCCACCAAATATTGGCGTGGCAGGGCGTGGCATTTTTTCACTTTGAAATCTTTAAAAATCTTCTCCTCCCAAACATTTGGGCCAATTTAAATGTAACTTGGCATGGATGTTTCTTGGGTGACCCTTTACTTAAATTGTGAAAGAAATTTTGATCGACTCCCAAATATGGGCGTGGCAGGGCGGGGCTTCTTTTGAGCCTGAAATCTTTGAATGACATCTCCTCCATTAGGCCGATTTCAATGAAACTTTACCAGAATTTTCCTTGATTGACCCTTTCAAAAAATTGTACCTGAAATTTTGATTGGCCCTCAGATATGGGCGTGGCAGGGCGGGAATTATTTTGAGCCCGAAATCTTTGGACGACATTTCCTCCTTAACCATAAGGCCGATTTCAATGAAACTTTATCAGAATGTTCCGTGTGTGACCCTCTTCTAGAGTTGTTCAAGACATTTTGATTTACCCCAAAATATTGGTGTGTCAGGGGGGGGGGGGGGCTTTTTTCGAGCCCGAAATCTTTGAACAACTTCCCTCCTGAACCACTGGGCCGATTTCAATGAAACCTACCTGAATATTCCTTGGGAGACCTTTTCCGAAAATTGCTCACAAAATTTTAATTGACCCATAAATATGGGCGTGGCAGGGTGGGGCTTATTTTGAGCCCGAAAACTTTGAACGATATCTCCTGAACCACTGGGCTGATTTCAATGAAACTTTACCAGAATGTTCCTTCCGCAACCCTTTTCAAAATTTGTTCGTGAAATTTTGATTAGCCCATAAATATTGGCATGGCAGGGTGTGGCTTATTTTGAGCCTGAAATCTTTGAACTATCTCCTGATGAACCGATGGGCCGATTTCAATGAAACTTGAGAATTTTGGTGCAATGTGGGCCATACCCAGTTAATTATTATAAAAAAAGATCTTAAGAGATTTCGAAGTTGTTTACATTCAAAGAAAGCTTCATTTAATGAAAGACTAAAGATGTTAAAGCCAGTGGAGCGATACAGGCCCTCTTGGGCCTCTTGTTTGGTGAACATTTTCGTTCACCAGTGTAACAATACATATGTAATGAACACCCCATAGGTTCTTGATAGCTACGAAATAAAGTATTGACTATTAAGATTCAATTAAGTATTTAGCAATTCTGCCAAATCACTGTTTATTTCGTTAATGGCGTGATATTAAAATTCTTAATCATGTTAAGATGATGCAATGTTTGCTTAAAAAATACAAAATGAAGTATCAAATTTTAATCAGGCGTATGGATGATTCGCGTAACCACATCGAGTGTTTAAAGCAAAAACAAAGTTTGTATCTATAGACTGTATAGACATATAGTATAATTTTTTCTAAGCCCTCTATATCAAAACGTGTAGTAAATTTTAATTGGGACAAGATGACCTCAACCCTTCTAGAATGAAAAAATATTTACTTATATTAGGCTCACCATTGCTCACCATGTGTTTTTAGGTATTGACCCCCTCAACTAATAAATAATAATAAATAATAAAACACGTGATGGCATGTCTATAGACTGCATGCAATCGCGTCACGGTTAAAATAGCGGCTAAATGAGCGTCAATCGTCGAAAGTTCCGAGATGCTTCTCAAATTACAAATCTTAGATAGATTCTATTAGGTCAATAGGTCTGTATTTTGAATCTAGATTGTATTGACGAAATAGATTCCTTAGCAACACTGCATCAGTCTGCAAAATACTTGTATGATTAAATACAAATCATGCTTTTTGTGGACGGATGTCAATTTCATATAGTTCATTTGGTGAGATCCATTTCTAAGAAGCTAAAGCATGTATGAATGTCAACTAAATCTTACAAGAATTATCTCAGGGAACACATTTATACTTATTTTTTTTCTAATGAAAATCTCCCCTTTTATGAGCAGAGACGTGATTTTTTCTAGAAGTATAAACATTTATCAAAGGAGTGTAAGCAATATCGATAATTTCGCTCATTTTGAACAAATTTAGCGACACTGTACTACCTCCCTTAAATTTCAATTAAAACTCGCTCTTCGCACTCGTTCAATTTATTCAGAAATCGACCCAAATTCGTTGTTGTTGTTGTTTTTGCTGTTTATGTAAGAAATCCTGATGTTTGTTAAGTTTACAGCTTTGCAGAATTGAATGTTTTTTACCATAGACATTGGATTTTTTCCTTTTAATTAATGTAGTACTTGAAGCATGAAACGGGAATCTATATTGCGTAGTGTGAGAGTAGTTTATTTTTATGAATAAATGATACATATAGGTGTAAAAAATTAATTGATTCGGTATCTCAAACTTTCTTGTTCTTCCTATGTATTATATGCTTCAGGAAGGGTAAGAAAAATTTTCGGTCTTGATCATAAAAGACTCGCAGCTTACAATATAAATTGAAATGTGACCCGTCACGCGAAATATGACTATCTCAGTGGTATGTAAATTGTCAACCCCAGTCAGACTGCACTGGCTTATCAAGGTCGACACCTTTCAAATTATATTGTAAGCTGCGAGTCTTGGAAATCTCAACGGACTGTATTTCTTTTTTCATTCCTCTGTGAAAAAATAAGATATATACAAAAATGCTATAATTCATCATTCAATGAGGCCCTAAATAGTCCCGTTTAAAAGAAGACTGGTTGAAAATGGTAAATTCTTCGTACGTTAAGACTAACGTACAAACGTAATCACACTACAATTTAAAAAGCCACAATACAATATAACAAGAGTTGTCTGTGGACAACGTAGCTCGCCCAAGCTACTGCCTGTCAATTTTTGTTAAAGTCCATGATGTAATGTGTATCAGTCTGATTTAGAAATAAGAAAAAAATAATGGTATAATAATGGCCATAGGTATAAGCACTCAGAAAATATAAGCAAGGTTAAAGTTTTTTGTTAATGTTTTTATAAGAACGTAAAAGATCAAGGTCGAATTATCAAGGACCTTGGTTACTGATGAAAGACTATCCCCTGGTGAGTTTGTGTATGAGGTTATGATGACCCTAGGTAAAAGGATTCAGAAAAAATAAGCAAGGTTAAAGTTTTTGATTAACGTCCAAAAAATGTCAAGGTCAAGGTCAAAATGTTAAGGACCTTGTTATCTAGTGAAAGCCTATCACCTTGTGACTGTGTACATGAAGTTATGATCTCCCTAGGTAAAACAATCAAAAACTGTAAGCAAGGAAAAAAGTTTTTTGTTAAAGTCCTTAAAATGCCAAGGTCAAAATGTCAAGGACCTTGGTAACCAGTGAAAGCCTATCATCTAGTGATTGTGTATATGATTTAATGGTGTCCCTGGTAAACTCATTCAAAAAATATAAGCAAGGTTAAAGTTTTTTTGGTTAAAGATTTTGGTTAAAGTTTTTCTCCATCTAAGGTCAAGTTCAAAATGTCAAGGCACTTCGTCTCTGGTGAAAGCATATCACCTGGTGAGGGCAAATATGAAGTAATGATGTCCCTGTGTAAAGCATTCGGGAAAAAGCAAAGTTTAAGTTTTTGGTTGAAATTTTTTCGGTTAAAGCTTTTGGTTAAATTTTTTTATCAAAGCGTCAAGGTCACCGTCTCAAGGTCATTTTGACATGGGTGCTTGTCTTGAATGAAAGCCTATATCCTAATGAGTGTTAATGTAAATTATAAAGCCTCTAGGATTGATATTGATAGAAATAAAAACCTTTAACCTAATGCGGACACTGACGCCGACCCTGACGCTGACATCCGAGGGTATGACAATAGCTCTTTCGAGACTTTCGTCCCGGGCAAGCTAAAAAGTCTTTACTCAAGTTCGGTTCAAAGTCTTGGGTATTATTTCTGAATAGCTTAATGTTAGATTTTATCATACTAAAATATGAAAAGTCTTCACGCAAGTTCAATGCAAAGTCTTGGGAATATTTCTGGATAAATTGATCGAAGTTTCTTAAAGTCAACACGCAATTCCAATTCAAATTAAGAGTACTATTTCTGGATAGCTCAATCTAAGATTTAATAACGCTGCAATATTAAAAGTTTGCACGCAAGATCAATTTAAAGTCTTGGGTATTATTTTCGGATAGCTGAATGTTATATTATATCTCACTACAGTATCAAAAGTCTTCACAAAAGTTCAATTCAAAGTTTTGGGTATTATTTCTGAATAGCTCGATCTTAGATTCTATCACACTACAATATAAAAAGTTCACGCAATTTCGATTCAAAGTCTCGGGTATAATTTCTGAATAGATCTATCTTTTATTCTATCACACTTCAATATTAAAAGTCGCCTTTCAAGTTCAATTCAAAATTAGTGAATCATTTCTGGGTACCTTAATCTAAGATTCTTCAACGCTACAATATCAAAAGTTTTCACGCAAGTTCAATACAAAGTCTTGGGTATTATTTCCGGATAACTTAATGTTAGATTCTATCACACTTCAATATGAAAAGTCTTCACGCAATTCTAATTATAAGTCTTGGGAATATTTTCTGGATAGATTGATCTTGGATTCTATCACACTACAATATTAAAGTCCTCACACAATTTCCAATTCAAATTAAATGTATAATTTCTGGTTAGCTAAATCTTAGATTTTCTAACGCTATAATATTTAAAGTCTTCGCGCAAGTTCAATTCAAAATCTTGGGTATTATTTCCTGATAGATTAATGTTAGATTCTATCACACTACAATATCAATAAAAGTCTTCACGAAGGTTAAATTCAAAGCCTTGGGTATTAGTTCTGGATAACCTAATGTTATATTTCGGGATAGCTAAACCCTTTTCTTGCTGTTCACGAAATACCCTAGTTGAACATATCACTTCTGCTGACAGAATAGCTTAGGATCAACCCTAACACGCGTGTAGTCTGATCTTAGCCTACACCACCTGCATCCCTCTGAACTATTGTTGAAATGATTTGAACCGGGTTAATATGAAAATATTTTAAAATATGACAATTTGTTTGGGGAAAAAAACAGGTTAAGGGAATGATTTTCATCCTTGGAACCCTTGTAATCCTGAATAAAGATCTTTAAGAAATTGCATTAAAATCAAAGAGCTGAAATCACGGAATGCTGTAATAACGAGTCCTTATCTATATTTCAATTAAATCTATCATTTTTTCTGGATCAAAAAGGGAAAATCAGTTGGAATAGACTAAAATCAGACTGTACATATGTGTAGACTGATCTTAGTCTGTACCTTCTGTCAAAGCAAGAATATTTCTTATACAGCATGAAAAGGGATGAGAATTGCGATTTTAGGCAATCGCGCCGCTGATCAATTGAGAGAAACACAGGCAACAATAGATGAACACCATGACGCGTGTCGGGTAGGAATGGGCAAATCTCCGACAGCCACTGGATTGACCTTTCTGCACTAGATGGGTATCTTCCAGACAAACATGGACCAACTGTTTACCATCACCAGTGACAGCTTGTTCGAACTCTAGGTCAAACATTACGGATCGCTTTGTGAGGTTACTCGTCATCAGGTACTTGTAAGCCATAAGCTTGTATTCATCGTCCACGAGGGACACTCGCTGACAGGTCCACAGTTTAGTGATCGGGTATGGAATCGGTGCATGAAAGTCGTGATAGACGTTGTCCCAGGCGGTTAACTCGATATCTTGGTTAACGGAGGGGTCGTTGAAGGTTTTCCACCAAGGCAGTGACGGCTTGTCACCATATCGAATGGAGTTCTCTAATTCCGATTGTCTGATTACGAAGGTTTTGTCTTCGGTGATAAGGTTCCACGGTTTTGATAGAGATTTCGGGATATCATCGGTAATGACCTCTGGCCGGGTGATGTCTGTCTGTAGCTCAATGGCCACGAGTGGTTCTTCATGGGATATATTGGTCTGGGCCGAGCGGAGTATCCTCGTGATTTTCCAATAGGACGGCCACGGCGAAGTGCTCTTGAACCCCCAAAGTCTCGTCTCAGAGTTGATCTGGCCTTTTTCAAACGAGTCCAGGACTGCCGAGAGACCCTGGGTGTTGGCCTCAGGTTTCAGCTTGATTACCACAGAAAATGAGCCGCCATACCATCTCTTGCTTACAAACACACAGTCACCGTTAGAGTTTCTGGTCTGTCCGGCCGGACAGAGAACACGTCTACAGGGCTCCTCCACCTAGAAATAATAATAAAAAAAGATCTCATCATGTGTGACATAAACCGTCGCAACATCCTTTGCGTTCTAATCGGTGTTCTAACAGCCTCGTTAGCCATTAGTGATAGATATTACATGGATATTACGTGTTCTATGATAGAACACCTAGTGGGTATTACCATTGGCTGGCGAAGATGTGAAGGGAATACATTTACGTAGTGGTCATTGCCCTTTACTGGCGAAGATGTGAAAAAAATACGTAATTTACATCACCCTTGGCTAGCGTAAATGTGCATAGAACACGTAATTGGCATCACCCTTGGCTTACGAAAATGTGCATAGAACACGTAATTGGCATCACCCTTAGCTAGCGAAAATGTGCATAGAACACGTAATTGGCATCACCCTTGGCTAGCGAAAATGTGCATAGAACACGTAATTGGCATCACCCTTGGCTAGCGAAAATGTGCATAGAACACGTAATTGGCATCACCCTTGGATACAGAAAATGTGAAATAACACGTAATTGACATCACCCTTGGCTAGCGAAGATTTGATTAGAACACGTCAATGACTTCACCTTTTGCTTTTTTTAAATCTTGATGGGCGTGGGTCCAGATAACGGTTTTATCACAAGTAAGTAACATCTACCCATTAAGATATGTAGGGATTTTTTTTTAAATGTTTGCTAACGTGTCTTAAGCGAACAAACGGTTGGCTGGGGTTCTTCAATGATTTCCGGCGACCACCAACGTCTATCAGAGATCCAACAACGTTTTCAAATTCGTAATTGCAAAGAAATTTTGCGCCTAACAATGTGTTATCAAACGCTAACCAGAAAGCGAAAGGTTGACGACGTCTTAAGATGGTCGAGGAGATTTGGAATCATTAACTCGATTAAGAAAAATGCGAATAAAACGTTTGATTTGGTTTTCATCTACTCATTTTACATCGATTGGGAAACAAGTTCTTTCAACTTAGATTAATCCCCATCGATTCTGCTTCATAGAAAATTCACCATACGCGCGCCGAATGTGTGGGCCAATGAAAGAACCAAGATAGAAAGACGCTCCCACTAGTCGAACTCAGGACCTTTGGGTTAATAGGCCGACGCTCTACCTCTAGACCACGGACACCATACGAAAAAACGTTACCCCCTTTAAAAAAAGAAAATCACTTTCGTTGTTTTTGCCAATAGTAGATCGCCTGCTCTAGAAATTAAACTTCTTATTTGTAATGAAACCATACTTCAAAGAAATGAAAATTACTGTCTCCCTGAATTTTGCATACCGAGAAAAACCTTGAACTTCAAAATTGGTTTACCGTAACCTTAGTTTTATTAGCGATAGAGCTTTTTCTGCTATTACGTATGACTTAATCACCACGTACATCGAGAGAAATGCTTCACTATGGTATACCACAGAAATAAAGGAAACACGACACTTTTTTTGTCTTGCGTATGGGTGTTCAGCTTTTATTGTCATGCCCGAAGACGCAACTTTTAACCCTTTCCTATTTTATAAAATTTTGGACCAGTCCAAATTCATAGGTTTTGCAGACGAAAATTTAAAGTGTATTTAATTTAAAAAATAACCATTCAGTAGGGTAGAAAATAGTGTGGAAAAAGAAGAAATTGCTTGTCAGAAGCATTTTTTTCTTTTTTCGCAATGTTTTCTCAATCATAAAATCCCAGACACGTAAAAAGCAGGGATTAAACAGCAAAGGGTAATAGACGCCCAGAATGTTCCGTTTAACAACATTCTCATTTGTTTTTTTTAAAATCTACCTTAGAACCCAGCAGTAATGTGTTTTTGATTTGGATACTTGTTTGCCAAGCCTTACGTGTGTTTCATATTTGTTATGTTCCAAAATCGATTTTTTCTGTTTGAGAGTAGACGAGTCTTCAAATATTGACCTGACGTCGCACCTTTAAAAAAAACAAATTGCAAAGGAGACATTTTTAAAACCTCAATTGAGATATATACTGAACTTACACATCAACGAATATGTTTGCACCTCACCATCATTTCGAATTGTCGGAAATGTCACGCACAGGCTCATTTAGTATTTTTAAGGTGATAGTGAAAATTAATAAAAAAGATGATTTGTGTCGCGTGTGTATGTAATGTGGATTCGGGGACACACAGAGTGAGTAATGATTGAATATTTTGATCTATGAGGCCTATATGATATGAGCCTGTGCGTGACATGTCCAACAATTTGACATCTGCCTGTGGTGCAAACATTTAGCAGCCCATTTCATGGATGAAACAGGAGAATTCTTAATTATCTGCATATACTTAAAGACCTTATTTTTCTACAAATCGCATAGTGAAGACTCTGGCCAGATGCACAGACTGACCTGAGTAGATTTCTTTTTGCTTTGCGCACATTTGAAATTGTTGGAAATGTCACGCACTCGCTCATATATATTTTAGCCAATGTATATTGATCCGTTCTGCTAAAAGTCAAATTTGTATAATTATGTCTGAACAAAGTTTTCGTTCACTAGTATTACTACGTCCTACAACCTGTAGGATCTTAATAACTTCGAACTAAAGAAGTGCCCATTAAATTCAATTTAGTATTTCTCAAGGCTTCTCTTCGTAAAATTACTGTTAATTTCTTAAATGGCGTGATACTAGAATTCTCTATCACTTGAAGATATATAATAAAGGTGCAATTTTTAATCGGGCATATGGATGATCCGCAAAACGTTGTCGAAGAATCAAGGCAAAAATATATAGACACAAACTATGTTTTTTATTTAAGTCCTCGCTATTTTAACTTGTAGTGCTATGCCGGAAATATGTGTTTTTAGGTAGTGACCTCATGACTTAGTTTTAACCGTACATATTAACCAGGCTGGTGGCATCTGTGTTTTATGCAATTGGGTTTAACATAACTTTTCAACATGCAGTCAGTCTCGAGACGGGTTTCGAGAATCATTCGACACATATTCCCCTTTTTCATACGTGAAGATCCAGTAGCGTAACGGGCGTAACTTATGACAATGTTATTTTTTTGAAAATTGACAAGGTAAATGATTTTTGAATGATTTAGAAGTGATATTGAGTAAGTGGAAGGGGCTTTTTTGAATGAAATTAAGGGGAGGTAAAACTCTATCGATAATTTCTTCAAACTGGTCGTAATTAGCGATAACTTATAACATTCCTTTTTTTAAAACAAATCAACGTATTTACCTGTTTTTTGCATCTTTTCGGAATAATTAGACGCTTTGAATTCCACATCCACCAACAGAGTCGGGCAATGATTTGAATGATTTGAATAAAATGTAGATCATTATGAACGATTAAGAAGCATTTTTATGTTATTTCTGTGCGTTTTTGAGTGATTTGAGTAAGTGTTTGGAATGAATGAATGAATGGAGCACTGATTAAGATATTAAAAATGTTTTTGGTCACTGATCAAATATTGTCAATGTTACTCACTTTACATTTTTCACTTTACGGATTTTCTAATCTTTTAAGGTAATGAGTCACAAACAGATAACTTACCGATGGCGACCCCCCTTCAAGACATGCTGTCGGATCCAATGCATTTTCTCTAGTCTCGTTTCGTGTTGTTATGAGGAACAGTGGAAAGGTGTCAAGGAGGTAGGTCAGCTTGAAGTTTCCAAAATCTTTGGCCGAGTCTATGTCAACAGAGCAGTAAAGCTTTTTAAGGATGAGTAGCCCGTTGCAAATCGCGCAGAAAACGTTTTGGTAGACCGCATTTCTAAATGCAACTGGAGAATTCAGACCAGTTTGGCATGCGCTTTTGAGTTCAAGCTTCGTCACATTAACTTCTGTTGGGATAACAAAGAAATCGTCGTCCAAATCCAGCGAGCACGTCTTCACAGTGTCCACAAAACACCGGTTGTCTAGTTGTACCGTTGAATTTGGGTAGTGGAATGAAACAAAACAGGTGGCAGGTAGTCCGCTATCTTGATTCAGAAAATCGAAGTGTTCCGAAAGACGTATTTCTCTGTCCGACCTTTTATCGTAGATGTTACAAACAAGTGTGGCTATCCAAGGGCTGGTATCAAACTCTCCGTGGCAACGAGCGCACTCTGCGCTTTTGTAGATCGTGTTTCGTTCTTTTGAGTACACGGGGTATAAATCACCCCATTGATAAATCTGTGTTGAATCGCAGGATGCCTTTTTATCATCATTCTCTGGTAAGATATTTGGACTCGCCTTGCATCCACCTTGAGGTTGTTCGGTAACCATCAGATATGCTGGTACGGTGGTTGGCCATGCGTCATCTGGAGTTCCGGTTTGGGAGTACACACATTTCCGCAACAATGTCGGCCCGTTAGTTTGCGGTTTCTTGGTAGTCGTACCAAAAATATCAAGGGGTCTACCTCTCCGGTTGGATATGGCTAAACTACGAGTAGGTATGGACGTTTTCTTCGCACTCACATCTTCTTTGCGTTTTGTAGTAACGTTGCTTTTAGAAAAGCAACAGGTCAGAGAGGCTTCACAATCTTCGTGACAGGAACAACCTGAAAAGGACACTGTGAAAATGAAGCGGGTATTGCATTTAATACATACGTTCATAGTACATGTATATAACAAGGCTTTGCAATACATTTTTTACTATTCTCTAGAATAAATATGAGTCCGTAGGGGGAAAGGGACCATCTTAGAACTTTATAGTTTTTTTTTCTCATTTTGCTGATGTCGCCAAAATTTTAAAAGTTTAAATCTTGCCATGACAATCACTTTCATGTTCAACACAGACATTTTGAAGCGTCCTTTTGGCAACTTTATAGTTTAAAACAAAGGACAACGTGTTTGAAAAAGTTTTTTCCAATCTTGGTGAGAAACACGTGCTTCAAAAAAAGGACACTTATTTAGACAAAGGCTTGTTTTCTTCATATCAAACTGAAACAATGTCTTTTTTATCGATAGCTCTTAAGAGAGAGAGAGAGAGAGAGAGAACATGCAACTATAGTGTCTAGATTATTCATTTCTTTCTTAACTCGAAAAAAAAAAATTCAGAAAGGTTATTCAATTTCAACACGTCAACCCAATATTTGACCATACTAACAGCAACCTACTAAATTTTTCCATGAAACGTTATCCGTTATGCCTCTGGAAATTTTACGAACTAAATCAATCAATCAAGAGGTCCGGGTTCGATCCCCGACGGCGGCACTCATCTTTTCCGCCTAATTGTCTCCAACCATTTGGTCGATAATCAAAGACCAATGTTTGATAGCAGCTGGAGGCAAGACAAAAATGTCGCGGTAGTAGCCTACTAGTGTAAGTAATGCCAGAAATACATTGTTAGATGCTTCAGCCGCTTCAAAATGACTGAGAGATTGTTGAACGCGGTGTAAAAGCTCTTTCAAACAAATTAATCACTAACATTTATGAAAGACTCGGATTATGAATCAATCGCCTGTGTCCCACCCACCCCGATTTTGTCAGAGAATTGTTTAAAAGCGAAGATCATCCCTATTCAAACGAAAGGCACAAGAAAAGTTGTACATTTAAAACATGTGTCGAATACTTTTTGAATCCTGTCTCGAGTCTGACGGCCACATGTTAAAGTTATGTAAACCCCGATTGCATAAACCTGTGTACACATCACCTTACGCGTTGGAGCACAGATGGGCAGTAGATTTTGGCGGTTTGTTAATGGCCTCCCTTGCACCATGGGGAAACAAAAACGGAGAATCACCTTGAAAACCCTCCGCGATTAAGAATATCGCGTGGGTCAAGATTGGTCAATCGTTTCATATTTAAAAAGAGTCTTTTTATTGCCTACGTTTCATATAGAGTCCTTGTATCACGCCATTTTCAAAATGAACAGTTGTCTGGAGAAGACAAGTCTTAAAAATAAGTAAATTGAAACTAAGTGCGCACTACTTTCTCTCGATGATATTAAGCTCTATTTAGATCTTACGGATTTTGATTTTTCACACTGTATAACACTGGTGAACAAAAATTCACCAAAAATGAGTGAGAAACCTTTCGACCTAATTCAGCGTGCAGACTAATGTTCGCAAGCAATCAAAATAGCTTTTGTAGTCAGACTTGTGTTTATTGCGGTATGAATTTATTTTCCGTCAATCAAAATGCTCGATGCAAATTGATAGACAATGCAAAAAAAACTATCGTGTATATTATAAATACTATTTCATTCTTGTGGGTTTTTTTCTTTTTCTCCGTATGTATTCAAATTTCAGATGGTGGTAAAATTGAAAGGGGAAATGGACGTATAAATCCATAAAAATGAAAGTCACTCATGATTATTTACCATAGAATGAAGCCTGTATTGACCTGGTATCACCTGTCTGATAACATACCATGATATCAGGAAATCTATTTCTAGAAATAATTTGCATTCACTTTAACCTGAATTTCTTTGATTTTCAGTGTTTATCATTAATAAGGGCTGAAAAACGACTGCGTGATGAATAGGATAACATGTTGATGTCTTAGAATACAAGTGCCTTCTGGTCTTCTGGTCTCGGCTGCGAGAAATTATCACGACTCGGCAAAACCTCGTCATGATAAATTCTCCCAACCCCGACCAGATAAGATTGATATTTTAAGACCCTAAAGTGTTATTCTCCATGGCCATTGTCGCCCCGTTCTGGTTAAGTTATCAAAAAAGGTGTGGAGGGGGGAGTCAGGCAGTCAAAGAATTCAAGAAGTAAAAGTGACCCGTCACGCGAAAATCCCTGGATTATCTGGGAGCTTTGTAGAATAAGTATTTGAAAAGGGAATTGGTTTTAGAACAGGCCAACCAGAGGTCGCATCTCAAAAAAATATTTCACATAAAGGTAGATTGATCATTCAACATTCAGAAAAAAAAACAAATTGCGAAAAGTTCGATCCTGGTCAGTCTGCGCAGTCCGCGCAGTCTGACAAGGGTCGACACTTTACGCACTACTAAGATGGTTAATTTTCGTGTGACGGGTCACAAATAAGAGCTGCGGTAAGAATAAATAATTTTTGATGGGATAGAATGAGTAATGCTTGCTGACCAGTCCTGCGTTTAGGATAAAAAAGGTGTTAACTGTTTTCAAATTGTACCCTACTTTGCACATATACTTGTGTGCAAAGCGGTGTATAAAAATATAAACATACTTAGTGTTTTGCATAAAATAAAATATCTAACGAGGTTGGGAGAATTGATAATTGTCGAGGCTCTGCTTCAAACAATACACTTAGTACGCTTTATATTTATCTTATAACCTCTATTTGTCTTGTTATCGTCGATTTCTCTAACTGAAATGCAAGTTTCTAAAAATAACCGCAGTATATCATTGTTCTAAAAATGACTATGTGATATCATAAAAAATATCATACGGGTTGTTATCACACGGATATTTGTATAGTTATAAGATAATTGGACAAACAGTTTGAACCGGATGTCTTTCTGCTCGCAGGGTAGGATCGACACTCTTAGCTAGTAATAAATTAAACCATTTTTATGTGGAATCCGAAATATTTCTGCTTTGGATTTTACATAAAGAGCCACCTGCGCTTCATCTTCACGAGTCAATGGGTATCGAATCAATAGCTTCTTTTCGAATACCAGATAAGTAAAACGTTCGTAACCCTTGGCTCGACAAGATGCCTGCGCTTGTGTGAAATCTTATCATAGTCTATACTCCAGCGTTCAGGGTGAAAAAAACGGTACAAACTGTTTGCAAACTAAACCCCGTTCTGCACGTTGAGCCAAAAAGTATGGAATTAAAAAAAATTACTGCAAGTTTTGCCCAGATTCTTAACCTGACAAAGGTTAAGAACCCGTAACACAGACAGGGCCGTAGCGGTAGGTACTATGGCGGATCTGTTTTAAATGAGATTGGATTATTGTGACCCTTCGCGCTTAAGTGGAAATTCCATTGAATTTATTTGAAAACAAAAATGTTTCCGGTGTAGGTCAACCGGATGTCATCTTCAAGAGATATATTTCACATGAAATTATTGACATGCTTTGACCTTTATTCAATGGATAAATAAGCGAATCTATTAACTTGCCATAGAGGAAGATCGGTGGTTACGGATACCTTCGTCTTAACCAAGTGAAGTGTGTTTTCATAGGATCGTAAAATATTAACTCTAGTAGTCAACGGATCCGTGGTCAAGAGTTGCAGGTCGTAGTGATTTGAAGCATATTTTTAGCGGTTCGAATCTGCACAAAGCCAAAGCTTTCTTCTTTTCTTTTGACAGTTCATTAAAGCGTTGCTTTCTCGTGTTTTCTCGAGGTATGTTTATATGAAACGTTATTTGATACAATCGTCAAATTGATGGTCTTCAATGCACGACAACTGAATGAGAAAATTGAGAAGCGTAAATCAGACTATAATTTTAAAGAGCAGCATGTATTTGATAAGTTTGAGAAATACACGAATGCAGATATGTTAACTTATTTATTATTGCCTGTGATATACATATAGAGATATTAGGTTTTGAAAAGAAATAAAGATGAATTAAACATGAAAAAAGAAAGAAATTAAAACAAGTAATCCGGAAAAAAATATATTATTTTCTATGAAAAAAGAAAATGAGAAAACACTCCGGGGTTCAAATCTATTTCAAAAGATTTATCTACGTTTATTTGATGCGCGTTAAAATTGTAAATAGACTGCAAAATATTGAAGAAAACATTGGGAAAAAGGAAGAAATTCCTTGTAGAAGAACAGGTCAAATTCATGCGTCTACAGCTTGTCGGGTCTAACCGAAGTCATTTATTTCGAAAATAAATATAAGTTAGATCAAATGGTGAACCTAAATCAAACTTTCTCGCAAAACCAGTTGTTTATCCGCGGTATCTGACCACCCTGTTTTAAAGGTCAACGTGGTCGTCGTATCACATAACAATTACACTTTATTAAAGAGACGCGTGTCTGATTGGATTCAGTCAAGGTGACAAGACATAATTACTTTATGCACCTTCGGAAATATAGTGAAATAACAGAATAGAACAGAACATATCCTTTATTACGTCTATGTACAACAAGGTACAATACGGACAATATATAATGAAATATATGACAGTAAAATAAGAGCTTCCGGTAAATATTACAAGAAAGATTAAAGACAAAATTTGAGAATGACAAAATTTTAGGAATGTTAGTGTTCGAGGGAAAGATGCTTTTTGTGACACAAGGAATTGATAAGTCTTTGCAAATTATGAGATAATTGATATTTTTGTCGTCATTGATCACTATATCTAAGGAAGAAATAAAATAAGTAAATAAGAGTCAATCTGCCCCTAAGTTAATGAGGAAAATGGACAAATGAAAACGTTTCAAAGGGCCAACTTATTTCTCACCCGGGCGGGTACTATTGTCCGCAATATCAGTGTATCTCTCAGAGAGCGGGCTACAAGCTCTAGACTGGTCCACATATCGACTATCAGAATAGCCTAGAACAGGCTATTCTGATATACGACAGTGAGACCAGTCTACGCCCGACCCGAAAGCGGGCGAGAAATAAGTTGGCCCAAAGTTGTGCCCTGCTTTGCGCGTGAGAACACGTACAAAATCGTGTCGATCATGGTAAACTAATTTTAAACGCAGGGTTTATAGATCTAATATTATCTATTTACATCTTTAGACAGAGTTACTTTTTACATTTGTGAGAAGCATACAGATGCTCGCTCATTTTTTTGTCTACCAAAGTACGCTATATTCATTTTCAGCCATTCAGAACGTTTATTTTGGTCGAAGAAACCAACAAATTAAATTATTACTGGATAATTCCGACGACCAGTGGGATTATCTGAATGATAAACCTCAATGCTAAATTGGATTAACTAGAAAATGTATCACTGTGACGTAAAATGAACGCGTGTAGAAGCGGAAGCAAAATTATGAAATAATGACGTATTCTACGTTAGATCTACATTAAACTAGAAGAGCATGGCTTATCTGTAACGTTATTTGGAGAGTAATCTTTTCATTATTTTGTCTCCTTTCAAAAGTAAGTCAGCAAGTAAAGCGTTGGGTTTTTTTGCAATCGTTAACATATTTCCGTTAATATTTCCAAAAAGTTGCCCAAGCTGAAGCTACGAACGTTTGGCTACCCAACGACGATTTAACGTTTCAAGTCCGAAATGACGTCTATCTATAAAAGTGAGTAAATATTTAAAAAAAAAAAAAAAAGACTTAATAAACGAGCCGTTACTAAGGCGTCGCCCTGCGAAGATAAAAACTATTGATTATACCATGGAATTTGAGCTCAAATGGACTCTTTCAAATAGGTACATTATTTTATATTTTACATATTTTTGTCTATTAAATTATCGTTTGAAGTATAATCCACGATTTTCCCCCTGGTAGGGCGGAGCCTAAGTAACGGGTCCATACACTTAAGATTAAGGTAAATCAGCATTATTATTTACTTCTAAAGATAGTCGACATAATTTACTTGAAACCGCAAGGCGTATGTTGGTAACCAAACCCTCGTAACTTCAGCTTGTCCAAGCTGAAGTTACGAGGCGTTGGTAATCAAACGATGACATGTTCACTCTCTCAATGTGTGTGAATCCTTTAGGTTTTAGGATACAGTTATTTGCATGATTACCGACGAACCCAAACTATTGAGAAGTAAACTCACCAAATTACGCCACGGTTAAGCCCCGCCCTGCCAGTTCATTATTTACGCAGAATACCAATCCGATGTAGTACAGATTTCTGTCCTCGGAATGCGATGCTATTTTTGGACTGGTCGCATCCTAGCAGTTACAATGAAAAATGTAACGTCCAAAATTGAGACTACAATCCGATGGATCGTCCACGTCAATAATAACAAAGGCTACACTCTTTTTGTTTAAATCTTGATAAGCGTTACACTGAGAAGATTATCCCTTTAAAACTCTCCTCCCCTTTTAAACAAAAATAATGAATTTTGATGTTAGGGAGAATATTCTCTGTAATCCGACACATACATTGTACTTCTATAGATATATTTATAGTAATTTGTCAATTATTTCACAGGTCTTGAAAATTGGTATACAGATAATTAATTAAGTTTCGCATTACTTATCAACTATATTTAGCTCTGTCAAGAGGAAAAAAAACCTCCTAGAGCCTTTAGAGAGTATGGCACAAAAGAAATAAGAAAACACAGAAACAAAACAGCTCTGTGTTCAGGATGTAAAAGCGTTTTGCGTGTGCTTTGAGATGATACCCCGCTTTGCACGTGCACATACGTGCAAAGCGGGGTATCATTTCGAAAGCGCTTCGCTAACGTTTCCATCCTGAACGCAGGGCAGATTTAACGATCCTGTGGAATCACGCTTCTCCCCTTTCCACAATATTTTCAACCACAAACGACGGCTAGTCTTCAAATTGAGCCCACTTTGCACTTTACTCTGCAAACTTTTTGAATTACGACAAGTTTAAATATTCTCAAAACGGGCAAGGTTTTAGCATCAATATTTTTTGTATTCTGCTTCGGTTTTCCGTCATACAAATCGTTGCGACTGGACAACAAAACCATGCTTTCATAATATTTGCCCAACTTAAATTACCGTATCTAATAAGAATCCTCTTTACAATCAAAGTGCTGTCAGCACTGTAAATCGGACATCATTGGGAGGCTGGGATAGTGCAATAGTTCGCCAATCAAAAGGGCTCAAATTTGGACAATAAAAGTTGGTAAAATATTTGCCCAATTTGTGATTTTTTTGTCTTAACACTTCATCTTTTCGAGGACATCGCCAGCTCATCCAACCTCGTGGGTCCGATTTTGAAAGTTTGCTGATTCGATAGCCCTCTGCTAGTCTAAATTATTTCTTAGCAGATTTTTTTACGTTGTTATAATGAGCACACGCCAAGCTAAAAGCTTGTCTGTTTATATTATTCCTCTCTCTAGAGTTTAAAAGCCTGTTTAGCAACAAAACATTTTTCATTAAACTATTTACAATTTTGATTAACAACATGTTTGTTTTTCAAGCATTGGGTTTTCCCAAATACTATAAATGCATTTTCCCTCAAGAAACACGTGAAATCGGCAACTATGCAACTATATCTTTGGTTTCTGACCAATCGATTAAATCTAGCAGCACTCTATGATTATTCATGAGTTATTCTAAAAATAGATCGCTCTTACTGCTATCCTATATCAGTTTATCGTATGTTTTTGTCGGTTCATTTGTTGTTGAATAATTTTTCTTCATACTCAAATTTGAATTTATTGTAAATAGGATTGGAGCGTGATCAGAGTGCTCATTGAAATCAAATATTTCAAAATTACAAAATTATTTCTATTTGTTAACACATAGTCAACAGTACTCATTCCACCAGTAGACTTCCCACGCTCCCTGTCAGAGTGCAGACGACCATTGACCAATGATAAACAACTTAATTGACACATTTCGAGCAGACGATGTCCATTGAATCTACTACTTGGTGTGAATTTACGCGTGGGTTTTAACCGAGAGATAATCATAACAGAATTTGATTGGTTGTCAGCCCTACAACTGGTAAATGACCGTTCGAGAAAAAATCAGAGTAGTAATATTGTAAGTGCTACAAATTTATTTTACAGTTAACCTATTGTACGTTTCAAATCCTTTACTCAACCGAAAATCTTGTTATAAACACTGAAAATACTAACTGGTAATTACTAAAAGCGAAAATTACATCAAATTTTGTATTAGCATCTTCTCTATTTGTCGAAAAGTAAATATTAAGATAAAAACAAAGTTTGTAGATTGTGACTGAAAAGGCCGTTTCTTCGGTGTTTGAAAACACATTATTTGGTTTGAACACATTGCTCAGAAGATAAAGGTAAAAATGTACTGGGTCAAACAGACTGGATTTCTGGAAACCGGTATAAATCTCCGATTTAAAAATACCACGGAATTTTTGCTGCCGCTAAGGCCTGGGACCTCCTGATCTGGAGTCGGATGCGCTACCAACTGCTTTTGTTTTGATGACGGTCTGTACAGACTTGGTCTCGACAACGGCACTAATCTTTTCCGACTATTTACCATCTGGAGGATAGGAAAGGCTATTAAGGTAGTACTGGTGTCAGAAATAACAGGATTTCGTTGTTATGTGCTCGGGCCGCCGCAAAATATAACTAAAAGATTGTTGAAAGCGACGTAAAACCCAATTTAAACAAACAAACTGTACATATCTGGGGCCGGTCTTCTTAAACATCTTAATGTCGTTTTTGCGTAAGTCAAAAGTTAAAGTTGCTTCTACAGTAGTTACTGAATATGGCATTCTGCCATGCATCATCTCATTGGAATCGTCTTCTAAAGACGGTTCTAATGAGATATTTCAAGACAGAATCTTACAATGAATGGCAACACGAGATATGATTTGTGATTTTGACTTACGGTTATTTTTTTAAAGAACTTTAGTAAAATGGGCCCTTGGAAAAGATTTGTTTGTTTGAATGGGTTTTACGCCGCTTTCAACAATTTCCCAGTAATATCGCGGCGGTCGGAGCACCTAACAATGGATTCCTGATATTTCTTTCACCTGTACTACCATTACACCCTTTCCTAGCCTCCGAAAGCTATCTCACATATGTTTACGATTATCTACCCATTGGTGAGAGACAAACGTCGGAAAGGATATTTGCCGCCACCGGTGATCGAACCCACGACTTCCAGATTGGAAATCTTATGCCTAACCAACTGCGCTATGGTGGCGGCCCTTGGAAAAGAACAGGCGGAGGAATGACTAATCAAAGTACTTACGGTGACAACAAGACACGGATCCAAACTCATCAAGAATTTCGTTACTCTTCATGTCTGATCTCGATCCGTCACAAATATCCACTCCAGGACACAGGATCTTCAAACTGGTCTCCATTCGAGCGTTAAATCCATATTTGTTAACGTCCCCGGCAATATTCAGCATTTGAGAGCAAATGCAGATAAATATTAAAGATGTAACGCAAGACATCTTTACTATTGATTGATTCTACTTTTCGTCCAAAATGTTTTTTTCCCTTTCCTTTAGTGAACTGTTCAAGAGCAAAAGTATGTACATAGCACTTAAATTGTGTATGGACAATTTCGGTGTCGAAAAAAAGATACTGATCCTTGCTAGACTGCACGTATGTTCACGTTAACCATTGGAGAAACTCTGATATTTTGATATCTTTTTCTTCATTTAGTATAGTCAGTAAAATACAGAGTTTTATTTGAGTCTGTGCGTGATATTTCCAACAATCTAAATGTCTATGAGGGGCAAACATTGAGCTGTGTAGACAGCCACTTACTTTAAATATAAAATTCCTTAGTGGTCTACAGATAACTTGAGACATTAACTATGTACAAAACGCAAAGTGAAGGCTCTAGTCAGACTGGGCGGATGCAAAGGCTGATCTGAGTCCTTGCTTTAGAGTTATTTGAAATTGATGGAAACCTCTCGCATAGGCTTATTTACTAGCCGGTGCATGACATTTCCAACAATTTCGGATCGCACAATCTGATCCACGTCTTTACTGCGCGCTCATTAGAAAGCTACGGAACCCGAGTCACTGTTCACAATCAGACAAAATTTTCATTTCATCGTAGGGATACTCGCGGGGGGGGGGGGGGGGGGGGGGGCTCTATGTCGCAATTACGCAGACATAAAATTTCATGCACAGTGTCATTTATTTTAAGGTAATGGACCCATAATACTTCTACAACGTTTCGTAAGACATAAACTTCGACAGTGTTAACCGAGATTTCCCTAATTATTTCATAAGGATACCTCGGTTAACATCGTGAAAATTCACGAGTTCTTAAATGTTGCGGGCCTAATACGGGTCCACTACCTCAAACCCCGCTTTGTGGTGTATTCGATCACATGATGTGACGGGCCTTACAAAATAGCTAACTAATTTTTTTTATTAGATAATAAAACTTTTTATTCGGTCAACAAATATGCATCAGGGCTCGTGTTTGACAAGTTTGATCCCCCCCCCCCCACCACATGATCGGGAAATATCATAATTTGACCCCTAGAAATTTCTCCCAAGGGGATCAAAATACTCCCTATTGCGTCATTTTGACCCCCTTGAGAGACCTCTTGAATTTCTTAAGTGAGGAGTCATGCATTGGACTCCTCAATATCAAACACTAGCACGAGTCCTGGTGCACGAGTGTACACTTTCACCTGACGGGGGCACAAATAAATTTGCAATACGTCATAAAATTTTAAGCATTTTTACTCTACGTTTTAAAATTTAAAGAATGGAAGAGAATTACTTGTCATAAGTTAAGCTTCGCTTATTCAAACAGTGAGGTAAAGAGTGTTTGTCTTTTCGTCTCACACCCCAATGAAAACTAAATCATCACATTCCTCTCTTAAATGTCTCACTAAGGAAATAAGATCGCTATTTTCGCCCGTCTAGGATATCTGTTTATCTTTTTTGTAATGCAACTATTAGAATCATTAAGGAAGTGGACCCGTAATAGTTCAACAACGTTTTTGAAGTAATGGACTTTAACAGTGTTAACAGAGGTTTCCTAATGATTTCCATTAGGAAACCTCGTTCAACATTGTGAAAGATCATGTGTTTCGACATGTTGCGGACTATTGGGGATCCACTACCTAAATATTTTTTAAACGCCGAGTATACAATCATGATAATCCACCATAACGCACAAAAAGCAAAAGTATGCATCCTAGGTTACCATGTGAAGTATGCGCATGTCCTAGCAAGAAAAAATATTTCAGTTTTTTTTTTTTTTTCGACACCGGTCATGTTATTATTTAATTTGCGCCAGTTATTAAGTCTGTATAAAATACAGAAAATACTAATACTATGCCTTTATCTCAATTTTCTATTAATCATTGCTAGTCCATACTTGCTGTCAATAACGTTATATAAATTTACAAGAACTAAACTAATTCAAGACAAGATCAAACCTCACAAATGGATAGTTTACAGTATGATTCTTATACTAATAGGCGCATATTTATCAATATACTAGTAATTTATTTGTGCCACTAGATGGCGATTTTGTATTCCGAAAAGTCACATGAACATTATTATGTTGCGATTCCGTCGGTAGGTAGTATTCTGCGTTATTAATGAACTGGCAGGGCGGGGCTTAGCTGTGACGTAATTTAGCGAGCTAACCTTTAAGTATTTTGGTTTCATTGAAAAGTTAGTCGGCAATAATCGTGACCGCGTGCAAATAACTGTATACTAAAACCAAAAGGATTCACGTACGTAGAGAAAGTGAACACATTTCATCGTTTGGTTACCAAAGCCTCGTAACTTCAGCTTGGACAAGCTGGAGTTACGAGGGTTTGGTTTCCAACCTACGCTTCACGGTCTCAAGTTAATTATATCGACTATATTTAGAAGTAAAAAAATACGAATTAACGCCGATTTACCTTAACCTTAAGTGCAACGACCCATTACTTAGGGTCCGCCCTGCCAGGGTATTTCTCGTGGATAATAAAACATCTGAACTCGTCGCTTTATATAAATGCTTCAGATATTTTTTTTTTTTTTTTTTAAAAAAAGAAAAATCCAGAGTGGCGCTGAATGGATAACCTGAATAATATAAATGGAATCGAAACAATCTTGCAATCAAAAAGGAAAGAAATCGCTTAAGGTTTGGGAGGAGAATCGTGTTTTTGATTTCAAAGTGAATATTAGCCCCCAACCTGCCACGCCCATATTTTGCCTCCAATCATAATTTTATGAACTTTAAAAAAAGGGACTCCTAAGAAGCAATCAGGTCAAGTTTGCTTGGAATAAGTACACCACTTTATGTTGTATAAAGACTCTAGGGTAAAATAAACCCCCCATTTCACACCCATATATGGGCGACTGTCAAAGTTTTTTAATAGGCTACTAATGAAACACTCAGACCAAGCTTTTATTGCAATTTGCCCACTGGCTTCGTCGGAGACAGCGTTAAAAGCCCTGCCACGCCCATGTTTTGGGCCATTCAAAATGTATTTGACAATTCAAGTAGAGAGTCACCTGAGAAACAACCATGCCATTATTATTGAAACTGGCCCAATAGTATTGGAGAAAATTTCTCAAGTTTTTAATGTTTTTAAAGGCATACGCGCGTAAATGATGCACCGCATAGCGGCGATACATTTCAAAATCAAGGAACATAACTCTGTTTGTTCTAAAATTGATGAAAATGGTTGTGAAACGAAGCCGATAATTTCCCGCCAGCTTGACGTCATTATTGTTGCTTCACGACGTCGGAACGTTGCCTGGCAAAAAGGCGCGCCGTTACAGCTTTATGCGAACATTAATAGCGTTACAGAGTCTTTTAGAGGTAAATGCTGCTGAAATTAGAACTATATGTCGTTTCTTTTCTGAAATATACATCTATTCCATTCATCAATGAGTAAGCGGATACTAGTAATGCTTATTGAATTTGAAATAAAACCCGTCACTCTTAAGCCTAGGCAGTTTTCATGCCTACACGTATAAATGCAGATCTATTTACTTTTCTTTCGTTGTTTGGTAGCTTATTTCATATTTTATAATTATTATTATTATTTATTTATTATTATTATTATTATTATTATTATTATTATTATCATTAAAGTTTTATCACTTGAGACTTGGGCCTATAGGATAGCCTAACCAATATTTTGTTCGACGAGTCGCAAGGTTTCCACTACTCGTTAAACCGTGCGATGGTCGCATCTTACTGTAACTAAGTCCATCTGAAATTGACCCCACTTAATCATTCTGAATCACTAGTGCAGGGCTTCATTCGTGGATATCCAAACCGGCTCAATCAAAACGCTCCAAAATCATTTATCACGCTCCGGAATTGATCGCAGTGGCTCAAATCATTCATTGATTTCATTGACCAGCGTGAGTTTTGAAAGTCTCTGATTGGTATGTGAAGACATAACAAATCTATTTATTTGATATTACGTCATTATATTTGATCGACAAGTTTCAACCAAAGATGTTGAATTCATTAAAAATCGCTTATTCCACTTATTCATTTCGATGTAAAATCATTCCTTTTGTCTATTTAACGATGTTCTTAGCTGTAGGACGCCGCGATTTTATGGTTAACAGACGCTGTACGAACTCCGCAAGAAAAATTTTACTAGGATAGAATGGTAGGCCCTTGTTCAACTTTAATGTCTTCTAAAGACTGTAGACAGGACAAACTTAATTTGTTTATTTTTTTTTTTTCGTATAATCATCATTTTAACTTTTCGAAACCATTAAATAAGAAAATAATGTGGCAAATGCGTGCGTTTATGGTTTTACTGATATCAGCAGTATTATAGGCATTTTGTTTCAACATCTTAAGGTGTCAAAAACTCGTTACTACAGCAATTTTTTATCTGAATTTTCAATGCTTTGGTCACCCAATGACAAACTAATCCGTGTTTCCCCTGTTTTGCTTCGTCTGCCTATTTATTTATTTATTTATTTTTTCATTTTATCTATAGTTCAAAGCGCCTCTGTCTTTATGAATCGAATAAGAAGAAGAAGACATGTTTTTGCTTAAATATGTTGCCTAGGTCTGTAAAATCATTTTAATAAAGCAACACGATTCTGCAAAAATACGACCGACGTTCAAGATAAGCGCGATGCGTTCTTTTGCGGATAAACACAGAATGACGTCGCCAACGTTGATTTCCGACGTCGCTGTTTAGAATCCCTACGGTTGCCTCGGAAATAGGCGCATTGCTCTTAAAAAAGCACGGTGACATATTGATTTTTTGTACGATCTAGATTGGATTTGAATGCTCTATAAGTGTGCTAAATTTTAAGGAAAACTGTCGAGCAGTTTTGATTATTTTTACGGTTAAGTACAAAAAATTACGCGAAATTCTGGGAAAAAAATACTTATCATTTAATACGCCCAACCGCGTTATATCCCATCGGTTCATGGACGAAAATTTTAGCAAAGCCTACAAAAATGTATCAAATAAAACCCGTAATTTCATCCTTAAATGTTTCAGAAACTTTTATTTCAAAAGAGTATTTTATGTCAGAGAAAACGGGGATTAAGCGAACTATACATCGATCTTCAAAATCACTCGAAAATCAGTGAACAATTGTATGGAAATGCGTTTTTTCAGGGGTCAATTTCTCAAAAGCGGATACGGTGACCCCCGAATTTTTTTGCATATTTTTGCTCAAGGTATTTTAATTGACAAATATATAAAATAACACAAAAATCTGTCGACAAAACTATTTGCGCGCGTATGCCTTTAATGCTTCCCATATTTGGAGACCAATCAAAATTTCATTAACAAGTTAAATAAGGTTAACCATTGGAATATCCATACCAAGTTTCAATAAAATCGGCCCATAGGTTTAGGAGGAGATGTTGTTAAAAGATTTTTAAAGTGAAAATTAACTAAAAATAAGTCCCGCCCTGCCAAGCCCATATTTTGGGGACAATCAAAATTTCTTTAACAATTTAGTAAAAGGGACATCCATGGAATATTTATGGCAAGTTTCGTTTAAATACACCCATTGGTTTACGAGGAGAGGAAGACGGGCGGGCGGACGGACGCCATTCGGAACACCACTCGGCCAATCTCACGATCAACCTCGGATGTACATAGACGGACTATTTTAAAAAGTACGTGAAAACCATTGAAAAACTCGATAACGTCAGTTACAATGGCGTTAGCCCTCGAAACTGTGGGTGAAAACATTCGACGTCGCCAACGCTACTCGTTAAAGTCACCGACGTGAAACCATCGAACCCTAATATGAATATCTTTAGATTCTTAAATAACGGCTGAAAAAATCTTAATTTTTGAGAATGAATCGTCATTCTCAAAAATTAAGATTTTTCAGTCGTTATTTTCTGTAAAAGATATAAACTACAGTGCTAGTTTTCTTACACTGTTTCCGGCTAACAAAATGCACGATTTCGTTACATGCCCATCCGCCTTACATAAATCCGAGGTCTGTTGTAGTTTAAGGAAATGGCCGAGTGATATTCCGAATGGGACGGTCACAACGCCATGACAATAGCTCACCGGCCTTCGGCCAGTGGAGCTAAAAATTGCCCAATTAACGTCATGTATTAAATTCAGATGTCTAACCCTTACTAAAAACCAAAGAATTTAAGACCAAGTTCAATGAGTTCGCACACGTTAATTCAATGTGCGTTTAAATTGATAATAGACTGCAAATTACTGAAAAAGGGAGAAATTGCTTGAAATTCGGAAAATGGTTATATAAACAGGTATAATCTATGATAATTGCCCTGAAAGTGCGGGGCCTAGTAACGGGTCGTTGCATATAAGGTTAAGGTTACCTGAAGTAACAACTTTGTTTTATGAATAATACATTTTAAATCTTTACAGAATTGAAGTTTAAGTCTATTGTAAATTTCTTTCTCATTTAGACAGGTTTTCTTGTAGAACGGGTCAAATATATCTTTTTCATAAGAGCTCATTTTTTTTTTACTCTGTGAACTTTACAAAGGACAGTGCTCTAAACGTCAACTCACGACTAATTACCAATGTCTATAATTGAACCATACCAAAAGTTTAAGCCCCCCATTCTTAATAAACTATATACGGAAATATTATTTTTGATGAAAAGAACGCTCCCACTGAAGTAATTTCCAGTATTTGTTAGATGCTCGAGCCGTATAATGACTTTCTCAAAGGGGTGCTCAAAACATCGTACGTAAAGCTTAATCAAGATGTAAATAACGAGATATTTGTCGCCAAGTGACGATATTTTCTTAACGTGACTAGTAACGATGCAGGTAAACTTTTGCGAACCATGCTAATTGAACAAGATCATAGGTCAGGCGTGAAGGGACCTAGTGGGTAGTGAGTAAAGTGTGGATCCTAGGCAGAGTGCGCGGACTATATAAATGAAATAAGTAGAAAGGTAGAAAGGTCATTCTAGATTCAGAAAAATACAAATTGTGTATAGTTTTGAACCTGGCCAGTCTACGATTCTGCGAAATTTACTCGACGGGTAAAAATAATCGAGACCGGACTAAGTTGAAAGCAAACAACGCGGTTAACATCCTATTCAAAACCATTCTAAATCGCTCACTCGGTGCTCGAATCATTCGTTACAAACACTCACTCAAACCTCCCAAAAATTACTAGAAAAAATTACAAACAGCTACAATCAAAATATACTATATATATAATAAATAGAAAATAATTGCAATTTCACTGACATAATCAAAAATGTACGCGTCCGATTGGATCTTGACGAAATGTGAATTATTTTTAGAAATTGTATACTTATTGCATTAAAGGGAGGCAATACATACCGCTAATTTTGTTCAGAATGAACAAATTAGCTGTATTGCATTACCTCCTTTTAATTTCACTCAATACTCACTCCTCGTCCTCATTCAACTTCATTTTTAAATCATTCAAAAATCATTCGCGTTGCAATTTCACGATGTTTTTAACAATGCAAAATGCCAAAAGATGTCACGTTGTTTCCGTAGCAACTCAAACAAATACTTTGTGATCCCTCGGAGGAACCAAACAGTTGATTATTTGGTTGAGATACGGCCAGTATTTTTTTTTCTTTTATGGGGTTGGCGGTTATGAAAGATGTCCAAACAACCAGTCACAAAGAAAAATCAAAGCACTGAAAGTACTGATGGTGAACGAACCTGGTGGCATTCTAGAGTGATATATTGAATTCAATTAGAAAAGTGAAATTACGAATGTAAAAAAAAGTGGGAAGAATTGTCTCGACAAAATTTCCGTTATTCGCAAATTTCACTGCAAATTCAAAGAAAGGGAAAATGAGGAAAAATCCTGTTAGAAAAATATTTGTTAGAATATGAGATGTTACTCACTTGAAATAGGTACATTTATTAATTAAACATAAATGGAGAACACGATTTATTCCTATCTAAAACTGTCTTTAACCTATATTCAATGGTGTTTGTTTTTACAAAAGTAGTTGGTATCATGTTTAAGCTTATTTCAAGTAAATTTGTTGTATTTGTTTTAACTTTTTTAATTATCTTTGTTTCTTCTCAGAGGATGAAAAGGTCTTTGAGTACCAACCAAAGAAACACCTATGAATATCAGTCAGTCCTGAACTGTACTCATTGTTTAAAATTATGATTTGTTAACTTATTAATAGTATTTTGAACCATAACATGAGAGATTAGTTTTTATCATATTTGAAGCCATAACCACTTCCGTTGTTGACACTTATGTCGTTATTTAATGTTGTAACACGGCAGGATGAGAAATATTTAGGTATAGGTTAAAGGAGGTCTAGTGCCCTATTACTATAATTCATAGATAATTTCTGTTTAAGGTTTAGAAATTAAAGTATAACTTTTCATATTAAACAATTGCTCCATAGTAAATTGCATACTAAAGTCTTTATAAAAAATATTTTTGTAACGTAATTTTTACATCAAAAGCGTATAAGAATTTTATTTAAGAAGTTTATTTTTTAAAGGGAGGTAATAATTGCATGACTATGTCTATGACTATGTTTATAATACAATGTTTTTTTTTTCCTTCCGACTTTCTTTCCAAAAAGAATTGAGAAACCTTAGAATTGTCGGTTTATTTTTTGCACGAGAACCTATTGTTTACCTTCAAGAGTTTGGATGCTTGTAAAGTCACTCACTATCGATATCTTATCACAGTATTGCGGCTGATATTAGACTTTCTGATCGGGGCTAGTTTTTGCTTAAACTGTAGTTAACCAATTCTAAACGTATTTTGGGAAGGATTGAGCCAGTTTTTATTCATCGATTGAGACTTTTATGATTTCTGTAAAAAACGCAATGACTTTTCCAGAATAATTTAACAACTAAACCCGCCTGTCGAATTGTAAACAAGTGCATGACGGATCTGGTCCCCCCTTGACCACGGCAATATCTACTCGTCAATTGGAGTGGTATCTAGGGTAAATATTTAGCTATCATTTATTCAATTTTCAAATAGAATTTTGAATTGATATGGTTTTACAGATTGAAAAAATGCAAAGTAGAATGGTCCCAATGAAATATCTTCCGTTGCCTGTCGCATTTGGTATTCGGCAATATTCGCTTCTGAGACAGACGAATGCGAAACGTTTTCGCTGGGAATAAGTTCACCGAATATTCAAGTGTATCCTTACAAGCCCTACTTCAGCCAACGCAATTTTACAAAAAAATCTTAATAGCGGCGTTCATCCATTTTCAAATAAAAGTACAAAAAAGGTTGTACATGTAAAACACATGTCGAATCATTCTTAAAACCCGTCTCGAGACTGACTGTCGCTAGTTGAAAAGTTATGTAAATCTAATGACACAAGGTGTCTTGATGTGTCATTCGTCTCGATTCGGCCGATTCCCGTAACCTACATTTAAATCGGAGCCGTCGGATTGATTGATTGATTGAATGGGTTTTACGCCGCTTTCAACATTATTTCAGTTATATCGCGGCGGCTGGAGCACCTAACAATGGATTCCTGGTATTTCTCACGCCAGTACTACCATTACATCCTTTCCTAGCCTCCAGCTACTATCTCACATAGATCTACGATTATCGACCAATTGGTGAGAGACAAATAGTCGGAAAGAATGAGTGCCGCCGTCGGGGATCGAACCCGTGACCTCTAGTTTGACAGTCCGACGCGCTACCAACTGCGCTATGACGGCGGCTCGAAGCCGTCGGAGATCGCCCGAGTATTGCCGAATGTAAGTTCAAGAGGACATGACCTAAATAAACACGTATTTCCGGCTAATTACTACAAGTTGCACCAGCGAAGGCTTGGGTAAAAAACATAGTATCTGTCTCTACGGTGTCTAGACACAAACGTTGTTTTTGCTTTAAACTCTCGACAAGCTTACGCCGATCAAAAATCCCTTGATAAACATTGCAAGATCATTTTGTGTTTTTCAAGGCGAATTTTCATTATTTTCACTTGATAAAGAATACTAGCAACACGCTATTAAAGAAAAAAACAGTGATTTTGCGGAGAAAAATATTGAAAGATACTAAATTGAATTTTAAGAGGCGCTACTTTATATTTCAAATGTATTAACATCCAACAGGATTTTCCTGACATGGTATATAACACTGGTGAACGACGTTCGTTCACCAAAAATGTTATTCGCAAAAATGACTGATAGACGGTCAGACTCATTAACCATGCTGTTTGTTTCTTTATTTTTTCAATTAACTTTTGCATTTCTTTTTTCTTGAAAACCAATAAACTGATAAACTAACTCTTCCATCCAAGAGATTTCGAATGGACCTTTTTTTCTTCATTTGGATTTTAACGCCATTTTTAGCAATGTTTCAGTTAAGTCGAAGACGCAAGAATACCCAACAATAGATTCACGAAATGAAGTGTAAATCGATCTTACTCGAAAAAACGAATATTTTTTAACTTTAGTGCAAAATGAGACAAAATGTGTAAGTTTACGGACACATTTTGTTAAAGCGTCATTTCGCACGTGATTACTAAATGCAAGTTCATGATGGCGTCATTAATTAGGCTCCTTTTAAATTAGGTCAGCTAGGTTGATATAAAGTCAAGCGGGTATAATTTTTTTTTAATATGACCTACGTCGCGGGAGTGAAATAACTTCGTTGAATATTTTTGATATTACACGGGTGTTATAACAATAGTAGAATAACAGCGCAAATGAGCTCAGAGCGAATAGCAACGCTATTTTGTAACCGCGAAGATGACGTCATAATGTATATATTGTGACGTCAGTTTCAAGCGGCGTTATAAGTTTCGCGGAAAAGTGAAATGTTGAATTTCATGAATTCTGACGATTTTTCGCAAAATTTCGGGTCATATTATAAATAAAATATAAAATTTGTGCTCATAAAATACAGAATTTATTAAACTCGTCATCTAAAACGGATAAAAACTCGGCGCGGCCTCGTTTTTATCTGTTTATAGATGACTCGTTTAATGAATTCGGTATTCCATGACAACTAATTTAATATCCTCTATATAATTAATTAGGCGATGAATTTACCAACTGATAAGCCTTACTTACCGCTATTCCTCGATAATCTACAACTAGAAAGCCATGAATGGCTTGAGTCGCTCCACAGGCTTGAAATTCTTGTAAAAGCAAATAAATGTTTTGACTAGATTTTTAGATATTTGGGGTTCTACTGATGTTGAAAAAGATTTTCAAAGTTTCTTCTATATAACAGATAGAGAAATGACCTCTGCTATTAAAAGACATATTTTTCATCAAATCAAAATAATTTTTGGCTGCATGATAATGGGTCACCAAAAGATCATACCAAAAATGTTTGATTGATATCCATCAGTTACATTCTGAGAAAATGTTTTTCATAGTTTCCACTATTTAACATATTGAGAATTGACCTCCACCCAAAAAATGTATATTTTTCATCCAATCAAAATAATTTTTGGAACATTGATAAAGGGTCACTCAAGAATCATTCCAGTGAAATTTAGTTGATATCCAAAAATCAGATTCTGAGAAAATGATTTTCAAATTTTCCGCTATATAACATATAGAGAAATAACCTCTGCCCATAAAATGCATATTTTTCATCCAATCAAAATAATTCTTGGTACACTGATAAAGGGTCACTCAAGGATCATTCCAGTGAAATTTGGTTGATATCCATCAATTACATTTTGAGCAAATGATTTTCAAAGATTCCACTATATAACATAAAGAGAAATGACCTCCGCCCATAAAATGCATATTTTTCATCCAATCACAATAATTCTTGGTACACTGATAAAGGGTCACTCAAGGATCATTCCAGTGAAATTTGGTTGATATCCATCAGTTAAATTCTGAGAAAATGATTTTCAAAGTTTCCACTATATAAAATATAGAGAAATGACCTCCGCCCATAAAATGCACATTTTCCATCCGATCACAATGATTTTTTGAAGACTGGTAAAGGGTAACCCAATGATCATTCATGTAAAATTTAATTGGTATCTATTAATTAGAATCTGAGAAAACTCACTTTTTACCATATTTGGAAATTAGCCACGCCCATTAAATCCATGTTTTTCATTGGATCAAAATTTCTTGAACAACTTTGAAAGAGGGTCACCCAAGGATCATTTCTGTGAAGTTTGGTTGAAATCCACCTAGTAGTTTCTGAGGAGAAGATTTTTAAAGAAAAGTTTACGACCGGACGGACGCACGGACGGACGGACGCACGACGGACACAACGCCATGACAATAGCCCCAGTGGCTTTCAGCCAGTGGAGCTAAAAATCATTAAAGACGTTTTTCTTCACTGCCTAGTTTCCCTTTTATTTATTTCTTAATAATCATTACTAATTAATGTCAAATCCCTCGTGTACTTCGAATATAATTAATAGATAAATTAGAAGGGGAGATTTTCATTTAATGGTCAAAAAGTGTCATCAAATGGTCAATTGGATATCTTGAACTCTCCAGGTAAACATATTGTTAATCAAAAGAAAGGAAATATCTTATAATGAAGATTTTTTTTCTCCTTACCATTTAATCTTTTTTGTTAATTTGAGTCTACTTCGGAAATAATGAGTTTCCTAGTTCCATTAGGTGCATGTAAGTTGAAAAGAGAGCACTGTAAATACTGACTGGCTTTAATAGACACTATTTTATTGACGTAAACTATACAGTTTCTTGTCAAACATACAAATATTAACATTGAAATACAAAAATCATTCTGAAAGGTCTATTAAGAGGGGGTAAGGCCGGTCTAAAATCTTAATTCATCAATGAAAGCCTTTGTTGTTCGTACTCAGTACTCGTACTCTTTTTCGGAGAAAAAAAAATTCAATGTTTACCAAAGTAAGTACATGTAGTAGTTTTGTGTGATAATTGATGAAATATTTGAATATGAAATTCAAAACATCCCGGCTATTTGTACATACATGTATATTACTAGCAACGAATTCTGATTATAATGTTTTTTTTACTGCCAAGGATTTCGTTTCGTTTTTTGGTGAACGAACGTCGTTCACCAGTGTTATATACCATGTCAGGAAAATCCTGTAGGATGTTAATACATTCGAAATAAAGTAGTGCCTCTTAACATTCAATTTACTATCTTTCAAGAGATTTCCCCGCAAAATCACTGTTTATTTCCTTAATGGCTTGAAACTAGTATTTTTCATGAAGTGAAGATACTGAAAATTCGCCTTAAAAACACAAAACGATCTTGCAATATTTACCAAGGGAATTTTTGATCGGCGTAAGCTTGTCGAGAGTTTAGAGCAAAAACAAAGTTTGTGTCTAAACACCGTAGAGACAGATACTATGTTTCTGACCCAAGCCTTCGCTGGTGCAACTTGAAGTTATTAGCCGGAAATATGTGTTTATTTAGGTCATGTCCTCTTGAACTTACATTCGGCAAAACTCGGGCGATCTCCGACGTCTCCGATTTAAATGTAGGTTACAGAATCGGCCGAATTGAGACGAATGACACCTCGAGTCATTAGAAACGGTAACCCGGTTTTACATAACTTTTCAATACGCGACAGTCAGTCTCGAGACGGGTTTTATGAATTATTCGACACGTGTTTTACATGTACAACCTTTCTTGTACCTTTTATTTGAATAGGGATGAACGCCGCTATTAACATTTTTTCTGTAAAATTGCGGTGGCTTAAGTAGGGCTGGCGTTATCTTTTCCAAAATACGTTTAGAAGTGGTTAACTACAGTTTCAGCAAAAACTGGCTCCGAGCAGAAAAGTCTACTATCAACCGCAATACTGTAATAAGATACCGATAGTGAGTGATTTTACTGGCATCCAAACTCTTGAATGTAAAAAATAGGTTCTCGTGCAAAAAATAAACCAACAATTGTAAGGATTCTCAATTCTTATTGGGAAGAAAGTCGGGAGGAAAAAAAATATTGTATCATGCTTATGCTATTTGTCAGACATAGTCATGCAATTGTTACCTCCCTTTAAAAACAATTTCTTAAATAAGTCCTTATTCGCTTTTGATGTGGAAATAAGGTTACAACAATTTTAATAATTATAAAGACTTTTAGTATGCAATTTACTATGAAGCAATTATTTAATATAAAAAGTTATACTTTAATTTCTAAACCTTAAACAGAAATTATCTATGAATTTTAGTAAAAGGCACTAGACCTCCTTCAAGCTATACCTAAATACTTTTCTTCCTGCAGATAGCCTGTGTTATAAAATTGAATAACGACATAAGTGCCAAATACGGAAGAGGATTTGGCTTCAGATATGATTAAAATGAATCTCTTAGGTTATGGTTTAAAGTATTATTAAAAAATTAACAAATCATTACTTTAAACAATGAGTACAGTTTAACTCATGAATGACTGATATTCATAGGTGTTTCTTTGGTTGGTACTCAAAGACCTTTTCATCCTCTGAGAAAAACAAAGATAAATAAAAAAGTTAAAACAAATACAACAATTAATCTAATTGAAATAAGCTTAAACATAATAACAATTACTTTTGTAAAAACAAACACCATTGATTATAGGTTGAAGATAGGGTTAAATCTTTATTTCCATTTATGTATAATTAATATTTGTACCTATTTCAAGTGTGTAAAAGAAATTTTCACGGAGTAACAACCTATATTCAAACAAATATTATTCTAACAGGATTTTCCCTCTCTTTCCCTTTCTTTGAATTTTCAGTGAAATTTCCGAATAACGGAAATTTTGTCGAGACAATTCCCGCCCCCCTTTTTTTACATTCATAATTTCTCTTTTCTCATTGAATTCAATATATCACTCTAGAATGTCATCAGGTTCGTTCACCATCAGTATTTTCAGTGCTTTGATTAAATCATTGTAGGGTAATTACAGTAGTTGGCCCGCAACATTTTGAACTAATGATCTTTCACAATGTTAACCGAGGTAACCGAGGTTTCCTAATGAAATCATTGAGAAATCTCGGTTAAAATTGTAAAAAGTTCATGACCTCCAAAACGATGTACAACTACGTATCTATGATTCAAACGCCTACATCAGATATGACGTTTTAATCATTTTTAATTGAATGGGGGTTTAACGCCACGTTCAACTGCGACGGGGGATCGAACCCGGAATCACATATGTTGATTGCGAGCTACTATATTCACTAGAGCCATTAGCCTGGCTCCCAGGCTGTCAGTTAGTTTTAAAATTAATAAGGTAGACCACTCATGTGTAAGTATTTTATTTCAAATGACCTCCCATATTCTCAAAAACTGATCGGCCAGTCAAAGAATATAAGCTGATAAGAATTTTTTTTTCACTTGTTGAATTTTGCTTAATTTTTTACAATACTTCAGATCAGTGGGGCGGGAGCCAGTCTATAGAGCCATATGTAAAGCTTAAATGAATATGAATAAAACAAAACTTATCTTTGGTATAAGGAAAGAGAATAGAAGAAAATATGCGTTGTGCAGTTTTGGTGAACAAAGTTTTAGTTAACAAGTGTTACTACGTAAGGAACACCCAGTAGGTTCTTACTAGCTTCAAAATAAAGTAGTGCCATTTAGATTCAATTTAGTATTTCTCAATACGTCTCTAACCAAAATCACTGTTTTTAAAATTCATTGATGGCGTGATACTAGAATTCTGTATGAAAATTCCCCTTTAAAATACAAAATGAAGTTGCAATTTCTAAACAGGCGTATGGATCATCCGCTTAAGCATGTCGAGTGATTAGAGCAAAAAATTTTGTGTATAGACACATTCTATGTTTTTGATCTAAGTCATCGATAGTGCAATTTGTAGTAATATTCCGGAAACATGTGTTTTTAGGTCTTTTTTCTCCTCATTTATGAGCAGAGCTTGTTTCCACATATGAAAAACATTAAATCAACATTTGAAAGAAATGATACTTTGGTGGCTTTATTTTACAAGAAAAAATTGAATTTTTGAGTTCATTGGTACTGTTAAGAACATCGTGAAATTGACATTCAGCTCATTCAAAACCATTCTAAATCGTTTACTGAGCGCCCAATTTGTTCATTCCAAACATTCAAACCATTCAAAAGAGCTTCAAAATCATTAAAAGGAAAAGATAAACAACTGCATTCAAAAATAAATTTGTTTAGAAAAAAATAAATAATCCACATTGTCAATTTCACAATGTTGTTAACTGTATTATCGATTGGACATATTTCCATATAAAGCCTATATCAAATAGTTTTTAACTATCTCCGTCACCTTACAATGCGAGCAGGGTTGTTCACCGCAAGCACTTTCAGCATTTGATTTTTTAATGTCAGGTCAAAGCAAATCTAAGAGTATTTCAGTTTAAGCCACAAGTGCAAAACCGCCGTACTGCATACTGTCAGTTGAATTCTAAAATAACATCTTAACAACAGTTTTTCTCAAGGGTTTTGAAACTACATTGAACATTCTTTTTAGATACAGTCAAAATTGTATTAAACATCGGTTGTTAAAGAGAATGGTCGCCATGTACACATTTTTATCAATGAAAATCATGATTTTAATTAAATATGTATATTATTGCGAATTTCACAATGACCCTATGTTGTAAACACTCATTAAAGTCGCCTCAATGAGATGATTCTATTGAGTTTCAACAACATAGGTTAAATTTACGATAATTTTTATGCGAAAACTTACTACTTGAGTTAGATGCTTTAATACATGTAACCGGAAGGAGATTTTGTGAAAAATTGCTTAACAGATGTGGTCGCTCGAGCAAGATTGACTGTCCTCGATACAATTTCGCTGTTTTCATGTCCAAGTGAGATGTAACTAATTCCGTTGTTCGAAGGTATTTAAAGTAAATGATCTCTTCTAAATGAATCCTAACCTAACTCGAACCAGAAATTGATTTATACTTCAAATATCTAACAATATGAATTTAAAACAGAATGTTTTTGTTAAACACAAATGTCATCGCCACTACCATTTTCAGAAATTTAAAGCACATTTGACCTTAATAAATGACCTTGGAAAGTAGTACCAACAGAAAGGTCATGTCACAAGCAACACTCGATTAAATATGCAGGGCCATGTCCCTTGCAAATCAAGTTTTACTTTCTTGGAGACAAATGGACAAACAAAAAACACGGGTCAAAAACAATATGCTCCAGATCTATCGATGCTGGTGCATGAACAACAATAAGTGCGTTTCATTTTTGGCGGACGTTTACGTTCACCAGTGTTAATACCGCGTAAGAACAATCCTGTCAGATGTTAATAGGTTTTCAAATCAGTAGTGCTCACCTAGAAATGTATCCGTCTGACAACTATGCATTTTAAAAATGGAGTGAAACAGGGAATCTTCATAACTTGTTGAAGCCTCAAACACATCTTTAAAGTGCGAAATCAAATGCAATTCTGAGATCAGGTGAACGTTTTGCTTGCGTAGAGCTACTTTTCAGGCAGAGTGAGTAATTTGCCCTTGTTTCCCAATAGTCTATGGGAGGTCACTCATGAAAACTTGGTGAATGGAATTACTGGAATGGTAACCTCCCCTGACACTACTAATGTATGTATAAAAAACATATTTTTTTGATAGAATTTTTTTAGCTCATCCGAGCACATCTTTCTCAAGGTGAGCTTTTGTGATCATTGGATGTCCGTCGTCCGTTGTGCGTCGTCAGTTGTGCTTCGTACGTAGTCAGACATCAACAATTTTAGTGTTTACACCCTTGAGGCCACAAATATGGACACTCATCATCAAACTTTGTCAGAATGTTTCCCAGGTCACAAGAATTAACCCTATAAAAATGGGAAGGATCCGTGCCATATCAAGGGAGAAGGGGCCTTAAAGACAATTTTTTTGTTTACACTTTAGAGGCCACAAATATGTGTTTCATGATGAAACTTTGTCAGAATGTTTGTCAGGTTACAAGGATGAATCCTATTGACAAGAGGACCAAGATGGTCCTAGATCGCTCACCTGAGTCTCTATGACCCCTGGGACATCACATTAATTAGATAGGCTGATGTCAAAAAGAAGATAATTGCCTAAGATCAATATCATGGAACGTTTTCAGCAAAGAGCAAGACAGATATGCCGTTTTGCTCTTTGATTCTATGTAAAAAGGGATGCACCCGTGTGGACCCCAAAAGTGACCCCAGGGTCTTGATATGAACAAACTTGGAAGAGGTCCATAAGATGATGCTACATTCTAAATATGAAAGCTGTCTGCCTTCTGGTTTCAGAGAAGAGGATTTTTTAAGGTTTTTCCATTTTCACCCATCGTGCTCAGATGAGCTGAAAGGGATGCGCCTGGGTGGAGCCCAAATATGACCCAAGGGTCTTGATATGAACTAACTTGTTAGGGGCTCACAAGATGATGCTACATACCAAAAATGAAAGCAGTGTGCCCTCTGGTTTTGAACAAAGAAGATTTAAAAGATTTTCGCTCTTTGATTCTATCTAAAAAGGGTTGCACCCGGATGGAGCCCAAATATGATCCTAGGGTCTTGTTATGAAAAAACTTGGTAGAGGTCCACTAGATGATGCTACATACCAAATATGAAAGCTGTCTGCCCTCTGGTTTCATAGAAGAAGATTTTTGAAGATTTTCATTTTTCTACCCTTTGTGCTCAAAAGAGATAAAGGGATGCACCCGTGCAAAGCCCAAATATGACTCAAGGATCTTGATATGAACAAACTTGGTAGAGGCCCATTAGGTGATGCTACACACCAAATATTAAAGCTGTCTGCCATCTGGTTACAGAGAAGAAGATTTTTAAAGATTTTCGCTCTTTGATTCTATGTAAAAGGGTTGGGCCCGGGCAAAGCCCAAACATGACCCCAGGGTCTTGATAAGAACAAACTTGGTAGAGATCCACTAGATGATGCTACATACCAAATATGAAAGCTGTCTGCCTTCTGGTTTCAGAGAAGAGGATTATTGAAGATTTTCATTTTTTTACCCTACGTGCTCATAAGAGATAAAGGGATGCACCTGTGCAAAGCCCAAATATGACACAAGGGTCTTGACATGAACAAACTTGTTAGGGGCTCACAAGATGATGCTACATACCAAAAATGAAAGCAGTGTGCCCTCTGGTTTTGAACAAAGAAGATTTTAAAAGATTTTCGCTCTTTGATTCTATCTAAAAAGGGTTGCGACCGGGTGGAGCCCAAATATGATCCTAGGGTCTTGTTATGAAAAAACTTGGTAGAGGTCCACTAGATGATGCTACATACCAAATATGAAAGCTGTCTGCCCTCTGGTTTCATAGAAGAAGATTTTTGAAGATTTTCATTTTTTTACCCTTTGTGATCAAAAGAGATAAAGGGATGCACCCGTGCAAAGCCCAAATATGACTCAAGGGTCTTGATATGAACAAACTTGGTAGAGGCCCATTAGGTGATGCTACACACCAAATATTAAAGCTGTCTGCCATCTGGTTACAGAGAAGAAGATTTTTAAAGATTTTCGCTCTTTGATTCTATGTAAAAGGGTTGGGCCCGGGCAAAGCCCAAACATGACCCCAGGGTCTTGATAAGAACAAACTTGGTAGAGATCCACTAGATGATGCTACATACCAAATATGAAAGCTGTCTGCCTTCTGGTTTCAGAGAAGAGGATTATTGAAGATTTTCATTTTTTTACCCTACGTGCTCATAAGAGATAAAGGGATGCACCTGTGCAAAGCCCAAATATGACCCAAGGGTCTTGACATGAACAAACTTGTTAGGGGCTCACAAGATGATGCTACATACCAAAAATGAAAGCAGTGTGCCCTCTGGTTTTGAACAAAGAAGATTTTAAAAGATTTTCGCTCTTTGATTCTATCTAAAAAGGGTTGCGCCCGGGTGGAGCCCAAATATGATCCTAGGGTCTTGTTATGAAAAAACTTGGTAGAGGTCCACTAGATGATGCTACATACCAAATATGAAAGCTGTCTGCCCTCTGGTTTCATAGAAGAAGATTTTTGAAGATTTTCATTTTTTTACCCTTTGTGATCAAAAGAGATAAAGGGATGCACCCGTGCAAAGCCCAAATATGACTCAAGGGTCTTGATATGAACAAACTTGGTAGAGGCCCATTAGGTGATGCTACACACCAAATATTAAAGCTGTCTGCCATCTGGTTACAGAGAAGAAGATTTTTAAAGATTTTCGCTCTTTGATTCTATGTAAAAAGGGTTGGGCCCGGGCAAAGCCCAAACATGACCCCAGGGTCTTGATAAGAACAAACTTGGTAGAGGTCCACTAGATGATGCTACATACCAAATATGAAAGCTGTCTGCCTTCTGGTTTCAGAGAAGAGGATTATTGAAGATTTTCATTTTTTTACCCTACGTGCTCATAAGAGATAAAGGGATGCACCTGTGCAAAGCCCAAATATGACCCAAGGGTCTTGTTATGAACAAACTTAATAGAGGCCCACTAGGTGATGCTACACACCAAATATTTAAGCTGTCTGCCATCTGGTTACAGAGAAGAAGATTTTAAAAGATTTTCGCTCTTTGATTCTATGTAAAAAGGGTTGGGCCCGGGCAAAGCCCAAACATGACCCAGGGTCTTGATAAGAACAAACTTGGTAGAGGTCCACTAGATGATGCTACATACCAAATATGAAAGCTGTCTGCCTTCTGGTTTCAGAGAAGAAGATTTTCAAAAGATTTTCACCATTTTTGTTAAGGGTAAAGGGAAAGTTAATGGTGGATTTCATTCATTTGAACAACTTTGATAGAGCTTGACCCAAGGAACATCCCTGCCAAGTTTCATCAAGATTGGCCCACTTGTTTAGGAGGAGAAGATGTTTAAAGAAATTGTGGATGACGAATGACGACGGACGACAGACATTCTACGATCCCAAAAGCTCACCTTGAGCACTTCGTGCTCAGGTGAGCTAAAAATGGGAAGGATCCATGCCATATCATGGGAAAAAGGGCCTTGATGACAATGTATTTGTTTACACTATAGGGGCCACAATTATGGTCCAATCTTCATGAAACTTGGTCAGAATGTTTGTCAGGTTACAAGGATGGACCCTTTTGAAAATGAGACGGATCTGTGTCATATCACAGGAAAAGGGGCCCTAATGAAATCTTTTGTTAACACTTATAGAGGCTACAAATCTGGTCCAATCTTCATGAAACTTGGTCAGAATATTTGTCAAGTCACAAGGATGAACCCTATTGAAAATGGGAGAGAGGCATGCCAAATTTCAGGAAAAGGGGACTTAATGTCAATTTCCTTGTTTACACTCTACAGGCCACAAATATTATCCAATCTTCTTTAAACTTAGTCAGCATGTGTTTCTTGTCACATGGATGAACCCTATTGAAAATAGGAAGGATCCATGCAATATCATGGGAAAAGGGGCCTTAATCACAATTTTCTTGTTTACACTCTAACAAATCATAAAATTGCAATTATGACTTTTTTGCTGGAAATTTTGATAATTATAAATTGTGACAAAGAAACAAAGGTGAGTGATAAAAGTCCATCATGGTCCTATTGTTAAGCAGATAACACCATAGTTTTAATTATGATATTACGGAGAATCAATTAGCATTATAAAATAAGAATAATAACTGTGATTATCTAATTGTCATTTTTTTCCTTTTATACCCAATGGATCAGACAATCAATCTTAAAACTACACCCGGCATAATACCGAAAGTTATCAAAACCTTGTTATTACAGGAAATTGGTTGACAATTGATGATATATGTTGATATTTATATATGTATATGTTGCGAACTTGGGTCAGGTCATTTTCATTTTCATCTAATTTTATATGTAAACTTTCTCTTTCTCAACAAACTGAAGAATCACTCTAGTATGCCAACAGTAACGTCCACCATCAGTACTTTCAGTGCTTTGATTATTTAAAGTTTTTTTTATAACTAGGACCTGATCAAATGTTATGTGAAATGTTGTTTGCAACCTTAAAAGAGGGTAATCAGTCAGTAGCATTTAGTAATTTTCCTTTCGCTAATTTCAATTTTCCTTTCGCTAATTTCAAACATGAGGATTACGCAACAGTTTGTCAGTGCTGTCTGAGATTGAGCTCGAGACATTTGATCCCCGAAGATGGTGTTCATTCTTTCCAACACACAGCAAAGAACATAAACAGTAGATTAGTCGAAAGGGAATGAACCCAGTCTAAAATTCTTGTTTCTCAAAAATTCCATGTTGTTGGTACTCCTTTGAATGTTCTCAACGGGGCAGTTCTCTATATATACCATCATGTGTTAAATGTGGATTCTCGTCAGACTGTGCTGTCTGTGCAAAATGACCAGGGTCCAAACTTTTTGCAAATATTTTTTTTCTGGATCAAGAATGATTATGCAACCCTCCCATGCAATTAATTCTGAAGTTTGCCTTATGTTTACCCTATGCTAATGTCCTACCTTTTCAAAATATTAATTTCACAGAGTTTCTAGATGGTCCCTTATTGTGTGACAGGTCTATCTTAATCCTCAATACCCTCCCAACCTCTGTAAAAGGCAAAGATGTTTCACTTGAATTAATCTGTAAAAGGCAAAAATGTTTCACTTGAATTAATCTAGAAAGCTAAAAAGGGCAGGATTTGAAACAGCAAAGGTGAAATGAAGTAAACAACTTGAATATATTTTGTATTATATTTAATAATACATGTGATAAAAATTTACATAGAGATCTAAACATCTTGTTAAATGTACAGCATACGTGATATAACTGTTTCTCTGTTTCTTACTTGGATCTGTCTGAACGCTAGTGAACATTTATTTTTAACAATATTTCAGTTATCTAGCCCGTGCGAAAAATAAACGCAGCTCTGCATAAAAGCTGGATAAAGCCGGCTTTTATCCAGCTTTTCTGCGTAAATACAGAAAAACAGCAAAAGAGCTGCGTATTTTTGAAAAGTTTTCAGTAAAGCTGCGTATTTTTCAGAAAGCTGCGCTTAAGCTGCGTTTTATTATTTGAAGCTGTACAGAAGCTGCGTCTTTTATGAAAGAGCTGCGTCTTTTATGAAAGAGCTGCGTAAAAGCTGAATCTTTTTTTTTTACAAGCTGCGTATTCTTCTTTCAGGTTTCAATTATAAATTACCCAGTTTGTGGAAGCTGTGCAGAAACTGCTTATTTAATGAAGGTAAAATTTGACATCTTGAAAAGTAAATATGCAGCTTTTACGCAGCTTTCAAAGGTGCGTATTTGTTTTTAGTGAAGACAAATAAATCAAACTTTGATAGACATAGAAAAAAATGGCACTTTTTATTTTACCCTTTTAATTGCTTTTGAATATATAAAAAGTAGCAGTTTTGTGTAAATCACCATATTACAAAATAGATTAAAAATTAACCAGATATTTAAATGAATTGAAACATTTATATCACCTAAAGTTACAATAATGAATATTGATTTAACCCTTTGCTGTTTAATCCCTGCTTTTTACGTGTCCGTGATTTTATGATTGAAAAAACATTGTGAAAAGAAGAAATTGCTTCTGACAAGCAATTTCTTCTTTTACCACACTATTTTCTACCCTAATGAATGGTTATATTTCAAATTAAATCCACTTTAAATTTTCGTCTGCTAAACCTTTGAATTTGGACAGGTCCAAAATTTTGTAAAATGGGAAAGGGTTAAACCCTTAAAATCCTGTTGTTGTTTATAGTGTTGAAACAAATTGCCTTTTTTTAACTTCCAACCAGTGAAAGTTTTGTTTTTCCAACAATGATTTAGAAGATATCATGTTATGTAGGCTGAGATCAGACTGCATATCTGTGCATTTATCTAGTTTGTCAATCATATGTGAAAAGTCTTATGCTCAAACATAGTGCATTATAGGTGTTAACCAATCATAATGCCTTTGTCATGCATTGGTTATCACCAATTATATCCCCCCAGGGTGCTAGAGTTAAGACAAAAAGCCTTTGATATACAACCTTCTTATAGCTAAGTCATAGATGAAGCAAAACCAATAGACAATCTTCCCTTTATCTCACCCTTTCTCCTAGCCATTCATTGATCCTTACTACTAACTAAAACCAAACTAAACTATCTTTCTCCTAACCCACCATCTGTCTATATGTTTGTCTCTCTCAATCTACCCATCCATCCCTCCCTCTCTCCCTCCCTCCCTCCCTTCCTCTCTCCCTCCCTCCCTTCCTCTCTCCATCCATCCATCCATCCATCCATCCATCCATCCATCCATCCATCCATCCATCCATCCATCCATCCATCCATCCATCCATCCATCCATCCATCCATCCATCCATCCATCCCTCCCTCCCTCCCTCCCTCCCTCCCTCCCTCCCTCCCTCCCTCCCTCCCTCCATCCATCCATCCATCCATCCATCCATCCATCCATCCATCCATCCATCCATCCATCCATCCATCCATCCATCCATCCATCCATCCATCCATTCATTCATTCATTCATTCATTCATTCATTCATTCATTCATTCATTCATCCATCCATCCATCCATCCATCCATCCATCCATCCATCCACCCACCCACCTAATAAACAATCAATATTACAAAATGTTTCAATACCTATGTCTCATTTCAAAATAATACCTTGGTATTCTTTGATTTTTTTACTGGTTTCAAGATAGTAAATTAAGTTTTGAAATGCAGATCAAAGGTACACTTTTCAAAAAATCTAAAATAAAAAAGGGGTATTTTTTCCATATAGTTTTCAAACGTGTCTTCTTAGTATATAAGGATGCCTTAAATAAAGGGATAAATTTATCTCCCTTGGAGTACCTGATTTAAAAGATCATGTGACTTTAATAGCCAATCAGAAACTGTTATTTCCAAGCACACTGGCACCATTTTGAAAAATGCCTCCATAAAGGAATCATGACATATAAAATGTATTAGCACCTTACAGGTAATCTTTCTTATATTTCAATATCAAACAGTAAAAGAAACATGCTAATTTTATTATTGTTTGTCAGTATAGGTTCTATGAAAGTTAGAATTGGGATAGATTCACCTTCAATACTTTTATGTAAGTGGCTGACTCAATACACAATCCCATAAAATGGAGGACACATTTTGAAAGTGATTTCACACATGAAAATTATTATCATCAATGCATTTCCTTTTTCAAAGGCAATCTCAAGTAATAATTAACTGTGTAGTACTTTCTTCATATTTTCTTTCACAGAAATATTTGAAAATATGTGAATAAAAGATTTTTTGTAACCCTTGTTTATAATTTTGAATGAAAAAAAGTTTAATTTAAAAAAAAATATCTGAATATTTGCTCCTTTAAATTTCAGGCAGGTGCTAAATACTTATTAGATGATTGTTGTATACAGGAAATGAACAATGGAATGTTGATTCAATCTACCCCTAACCCACTGGTCAAAGGAAAAGCAATGTAATATTGCAGTATGGGTAATTAAAATATTGAATTATTAGAAGAGTAAAAGAATACCTTAATCATACTTTTATTTAACTAAACCTATTCCTAGACAAAAACCTTCTAGTTTGGAAGCCAAAAGACAACTAAATTAGCTTGTATCAAAAAAAATATCAGAACCATCAAATTTAATGATCTGTTGGAAAATATTGTGTGAAAAGACGAACCCCTTGTATCTTTCTCAATTTACAACAATAAATCAACAAGGTTCATGTTCAGTGTTGGGTTAGTAGGACTTCTTAATTAGTTAAATGTATACCTAATTAATTGCCTTTGGAAATCAAGTATCTGTTAAAGGGTCAAGGTAATCTGTTTATAGGTGTGAATAATTGACATTGGAACACAAGGATTGTGATTGACCCTTAAACCAGGGTTATGACCCTGAAAAAGCTGAAAATATCCTATTTTGACCCAAAGAAATTTCTTCCAAGTGGTCATTTTGATACACTGTAAAGAAAATTTTAGTGGTCAAAACTGGGTTTAGCACTGAAACTTTCAACAATGTATGATTCTAATTATTGAATTTTCCCTTCATTTGATTACTACAAAAGGTTGATTCAAACTGAAACTTGGAAACTACTCCTCATAATTAAGCACTTTGCCTTTTCGGTTGTTTTGGCCTATTAAGAATGAATGACTCCTTAATTTCAAACACTAGCTCAAGCCATAAACACAATCACTAAAATCAATTTGTTTGTATAAGATAGATATAATTTATATCATCAATATCATTTCATCACATTTTCTTCATTAAATGCAGTTAAAATAATTAATGTTTATCTCCCTTTTCCTTGAAATTTTGTAAGGAAAAAAGATTTTTTTTTTTTAAAATTTAAAAATACAATTGAATATTTGCTCCTTTAATTTCAGTCAGGTGCTAAATACTTAGAAGATTGTTGTATACAGGAAAACTACAATGGAATGCTCAATCTACCCTTAACCCACTGGTCATAGGATGAGCAATGGACTGATGCAGTATGGGTAATATATTTAATTCTTAGAAGAAAAAAAGATTTAAATATATCAGTAACATTTTATTTAACTAAATCTATTCATAGACAAAAAACAAACATTGCTGAAAGGCACATGGCAACAAAAATAGTTTGTATGTAGAAAATTCAGAACCATTTCATTTACTATTGGAAAACATTTTGTGAAAAGAAGAATAAATATGTATCTTTCTCCATTTCAATCAATATCTATAATTAGTTGAAAACAAAGGAATTATCAGTGTTGGGTTAGTAAGACCTCTCTCTCTCTCTTTATTTATTCAGTTTAATTTATTCTCTTTTGAAATCAATTAAAGTTACAAGGCATTCTTATGTAAGGTTTGGTGTGAAATACAGTAATTAAAACACAATAACCAGAATACATTTGTTTATTAGAAAAGTATATTCTAAATCCATTTAATTATCTAATTCCTTTGCCTTGATTCAAGGTAGATAAATAATTCAAAGATTATCTCCCTTTGCCATAAAAACTCAAGTATACAAGTTTCAATAATTTTTGTTTCGGTCTTACTATGAATTCGGAATCCAGATGAAGAAATAAGGCCTCTATTATTTGTTATTTATTTGTAAACAAAAGGTCATTACTAAATATTGTTATCTAAAATTATTTTGATTGGCATGCATATATAATATCTTAGGCATATTAATTTAATGGGTCTGTGATATTTTATGGAAAACAAATTTGCAAAAATTCAATTTATGCCATTGTAATCTCTGTAAAATGCAACAAAATATCCAATTGACATTGTCGAAAATGAAATTCCGTCAGATATTGTCAACTAAAAGAACTTGTATAAACTATAAAGAACTAATGTTTTAGGCTTATCATTCCAAGTATGTCATTTTAGGCTTTCCTTTTACGAAAATGTTGTATGACTTAATGTCATTCGAATAATTTTCATGCACTGGATTAAATGATTTCAATAAGCCTCATGTCACAAACTTAATTTTACCAAGTACACTGAGGCTGTGTACACATATCCATGCAGAGGAGACTGACTGCAGGTACTATGTCTGTATCATCAGAAATGTCTTGAAAAAAGAAAATGATGTGATGAAACAAGATGTGTTTGTGAAACACGAATGCCCCTGTAACGGCATTTTTTTTCAAAATTTGACCTTGACAGATGACCTTGACCTTGTCACATGACCTTGACTTTGGTACCAGCGGATGCGGATCATTTAGATCTATCATCATGCCAAATATTAGCTTTGTATCTTGAATAGGCTTGAAGATATTGGCAAGGTTAAGTTTTCGGGTTAAGTTTTCGGACATTTGACCTTGACAGATGACCTTGAACTTGTCACATGACCTTGGCTTTGGTACCAGCGGATGCGGATCATTGAGATCTATCATCATGCCAAATATTAGCTTTGTATCTTGAATAGGCTTGAAGATATTGGCAAGGTTAAGTTTTCGGACAGACGGACGGACGGACAGACAGACAGACAGACGGACATGAGTAAAACAATATGCCCCCGATCTATCGATGCGGGGGCATAAAAATGTTAAGTTTGTGCTCTAATTAATAGTCAAAATAAGAAATTTTTGTGATTGCAGGTTGGAATTTCAGGATTTGTTTCAAAATGCAAGTATATTCAAGCCCACTAGGCCCTCAGTTTACCCAGTATTCTGTGTTGATCATAATCAGAATATTTAGGCCTGTGGAGTAAATTAGGCGCTCAAGTGTCCTAGTTCGTTGAGATTAGAACTAAATTGATCTCTTTCTGTAGTTACAAACAAGCTTTGACTATTAAGTACATTGTAATTATTGAAAAGAACCAATTATCGTAATTATGTGTAGATACGTCAATCGGTTGAAATTACATTAAAAATTTTGACCAATACAATGAAATGTCACCTTAAAAAATTTTTGTATTTGACAACATGTCATAGTTGACAAAATGACGGCCCATCTGCAGATACCAAGGTCATCAATTGAGGTCAAACTCAGCAACAGTAAATAAATAAACAAAAAATAAAGAGTTTCAATGAACTTTACTCCACTGTTTCTGGATTACGCTTAACAAGGGCATTTCTTGGGTATTGGTGTTTCTCTTACAAACCTTGTTTCTGTTTTAGGAAAGTTATTACTGTTACATTCAACATCTGGATGGAGGATAGTCAAAGAAAGAGGATGACTGCCTTGGAAGATAAATGACCTGATGGAACTTATTTCAAACAATTGTTTCCCGTAATGATATTTGCTCTTGGAAGAAACTTTTTCAGTATCTCTGACTTTAAGGTGAAGGTAACACTCAAGGTGAATTTAACTGAAACTTTTTGAAAATACATTAGGACTGTATGTAAGTTAAAGGTCATGGCCACAACTCTAGGTAACACATTTTTAGGGTAAACATGTGTGGTGTCTCGACAGGAAATATCATCGAGTGCCTTCAGCTTAATGCCATTTTGGCTGTTATCATGGTTTTGTGTCTGTGCATCAACAAAATTTACCATTAAAAATCTCCTCAGAAATAATTAAAAGAACTGGAATTGAAATTGCAACAAAATTGAGTTTATTTCCAATTACAATGCAAAGCTATTAGAAATCATACTGCTTTACATTTTCTTAGAACATAAAGGATGGCTTTCAACCAAGTTTCATAGATTGTGTTGGATTTCCTTAAAACTATAATAGGATTATTGAAGAGTTACAGTGAAGGTTCCAATTGAAAATAGGGCTAATCCAATTTAAAACACAGGAAAAGGGCCTTATGGAATTTTGCTCAGAATGTTCTTGTAAACAAGAAAAAAATTCCACAAATATTTAAGAATTTCCTCGACATATTCACAGGATGATTGTAAGATCCTAAGGAAGTTTCCTTTCAAACATGGGGCTGATCTGTCGGAAAACATGGAAAAAGGGGCCTTGTAGATTTTTGCTCAAATATTCTCATTTATGGGATAAAGTGCTCAAGTATTATCAAATTTTCTGTATTCTCTCAGAGGAGGCCATAAGAAATTTCCTTTTGAAAATGGGGCTGATCCGTTAGAAGACAGAGGGAAAGGGATCTAATGGATTTTTCTCACTTATGCTTGTTTACAACAAATTGTTTATTTGAATTGGGTTTAATCTTTAAAATCTTTCAATTATATCGCAGCAGCTGGAGCACATAACAATGGATTCTTGGTATTTCCCACAACAGTACTTCCATTACGTTCTTTCCAGCTGCTATCCCACTTAGGTCTACTAATAATCAGCCCACTGTTGGGAATAGAACCCTAGACCTTTTGAATGATAGTCCAACGTGCTACCATCACCATTGCCCTATCATAGCAAATGTTTACACAGTAAAATCTACAGATATTATCACAGCTGTCATAGCACAGTTGGTAGCGCATCAGACTGTCAATCTAGAGGTCCTGGGTTTGATCCCCGATGGGGGGCACTCATGCTTTCAGACTATTTATCTCTCACCAGTGGGTTGATATTAATAGACCTATGTGAGATAGCAGCTGAAGGCTAGGAAAGGATGTAATGGTAGTACTGGTGAAAAATACCATTGTTCGGTGCTCCAGCCACCGCAAAATAATGGAAAGATTTTCAAAAGCAGCGTAAAACCACATTCAATCAATCCATAAACTACAAATATAATCGGATTTCCATTAAACTTTCACAGGATGATAGATGAAAAACAAGGAAGGTTCCTTTAAAATGTGAGGCTGATCTGTTTGAAAACAAAGGAAAAGGGTTCTTATGGAATTTTGCTCAGAATATTCTTATTTGTGCAATAAAATCTACAAATATTATAGGATTTCCTTAAAAATTTCGCAGGATGATTGTAGGGCCATAATGAAGGTTTCTTTAGTAAATGAGGCTTATCTGATGGAAAAGACATGGGAAAGTGGGGCCTAATGGATTTTTGTTCAAATCATTCTAATTTAATTTACACAATCTCTCAGTTATATTGCGACGACTGGAGCACCCAACGATGGATTTCTGTTATTTCTCACACCAGTACTACCACCATATCCCTTTCCTACCCTCCAGTTGCTATTCCACATAAGTTTACGATTATCTACCCATTGGTGGAAGACAAATGTCGGAAAGGATAAGTGCTGCGGCAGGGGATCAAACCCATGCGAATATAGACCCCTGGATTAGAAGTCTGGGACGCTACCAACTGCGCTATGGCCGCGGCTCATTCTAAGTTAAGCAATTTACTCAACAAATATTTCCAAATTGTCTCGAAACTTTCACAGGATGATATTAGCATTTGAAGGAAGGTTCAGGTTCTATGTGACTTATAATGAAAACAACATAAATAGAGCCCTAAAGATTGTTGTTTAAAACAAATTGAAGGAGAGAAAATTGGCTAAGTTGATTTATCATTTATTCATTCTTTTTAAACAATAAGTTTCTGAAATGTAAGATTAAATTGAGAGATAACTTGATAGCCAGATGAGCTTCTAAGGCTGTCATTGGCCTCTTGTTATATTTTGCAATCAAGTAAAATTGTTGAATAACTTGATGTATGCAAGTTTTATTTCAAACTATTCTCTTTCAATAATTTCGATTAGATTCAGGCCTTTCGGGGAAATCAGTAACTTAAGCACCTCTAGTTGTGTTTTTTGCCTGTCGCTTTGCCACTTTCAGCATCATTGCAGTCATAACACAGGGACTGGTGTACCTTCATATGATTTCCTGCATTTTATCACACCAGCACAACTACATCATTTCAGTCTGACCTCCAGTGCTCATCCTATTTAGGTGAACTACTTATCAATCCCTGATTGTAAGGAAAGATATGACTGTTGTCATATTAACTTTTATCAAATGAAAGATGGCTGTGATAGAGGACACACTCACACCACTAGATTTGACAGCCCAAAAGGTAAGGGACTGACTAGATTTTTGTTGTGGAAACAGGACAGGGATTCTTAATCATCATATTGAAATGTAATAAAATCTGTAAAATACTAAAAACATATGTTGTTTGAGTTCAGATGTTTTAGACAAAAAGTCAAGTCATTTTCATTACATTTTTTTTGTTAATGTGGCTTAGGCATTAGAAGGGAGACATTTTTTAACCTTTAGCACTAAAATTTAAGAGCTGCGTATTTTAAAATTGAGCTGAGTAAAAAATAGGCAGGGCTGCACTTAAAAAACGCAGCTTTCTTATAAAAAACGCAAAGCTGCGTTAAAGCTGGATAATAGCTGCGTAAAAGCCGGCTTTAAGCCGGCGGTATTGGCACCTGCGTAAAAGCTGCGTTTACGCAGAAAAAACGCAGCTTTAACGCAGTTTTCTCTGAAAAACGCAGAAAATACGCAGCTTTCTAAGGAATTGTCTAGAAAGATGTATTAGAAAAAACGCAGTGCTGCGTAACAAAAACGCAGTTTCTTAATAAAAACGCAGTTAGCTGCGTAAAAGCTGTACAATTTCTGCGTTTTTCTAGCTAATTCTATCTGAATTCTTATTAAGCTGCGTTTACGCAGCTATGCGTAAAAGCCGGCTTTTACGCAGGTGCCAATACCGCCGGCTTTTAGCCGGCTTAAAGCCGGCTTTTACGCAGCTAAATAGCCGGCTTTAAGCCGGCTATTTTTCGCAAGGGAGCTGTGGCTGGAGCAGCTAGCCATGAATTCCTAGTATTTCCCACACCAGAGTTGACTTTTCATACTTCCTGAGCCTTCAGCTGCATATCTTATTTAGGCTGTAAGTCATACATCTATTTGTGGAAGACAAATGTCAGAAAGGAAAATTTCCTATACTGAGTGATAGAACCCCAGACCTCGACACAATACCAGTTGGCTATAACAGCAGTATTTGAGAGATCAACAGTAACACCAGTCCTTGGGCAGAGACCTGTGGATTTCAGAGAGGACCGGTAGTAGCTAACATGTTGCAAGCCCATCAGTATCAGGGCTGTAGTCCTTGGCAAACATTATTCACAAAGTGTTGCTTCTTTTCCTTATTAAGGTTTAAATTATCACAAGGAAGAATATGTGGGAAAAAAAGAAATTGCTTGTCACAAGCAATTTCTTCTTTCCCCACAATGTATTCTTTACAAAAAAAATAATTGTTAAATAGCCCAGTATATATTTTTTCCCTGAACGACCTAGCCTGTATTATGAAGGTAAACCTGTAAGAGTAAGGACCAATGGAAACTGCAGGCTGGAAGCAAAAGGGGTAATGTTCGAACATTGTATGACAATTTAGAATTTGTTAGTCTTAAGTGCAGATCTGGAAGGGCCCTCATTTTGGAATCATATCAAGATTGATGAGATGTCGCATAGTAGGTCTTCCGTGGGGGCAGTTCTGGAACATAAATTTACGGTTTAACATGAAATATTTTCCATTCAAAGCTATAGGTACATTTTTTTTAAATTCATACATTTCAATTGTACTTGCATAAATCCTATGTTGTGGATACTCATTGGGACTGTTATATGGAGACTATTCAAAACAACTAGAGGCGCTTGAGCGCCTGATTCGCTCCACAGGCCTGAATATCTAAATAATGACTATTAGAGGATGATAAAGCTGTTTAAATGAGAATTGAAGTGAATGAATGAGTGAATGTTTATTTCAAGTAAATAAGGGTCATATGCTGAAATATTTCTGCTTAAAAAACTCATGATCAGTGAATAACAAAATTGACCTCTACCTGTTACACAAATATTTTTCATTTAATCACAATAATTTTGTGCAGTCTGATAATGGGTCACCCAAGGATCATTCTAGTGATATTTTGTTAAAATCCAAATATAAGAATTTCAAAACTAACAGAATGTTACTGCACAATATACTGGTGTTGGTCTGCAAAATTTTGATTATAGATCTTTCCACTTTTAATTAAACACTACTAAAAGATGTTACTTCACAATTGTTTGTCATCAAAACAAAATTCTAACTAATGATAGTAAGAAGTAAAATATTCAATCCAATATATTTATTTTATTCTGCCCAATGCCAGAGTGCAGTAAACTTAACTCTTTCTACCCCATTCTGAATGTCAGGTCAGAACATCATTTTACACTCTGTGCAGATTCACCCTTCGTTCAACTAAACTCACCAATTCTGAGTGGGTATTCTCAGGCTACTTATTTCAACTAATGTTTCTATACATTTGAATTTCAACAAAGGTTTTGTTCCTTCTAATCTATAATCATTACACCTATTAAATTTAACAAGTCTAGAAAAATTCATCATTGAGAAGATACCAAAAGGGTGATCAAATATTCACTTTATATGTAATAATACCCTCTACCAATAAAAAAAAATATGCTGTTCATCTAATCAAATATTTTTTTGCAGACTGATACAACTTCACAGAAATAAAATTTCCATGATATCAAATCCATCTGTTTAACCTTTCAGGATAGTTTGTTTTACCCTATATATGAAGAAATGACCTCTGCCCATAAAAGACACATTTTTGATCTGATCACAATATTTTTAATAGACTGATAAAGGATCACTAAAGAATCATTCTAGCAAAATTTGGTTGATATTTATCAATTAGGTTCTGAGAAAATGATTTTCAAAGTTTACACTATATAACATATAGAGAAATGACCTCCGCACATAAAATATATATTTTTTATCCGATCACAATAATTTTTGCTATACTGATAAAGGGTCACTCAAGTATCATTCATGTAAAATTTGGTTGATATCTATCAATTAGGTTCTGAGAAAATGATTTTCAGAGTTTTCACTATATAACATATAGAGAAATGACCTCCGCCCATAAAATACACATTTTTCATCCGATCACAATAATTTTTGCTATACTGATAAAGGGTCACTCAAGTATCATTCATGTAAAATTTGGTTGATATCTATCGATTAGATTCTGAGGAAATGATTTTCAAAGTTTTCACTATATAACATATAGAGAAATGACCTCCGCCCATAAAATACATATTTTTCATCTGATCACAATGATTTTTTGTACGCTGATAGAGGGCTCCTCAAGGATAATTCATGTGAAGTTTGGTAAATATCCATCAATTAGTTTCTGAGAAAAGCCACCTATTACTATATATGGAAATTAGCCACACCCACTACAGCCATGATTTTCAACCGATTAAAAATCTTTGAAGGAATCTGATAGAGGGTCACCCAAGGAACATTCCTGTGAAATTTGATTGGAATCCATCCAGTACTTTATGAGGAGAAGATTTTTAAAGTAAAAGTTTACGGACGGACGGACGGACGCACGCACGCACAGACGCACGGACGACGGACACCTCGCCATGACAATAGCCCGCTGGCCTTTCGGCCAGTGGAGCTAAAAACTGTCTCAAAGTGGACTAATACCCCCTACTAGCACTTCCCAGTTCCGGTAAATGTCTTCTGTCCAAGATCAGAATGATGTGACCTTGACCTTTGACCTATGTGACCCTAAAACAATGGGGCACTTCCTTGGTCCATACACAACAAGTGCATGTCGTATTGCGATGCAATACAGGAGTCCCCCACCGGATAACAAAAAATCCTCTCTTATAATATACCTCCTACTTAATAGATCTATAACTGTAAAAGTTTAAAGTTGCAAGCACTTATAGTTTAGGAGATATGATCGGGACAAGAATGTAAGACTAAACAAGAGGCCCAAGAGGGCCTGTATCGCTCCACTGGCTTAAAATCTCAAGATTTGAAAGAGAGATATTGCAAATAGAAGGTAATGAAAGTGAACAACATTCAGAAGGAATTCAGACTTTTTCTAGGTTGAAACTGGCTTATGAAGGAATGAACTTAATTAACTTATATGTAAAATTACAAGAAAGGAAACTATTTAGATGTAGATTGAAACAAGAGGACCAGAATGGCCCTAAACCGCTCACCTGAATTTTATTGATCAAGTGGATCTCATCCAATTCAAATTTCTTGAACATCTTTAGATGAGGGTCACCAAAGGAACATTCTGGTAAAGTTTCATTAAAATTGGCCTAATGGTTCAGGAGGAGAGGTCATTCAAAAATTTCGGGGTCAAAATAAGCCCCGCCATGCCACGCCTATGTTTGGGGGTCAATCCAAATTTCTTGAACAACTTTAGATAAGGGTCACCAAAGGAACATCCTAATAAAGATTAATTGAAATTTGCCCAATGGTTTGGGAGGAGATGAGGTTCAAAGATTTCAGGGTCAAAATAAGCCCCGCCCTGCCACGCCCATATTTGGGGGTCAATCCAAATTTTTTGAACAACTTTAGAAGAGGGTCAACCAAGGAACATTCTGGTAAAGTTTCATTGAAAATGGCCCAAAGGTTTGGGAGGAGATGGCGTTCAAAGATTTCGGGGTCAAAATAAGCCCTGCCCTGCCACGTCCATATTTGGGGGTCAATCCAAATTTCTTGAACAACTTTAGAAGAGGGTCACCCAAGGAACATTCTTGTAAAGTTTCATTGAAATTGGCCCAATGGTTTGGGAGGAGATGTCTTTCAAAGATTTCGGAGTCAAAATAAGCCCCGCCCTGCCACGCCCATATTTGGGGGTCAATCCAAATTTCTTGAACAACTTTAGATAAGGGTCACCAAAGGAACATCCTAATAAAGTTTAATTGAAATTTGCCCAATGGTTTAGGAGGAGATGAGGTTCAAAGATTTCGGGGTCAAAATAAACCCCGCCCTGCCACGCCCATATTTGCGGGTCAATCCAAATTTCTTGAACAACTTAAGAAGAGGGTCAACCAAGGCACATTCTGGTAAAGTTTCATTGAAATTGGCCCAATGGTTTGGGAGGAGATGCCGTTCAAAGATTTCGGGGTCAAAATAAGCCCCGCCCTGCCACACCCATACTTGGGGGTCAATCCAAATTTCTTGAACAACTTTAGAAGAGGGTCACCCAAGGAACATTCTGGTAAAGTTTCATTGAAATTGGCCCAATGGTTTGGGAGGAGATGTCGTTCAAAGATTTTGGGGTCAAAATAAGCCCCGCCCTGCCACGCCCATATTTGGGGGTCAATCCAAATTTCTTGAACAACTTTAGAAGAGGGTCAACCAAGGAACATTCTGGTAAAGTTTCATTGAAATTAGCCCAATGGTTTGGGAGGAGATGTCGTTCAAAGATTTCGGGGTCAAAATAAGCCCCGCCCTGCCACGCCCATATTTGGGGGTCAATACAAATTTCTTTAACAACTTTAAAAGAGGGTCACCCAAGGAACATTCTGGCCAAGTTTCGTCAAAATCCACCCATTGGTTTAGGAGGAGAAGATGTTTAGAGAAAAGTTTACGCACGCACGCACGCACGGACGGACGGACGGACGGACGGACGCACGACGGACACCTCGCCATGACAATAGCTCGCTGGCCTTCGGCCAGTGGAGCTAAAAATAAGCCTGCCCTGCCAGTCCCATGTTTATGGGCAAATAAAAATTTCCCAAACAATTTTTGAAAAGGGTCATTCAAGGAACATTCGGATAAAGCCCCACCCTGCCACACCCATTTTTGGGGGGTCATTCCAAATTTCTTGATCAACTATCAAAGTGCGTCATCCAAGGAATATTCTGGTAAATTTTCATTGAAATTGGCCCAATGGTTCAGAAGGAGGCGTCGTTCAAGGATTTCGGGCTCAAAATAAGCCCCAACCAGCCACGCCGCTTTTTGGGGGTTGGGGGGTGGGTGGGGGGCAATTCAAATTTCTTGAACAAATTAAGGAGAGGGTCACCCAAGGAATATTCTGATAAAGTTTCATTATAATCAGCCCAATGGTTCAGGAGATGTCGTTCAAAGATTTTGGGCTCAAAATAAGCCCCACCATGCCACGCCCATATTTGGGGGTCAATCCAAATTTCTTGAACAACTTTAAAAGAGGGTCTGATTATCAAAGGAACATTCTGGTAAAGTTTCATTACAATTGGCCCGATAGTTCAGGAGGAGATGTCCTTCAAAGATTTCGGGCTCAAAATAAGCCCCGCCCTGCCACGCCCATATTTGGGGGTCAATCCAAATTCCTTGAACAACTATAAAAGAGGGTCATCCAAGGAACATTTTGGTAAAGTTTCATTAAAATTGGCCCAATGGTTCAGGAGGAGATGTCCTTCAAAGATTTCGGGCTCAAAATAAGCCCCGCCCTGCCACGCCCATATTTGGGGGTCAATCCAAAATTCTTGAACAACTTTAAAAGAGGGTCATCCAAGGAACATTCTGGTAAAGTTTCATTAAAATTGGCCCAATGGTTCAGGAGGAGATGTCCTTCAAAGATTTCGGGCTCAAAATAAGCCCCGCCCTGCCACGCCCATATTTGGGGGTCAATCCAAATTTCTTGAACAACTTTAAAAGAGGGCTATCCAAGGAACATTCTGGTAAAGTTTCATTACAATTGGCCCAATTGTTCAGGAGGAGATGTCCTTCAAAGATTTCGGGCTCAAAATAAGCCCCGCCCTGCCACGCCCTTATTTGGGGGTCAATCCAAATTTCTTGAACAACTTAAAAAGAGGGTCATCCAAGGAACATTCTGGTAAAGTTTCATTAAAATTGGCCCAATGGTTCAGGAGGAGATGTCCTTCAAAGATTTCGGGCTCAAAATAAGCCCCGCCCTGCCACGCCCATATTTGGGGGTCAATCCAAATTTCTTGAACAACTTTAGAAGAGGGTCACCAAAGGAACATTCTGGCCAAGTTTCATCAAAATCCACCTATTGCTTTAGGAGGAGAAGATGTTTTAAGAAAAGTTTACGCACGCACGCACGGACGGACGCACGGACGCACGGACGCACGACGGACACCCCGCCATGACAATAGCTCGCTGGCCTTCGGCCAGTGGAGCTAAAAACAACAAAGGGCAATAACTCTAAAAAGTGACATGGCAGAGAAACAGTTCTTCTACATGACACTTGTCCTTGATAAGATCTATCAGTGTACTAAGTTTGAAGTTGCTAGCACTTATGGTTTAGAAGATATGATCCGGACAAAAATGTAAGGGTAAAGACAACAAAGGGCAATAACTCAAAATTTGGGCGTGGCAGAATAACAGTTCTTGAACATGACCATTGTCCTCAACAAGATCTATCACTGTAAAAAGTTTGAAGTTGCTAGCACTTATAGTTTAGGAGATATGATCCTGACAAGAATGTAAGGGTAAAGACAACAAAGGGCAATAACTCAAAAAGTGGGTGTGGCTGAGTTACGGATCTTGAACATGACACTTTGCCTCAATGACATCTATAAGCGTACAAAGTTTGAAGTTGCTAGCACTTATAGTTTAGGAGATATGATCCTGACAAGAATGTAAGGGTAAAAACAACAAAGGGCAATAACTCAAAAAGTGGGCGTGGCAGAGTAACAGTTCTTTAACATGACACTTCTCCTCAATGAGATCTATAAGTGTACAAAGTTTGAAGTTGCTAGCACTTATAGTTTAGAAGATATGTTCTGGACAAGAATGTAAGGGTAAAAACAACAAAGGGCAATAACTCAAAAAGTGGGCGTGGCAGAGTAACGGTTCTTAAACATGACACTTCTCCTCAATGAGATCTATAAGTGTACAAAGTTTGAAGTTGCTAGCACTTATAGTTTAGGAGATATGTTCCGGACAAGAATGTAAGGGTAAAAACAACAAAGGGCAATAACTCAAAAAGTGGGCGTGGCAGAGTTATGGATCTTGAACATGACACTTCTCCTCAATGAGATCTATAAGTGTACAAAGTTTGAAGTTGCTAGCACTTATACTTTAGGAGATATGATCCGGACAAGAATGTAAGGGTAAAAACAACAAAGGGCAATAACTCAAAAAGTGGGCGTGGCAGAGTAACGGTTCTTGAACATGACACTTCTCCTCAATGAGATCTATAAGTGTACAAAGTTTGAAGTTGCTAGCACTTATACTTTAGGAGATATGATCCGGACAAGAATGTAAGGGTAAAAACAACAAAGGGCAATAACTCAAAAAGTGGGTGTGGCAGAGTAACGGTTCTTGAACATGACACTGCTCCTCAATGAGATCTATAAGTGTACCAAGTTTGAAGTTGCTAGCACATATGGTTTAGAAGATATAGCCCGGACAAAAGCGTGACGGACAGACGGACAGACGGACGGACGGACGGACAGACGGACGGACGGACGGACGGACGGACGGACGGACGGACAGACAGACGGAATCGAGCAAACCTATAGTCCCCCAACCGGTAACCGGTGGGGGACTAATAATTGTATAAAGTTTCATGATTCATGGTCACTTTGTTTTAGAGCTAGAGTTCGGAAATAAAAAAGTCTACAGACTGACAGACAGATTGACAGACAGTTGGTGAAATCAATATCTCCTGCCTCTATTTGTACCTGTGGAAGAGGGGGAGGGTATAATGAATGTTTAAATTATTACATTTTAACTCAACCTCATTATATAAAGGAGCATGGGAAAATCTTCAGCCAATAGCAATAAGAAAGTTATAAAATCTGAAAAGAAACTGACTCACCCATGGCTGTTCTATTTCCCCCATATGGCATAGAAGCTATGAATAAACAAGAAGAAAAAAATAAATTATCTAAATATTGCCGATAATTATAAGTTTTTCTAACTTTAACAAATGTACTTCAGAAAAGCATCAGGTTAAAAGTTGAATGACAAAAGCAAAGATGCTTTTGAATGTGTATACTACTTGAAATCTTAAATGTCTAATTTATCTAATGGTTACATCTCACAAAATAGTCTTTATTTTTTCCTTATTCATCTGTTAACAACAAATGTGTAGATTTTCTTACTTCTTCTAGTGCAATATGATAAGTGAATCATACTGTAATTATTCAATTTAAGTTGATTCCACCAATTTTTGTGCATTCTGATTGGCTGAAAATTGGTTTTATTTCTCCATGAAAACAATTTTGAGTATGCAGCTATTTTGTGAGCTTCCACAAATAGTTGTTCTGCAAGAAATTGCTTTTGTTATTGATGAATCATACATTTTTTGCTTCGTGCTATTAAATTACAAGACATGAAAAGAATATTTGTTTTGATTTTATGGAGGTATGAAACTGATGGCAGTAGCCCCAATGGCCTTTCGGCCAGTGGAGCTCAAAGCCTAATCACACTTACATATTAATTTATTTCGCATATTCATAGTGTGATAAGGTTTTAGTTTCATACCTCCATAAAATCAACAAATACTCTCTTCATCGCTTAAATTAATTCTGTAAATATTCATCCTTTTTACCTTCTTCATTTCAGCTTTACTGAGTGTTGTTCCAATCATAATGGACTTCCGACAAGCTCTAGAAGCAAACATAGCCCTCACTCTGGATGGTCGACACATTACACCCTGGATAAATTGTATACAACATAATCATAGACTTGTCCAAATTTGAATAAGATCTGTAACTTATATATGGGGTAAATCAATATAATTCATACCTCTTAAGGTGAAAAATGTTCTGACAAAAGGATAAATTGAAGAGTCATGCAGTGCAAAACTATTGCCTAGGTTTATAGATATTGGAGCAACAATTTTTATTTTTCATCAAATGTCAACTTTTATTAAGAAACCAATAAGCTTAACCTTTCTTGCTTTTGGCAATTTCAGACTGGTAAAAATTGAAAGAGACTGCAGACAACCAAGAAAAGCCTCTTAGGGACTAAGCAAGATACTGTTTATTCAGAAATATAAAAAAGATGGAGTAGAGCCAGTCTAAAATCTTCATTTTTCAATTCTCCAAGAGACGATTGCAATGAGTACCCACAAAATAGGGTTCAATAATATAATTCTTGAAACACTTTGATCTAAAATACAAAATACACCCTCTATCTGTAGCTCTTTAATTTCAATCGAGATCTGAATGACAGGTAGAGAATACCATGCTAGGGTCTTTAAATATCATTGTTATCTGGTCTAGAAATTATCATTACAAGGCAGAATATTATTCTATTTACCAAGCAAACATTTTTCAGCTCTTTTTATGAAGCATCAACAAGAGTTGTCCGTGGACAACGTAGCTCGCCCAAACAGCTGCTTGTCACAAACAGCGCTTGACCTAAGACCGAAGTTCAAAGTGGTTTCTTTCAATGTTAAAGTCCATGATCTTATATATATCTGTTTGAGTAGTAATTTAGAAATATAAAAACTTTTTTGTTTTAATTGCATGTATAAGGTTAGGGTAAAGTGAAAGCCTACAAGCAGATGAGGTTACCAATGGAATTTCTTTGTATCAAACATGAAGTTTTACTTTAAAATTTTTCTAAGTCCATAAAAGGTCAAGGTCAAGGTCAAATTGTCAAGGCCCTTGGTTTCTGGTGAAAGCCTTTCATCTGGTGACTACGTATATGAAGTAATGATGTCCCTAGGTTAAAGCACTCAGAAAATATAAGCAAGGTTAAAGTTTTTAGTAAGAGAATTTCGGTTAAAGTATTTCAAAGTTCATTCACTACTGCAAAAGGGTCCCATTAAAATTACATTAAAAGACCATTAATGGCCCATGAAAACAAGGAAAACCATTAAAATGAGCCATTAGTCCTTGTAAAAAATAATAATGGGTAACACTTTTAGCCATTAAAATGCTAACTAATGGCCATTAATTCATGATTTGACCATTAAAAAACCATGAAATGCAGATTAATATAATGGGCCAACATAAAAGTATTGGCATTAAAAAAGTAATGGGCCATTACTTCTTGTTTTAGCTTTATTCATGCCCATCAACTACCATGAATATTTTTTTCATGCCTATCAATCACCCATGAATGATGGCCATTAAATAAAACTAGAAAGCCATGAATGGCTTGAGTCGCTCCACAGGCTTGAAGTTCTTGTAAAAGCAAAGAAATGTTTTGACTTGATTTTTAGATATTTGGGGTTCTACTGATGTTGAAAATGATTTTCAAAGTTTGAACTATTTAACAGATAGAGAAATGACCTCCGCTCTTAAAAGACATATTTTTCATCAAATCAAAATGATTTTTGGCTGCATGATAATGGGTCACCCAAAGATCAAACCAAAATTTTTTGATTGATATCCATCTGTTACATTCTGAGAAAATGATTTCCATAGTTTCCACTATTTAACTTTTTGAAAATGACCTCCACCCATAACATGCATATTTTTCATCCAATCAAAATAATTTTTGTTACACTGATAAACGGTCACTAAAGGATCATTCAAGTGAAATTTGGTTGATATCCAAAAATTAGATGCTGAGAAAATGTTTTTCAAATTTTCCACTTTATAACATATCGAGAAATGACCTCTGCCCATAAAATGTATATTTTCCATCCGATCACAATGATTTTTTGTAGACTGAAAAAGAGTCACTCAAAGATCATTCCAGTGAAATTTGGTTGATATCCATCCATTAGATTCTGAGAAAATGATTTTCAAAGTTTCCACTATATAACATATAGAGAAATGACCTCTGCCCATTAAATGCATATTTTCCATCCGATCACAATAATTTTTTGTACACTGATAAAGGGTCACTCAATGATAAATTCCAATGAAATTTTGTTGATATCCAGCAGTTACATTTTGAGAAAATGATTTTCAAAGTTTCCACTATACAACATATAGAGAAATGACCTCCGCCCATAAAATGCATATTTTCCATCCGATCACAATGATTTTTTGTAGACTGATAAAGGGTCACCAAAGGATCATTCATGTAAAATTTCATTGGTATCCATTGATTAGAACCTGAGAAAACTCACTTTTTACCATATTTGGAAATTAGCTACGCCCCTTAAATCCATGTTTTTCATTGGATCAAAATTTCTTGAACAACTTTGAAAGAGGGTCACCCAAGGATCATTCCTGAGAAGTTTGGTTGAAATCCATCCAGTAGTTTCTGAGGAGAAGATTTTTAAAGAAAAGTTTACGACCGCACGCACGCACGCACGGACGGACGGACGCACGACGGACACAACGCCATGACAATAGCCCCAGTGGCTTTCAGCCAGTGGAGCTAAAAAGGACAAATAATGGCCATAATAAAGATTGCTAAAAGTCACTGGCATTAAAATAAATTACGACAATTAATCATGATCATTAATATATCATTGAATCTGAATCAGACCATTCATGGGCATTAACTTTGATGGTAATAAGATCAAAGAAATACTGAATTTTTTTAAAGTTCTTTTATTTTGATTCATGCCCATTAACTACCATGAACATTTAATCATGCCCATCATTATCCACTATAGATAGCCATTAAATACCAAACAGTAACAAATAATGGCAATTATAAAAATTCCTAAAAACCATTTGCTCTTTTAATTTTGAATCATGCCCATTAACTACCATGAACATTTATTCATGCCCATCAATAAACCATTGAAGATGACAATTAAATACAAAACAGTAACAAATAATGGCCATTATAAAAAAAACTCATTGGCATGACAAAATCTTGACTATCACTTATGGCCATTAATATATCATACATTTATGAATAAGATAACCCATGATCATTAACATTATTTAATGGGGATGAAAGGAATACAGAAAAGTTTTAACTTTTTTTTTTCATTTTGATTCATGCCCAGTTACTATCATGAACATTTATTAAAGGTTATCACCCATATAAATGACAATAATTAAATACCAAATATGATAAATAATAGCCATAATAAAAAAAATCAAGTCATTAATTGGCATTGAAAAAATTCTGAAAATTAATTCTGGCCATTCATATGCTGTTGAATTCTAAATCAGTTTATTCATGGCCCTTTACATTATTTGAAATGGGTATTAATTAATGAGAAATTAAATACAGAATTAAAGCTTTAACTACTTTCATTTTGATTCATGCCCATGACACAAACCATGAATAAGTCGTTATACAAAGTCATGGCCAAGAGTACCAGTCTAAAAGTGACTGTGAATCCAGTCTATGGAAATCCAACATGGCTGCTGCTTTCAAACAAAATTTCCAGTTAAAATGTTTTTTGCCTTATTCTCTTGTACATTTGGAAGACTAGCAAGCAGAAGGTATGTAAAAAGCTGAAATTTGATTATTTTGAATAGAATCTTGTACTGTTGGACTTAAAACAATTGATTAACAAAATATAAAACAAATTTTAAATGAAGCCTTCGAATATGCAAAAATTGAAGAAAATAAGATATTTTTTTTTAAGATTTTAGCAATAAATCATTTGTGCAAATATACTCAACCCCCAATTAAACATTATTGCATCAATTTTATAGAAGAATTGTATGAATAAGATCTGTCAAGTTGTTAAATGTTTGTAGATTCGTACTTATGAATTTTCAACCCTAGGAGACTAAAGATTACCAACATTGAAGGGAAACAATAATGGGCATGATTTGTATTGATGGGCATTAAAATAATAGGCATAAAAATTTTCCATGGCCATCTTTTTTGGTCCATGACTGGTATTTTCTCCCCATTGTTTGGCCATTAGAAAATTAATGCCCATTTACAACATTTAATGGGTAAACTTTAATGGTCATAATTTGTCTATCAAAAAAAGTTAAGTACTTTTTCATGGCCATTACTTAACAGATATTTTGACCATTATTTTTTCATTTTATTTTTAATGCCCATTACCATAATTTCAGGGTTTATGGATAATGGGCATGGTATAGCAGTGAAAATAAAATTCTTACCCATTAATCTAAATTCATGCCCAGCACAATGTCGCTTTTAATGGCCACTGCCCATTAAAATGTGCCATGAAAAATATTAATGGGTCATGAATTTAGCAATTATACAAATTCATGGCTACCATTAATATTAATAATGGCTACCATTAAAAAATCAATGCCCATCAGTAATTCATTTTTGTAATGGTCATTATTTCCCCAGTAATTACTCCTGAAAATCTAATGGTGTCCTTTCTCCATTTATGGCCATGAATGACTTCTTTAATGGCCATAACTCTCCCATTAAAATAATTTAATGTTAAATTCATGGCATCTTGATGGTTTATTAATGCCCAGCACAATGTCGCTTTTAATGGGTGAGGTTAATGGCTCAAGCCATGAATTTTTTATGGCTGATTCATGGTTGATCTTGCAGTAGTGATTAAAGGTCAAGGTCAAATTATCAAGGACCTTGATCTCTCACAAAAGCCTATCAGCTAATGAGTATGTTTATGAAGTAATGATGTCCCTAGGTTAAAGCATTCAGAAAATATAAGCAAGGTTAAAGTTTTTGGTTAAAGTTTTCAATTAAAGTTTTTCTCAGTCCACAAATGGTAAAGGTCAAGGTCAAATTGTGAAGGACCTTGGTCTCTGGTGAAAGCCTATCACTTGGTGAGTATATATATGAAGCTATGATGTCCCTATGCTAGAGCATTAAAAACAAGATGTGTTTGTGAAACACAAATGCCCCAGTAACGGCATTTTTTTTTTCAAAGTTTAACCTTGACAGATGACCTTGACCTTGTCACATGACCTTGATTTTGGTACCAGCCGATGCGGATCATTGAGATCTAACATCATGCCAAATGTTAACCTTGAATCTTGAATAGGCTTGAAGATATTGGCAAGGTTAAGTTTTCGGACATTTTTTTTTCAAAGTTTGACCTTGACAGATGACCTTGACCTTGTCACATGACCTTGACTTTGGTACCAGCGGATGCAGATCATTGAGATCTATCATCATGCCAAATATTAGCTTTGTATCTTGAATAGGCTTGAAGATATTGGCAAGGTTAAGTTTTCAGGTTTAGTTTTCGGACAGACAGATGGACGGACGGACAGTCAGACAGACAGACGGACGGACGGACAGACAGACGGACATGAGTAAAACAATATGCCCCCGATCTCTCGATGCAGGGGCATAAAGATATATGCAAGGTTAAAGTTTTTTTTGAAAGGGTCAAGGTCACAGTCTAAAGGTCATTTCGACATGGATATTGGTCTAAAATGAAAGCCTATGCCCTAATGAGTGTTTCTGTAAAAAATTAAGCCTCTAGAATAAATATTGATAGAAATAAAAAACTTTAACCTAATGCGGACGCCGATACCGACGCTGATGCTGACACCGACATCCAAGGGTATGACAATAGCTCTTCCAAGACTTTCGTCCCGGGGGAGCTAAAAATTAAGAAATTTAGGTAAAAGCCGTTCTAGTTAAGAGCATGAATATGAAGCTTGTTTCTAAACAATTGTCTGTCTGATATCATTTTCATGTTGTCAGGCAGGTGGTATCAGGTCAACACAGTCTCCAACGTAAGATAAACAAGAGCACCGCCTACGGATGCCTACGCTCGGCTGTCAAGTGCTAGATGGTGGGAAAAAATCTAAGTAAAAAAAGGGGCATAATTTCCACAAAATGCATCTAGAGTTATCCCCCTTGATAGTATAGGTTGCTCTTTTGATGGTGAACATGTGTGCCAACTTTCAAGTGAATGCCTTCAGTAGAACCAGAGATATAACAAAATGTCAAAGTTTTCACACGACAGCGACGACAACGACGACGACATGGAGGCTATAGCAATACCTTGGGTTTTCTCCGAAAACAGCCGAGCTAAAAATACTTACTGGTGAATCTGTGAGCATGAATATCATTTCTTCAATATCTGAAATGGTTCAAAATATTTGAAATAGACCAAATTTGCATGCAATATGTGAAATGAGTTTCATTTTAATTCAAAAAAGGTATTTGGCAGTGCTGATAAAGGTAGATATATATATTCACATCTTTTTGAAAACATAGATTTCTTGCAATTAAATCAAAGAGTTGCAAAAACTCTGATAACTTACTTTTTATTCCATTCGTTTGTTTTCCACAATAATTTCTGTGCAAACTTATCCTTTAGTTCTTTGTTGTGAATACACACAATATTATTCCAAAATATTCTCACAAGTGGTCGAATATTTCTTTACCTATTTGAGGGAGCATAAAAAGAAGTGAGTCTGTGCCTAACATTTCCAACAATTTGACATGAACATAATGAGCAAAATTGATCAGCCAACACTACCACACTAAGCAATAACTAGGTTGCTTGACTGTGCAGAGAAACTTTAAAACCTTGTCTATCTACAAAGCACGAAGTGAAGACTCTGGCCCGACTGTCTGGATGCACAGGTTGGCCAGAATCTATCTTTGGTGCATATTTGAAATTGTTGGAAATGACACGCACAGGCTCAAATAAAAGCAATTTCTCTTCCTTTACAGGTACTTTATATCTGAGAATCATAAAACTCTATGATTGACTGAGGAAAGAGTTGATTTAACACTTTCCTGTTTTTCCAAATTTTCGACCTGTCTAAATTCAAATGTTTTGCTGACCAAAATTTAAAGTGGATTTAATTTGAAAATTAACCATTTAGTAGGGTAGAAAATGGTCCGGAAAAAGAAGAAAGTGCTTGTCAGAAGCAATTTCTTCTTTTTTCACAATGTTTTCTCAATCATAAAATCACAGGCACATAGAAAGCAGGGATTAAACAGCAAAGGGTTAATAGACACTCAACAAACCTTCTTTGCCAAAATTCCAATTTTTACTGACTGGAGTAGAGATCAGTTTTACCCTCTGAGTTGGAGGACCTGAAAAGAGAATCATAACACATTAGTGTAAAACCCATATATGAAATAGGATGAAATTACATAAAATTTTATTCGGAACTTGTTCTATGTATCATTCCTATAATGAAAAAAAGGAAACCTCAGTTGAATAAGTTTCGACTAAATATTGTCATCAAAATCAAAGGGCAAAAAGCACTGAAAGTACCAACTGCAGGTCAATTTTTATTTGAAAAAATAAATCTATTGACAATTCTGGTTTGAAATTGAGAAACAGGTGGTGTAGACTAACATCAGACTGCACATATGTGCAGGCTGATGTTTGTCTATAACTCCTGGCAAAGCAAGAATATTCCGGGTTCAGCATGACAAGGGTTGAATTGTCTGGTCTTAAATCACCTGACATTCAAATAGGAGTTCTAGAACCTTTTCCAACTGACATTCAATTGTTTCTTTGATTTTTGTATGTTAGTTTGAATGGGGTTTCATGCCCCTTTCAACAATCTTTCAGTTACATAACAGGATACTTGGTATTTCTCTCACCAGTACAACCATCACATCCTTTTCTAGCCTAGAGCAGCTATCCAACATAGGTCTATGATTATCTCACCATTGGTGGAAGACAAATAGACGGAAAGAATGAGTGATCCTGTCAGGGAACAAACCCAGGAACTCTAGATGGACAGTATGACGTGCTTCCAACTGCGCTATGAAGGTGGCACTGTTTCCTTGATCTTTGAATTACGTGACCCATCTTTAATCAAAGTAATACAAATTTCTTTTATAATATATGTTTCCATAAATATCAAATTTCAAGGTTGTAAACAGATGGATTTGAGTTTTGAACTGTTATATAGAAATCAAAGAATAAATAGGAGATGCAGGGATAATTCTGGCTCAGAATAGCATGTGCAAAAATATCTTGTTTAGTTGAATCTAAGAAGAAATTCAGAATTTTTGGTGACAAATTTAACAAATTGATGGCTCAGTACAAAACAGTTGTAACTGCTTATATGATTATAGGCAGTTACACCTGATTTACACTGAGCCAACAAAATCCTTCACTAACTAAAAGATTGCCTTCAGATTTTTCTCTCATTAAGCCATTTTTAATGAGATTTTGGGCAGAAAAATGAGAGAATCTCTCAATATCTGACACTGGTGATATGCTCCATGACTTACCCATTTCATCTACCAGAAACTCAAATCCATTCTTCCTAAAGATGTCTAGATTATCCATTAAGATGGTCTCACTACTTGCAGTCAGCTCTAGGTTCATGGGACTATGAAACAGATTAATACAATAGAATCATTGCATTTATATTAGAAATGGATGGGCTTCAATTAGAGGCTACACTACATATCAATGGCTCATATAGACAGTTACAACTGTTTTGCACTGAGCCATTGACATTTGTAAGGACAGTAAAAAATGGCCAAAGAGTAAACATAATCTGCACAAAATATTGCCATTTAACTGAGAAAAGGAGCATAAAACCTCTGTTGATTTTTAGTGACCTTTTATTTGTGGGTATGGGCCTTTATAAGAGGCCTCAAAATTTTGTAAAACCACATAAAAAGTGGTCCATTTTAACCTCCAAAAAAGGGGGATGGGGTTTTAAAAGAACATGGGGCTCTATCAGAATTTTTACTGTATTTCTTAATCAATTATCCTAGGACACAAATTTAGATTTGTCCAATATTACAGTTGTACAATTTATAGTGAGGCGTCAAAGATCAATTTTACATTGAAAATGATAGGCAATAACGGTTTCTCGATACTCACATAAACTTGCGGAACTATAGTAGTAATGTAGACAGCATTTAAAATTGAAGAAAGCCTCTGTCCTTCTGGGTAAGTAAGTGTGGAGATTATTTGTTATAAGTATGCATCCAAGAGGCTTAACCCTTTCCTGTTTTACAAAATTTTTGACCTGTCGAAATTCAAAGGTTTTGCAGACGAAAATTTAAAGTGGATTTGATTTGAAAAAAAAAACAACATTCAGTGGGGTAGAAAATAGTGTGGAAAAAGAGGAAATTGCTTGTCCGAAGCAATTTCTTCTTTTTTCACAATGTTTTCTCAATCAAAAAATCACAGGCACGTAAAAAGTAGGGATTAACCAGCAAAGGGTTAAACATGTACGCTTAACAAGAGCATCACCTACAGATGAAAACTCTCTACTGCAGGTGCTGAATAGTGCAAAAAATCTAACATCTAGGTAAAACCAAGAGGGCCATAGTGGTTGATCAGGCAAAACACATGGCCTCTTGAGTGTCTACAAGGTTTTTCAAAGATATGACCCCATGACCTCATTTTTTACCCAATTTGACCCAATTTCAAACTTGACCTAGATTTTATCAAGAAATTTATTTTGACCAGTTTTCAGGTTGTTTGGGCAAAAAATATGGCTTCCAGGGTGTCTACAAGGTTTTCTAAGATTTGACCTTGTGAACTCAATTTTGACCCCACTTGACCCCATTTTGAACTTGATTTAGATTCATAAAGATTATCATTCTGACCAAATTTCAGGTTGATTGAGCAACCACTACAACACCAAGGCCATAGCAATACATGTACTTGGGGTTTTCTCCGTAAACAGCCAAGGTAAAAATGAAAACTAACAGGGTTCTAATAGAGGGTTTAGTGCAAGAGTGTATTAAGTGTATACACATTGTATATACACCTAGTAATTCCTTGCAATGAACCCTTGTAATGTACTCAATGAATTACTAAATTTCAAAAAATTCAAAACAATATGTTACCAAATTAGTTTTTGACTCTGTATAACATAGCCTCTCTGTAATGTCTCAAAGTTAAACTTCTCATCTGTAGCATGCTGGTCCACAATAAACAAATCCTCTCCCAGTTTGGCTATGATAAATCCCATGTTGAACTGACCTAGAACCTCCATCTTGGAAAATGACTCCTTTCTGAAAGAGAAATCGAACAAAGGGTGATGCTATATTGAGGGGTCAGCCCAAACTATTGTAAATGCCTATATACTTTTAGGCATTACAATAGTTTTAAACTAACCCCTTTGATAAACAATAAACAAATCCTCTGCAAGTTTGGCTATGATAAATCCCATGTTGAACTGCCCTAGAACCCCCATCTGGAAAAAAAACTCCTTCCTTCAAGAGAAATCAAACAAAGAGCGAAGCTAAATGGAGGGGTCAGGGAAAAACTATTGTTAGTGCCTATATACTTTTAGGCACTTACGATAGGCCTAAACTAATTCCTTGATAAACAATAAACGACTCCTCTGCATGTTTGGCTATGATAAACTCCATGTTGAAATGGACTAAAATATCCATCTGGAAAAATATCCATCTTGAAAATTGAAAGAGGGATAATAACAATACAGAATCCCACATTTCTAACTTTTAGCCCTTATCCTGCTGAATCATCTTTTTTTCTTACAATTTACAATCATTTGAGACACTCTGACCAGTCTGGCTGAAGATTTTCCCACAATGATTGACAAGAAAGCATGGGTTCAATTTCTGAACTGGCACATTAAGAAACTTATTGTTTTTTCAGATGAGACGTAAAACCAAGGTCTGGTGTTATGCATCTTCACAAGCCAAGGGTTCTAACTCTACTATATTCCACAAGGAACATAGTGGAGTTAGAACCCTTGGCCTGCAAAGATGGGTGTTAAAGTGATTTCCAACAAGCACATTAAAGAACCATGGCGGATCTCAGCAATAGTTTTGTCATGTATCAATGCACTATTACCCTTAACAACTAACCATCTTCTGAGGGCCTCCCTCATATGTGAATAAGCTACAGTTATGACAATAAATAAATCAAAATAACAAGATGTGTTTGTGAAACACAAATGCCCAGAAACGGCATTTTTTAAAAAAAAGTTTTGACCTTGACAGGTGACATTGTGTCATGAACTTTACCTTGGTATCTGAAAATGCACATTATCAAGATCAATCATCATACCAAATATGGGTAGTGTGTCTTGAATAGCCTTGAAGTATTTGGCAATATAAGTTAATCAGACAGACAATGGTAAATTAATATGCCCCCTGATCTTTTGATGTCGGGGAATACTAAATACAGGAGTAACAAACAGTCACTTTGCTCAGTCAGATGGTAGGGTCAGCTCAAAATTTATGTAACTTACAATAGTTTTGCACAATAAACCTCGAGTTTACAACAATCACCTCAATATTTATGATGAGTTAAAAATCCAGTTGTTTGATTAATGAGCAGTTATTTAACAAAGTTTACTTTTAAAATGAACCAGTATAAAAGTCCTAATTGCTTTACAAATGAAGACATACTTAATTTCTCTTTGAAGCTCCTGTTCTGCAGCCTGGTTGTCAGTTGGGTTAATTTTGGCTCTGAATGCTCTACAAAAAGTGTCTGCACTCTCCTTGTCTGTAATATAATTAAAGTAAGATCTTTAACAAAATATTTGGTGTATGATCGATCAAGAAATTATGGAAGATTATCATTTGATAAACATACCACCTTACCAGTGAAAGTATCAAAAACATATGAATTACCGTACCCTGCTTTCGCTCATTTCATCCTATCTTCCCTTTTTTGATTATAGACCAATAATTGATGTTATCATGAACGTTGCATAGCGATCATATGCAAATTATGCACTTAAAGAAAATTTCTCTGAAGTTTGTTTCATTTTGTCTCATTTTTGCATTAAAGAAATAGAACAATCATTTGTTTGTCAAGTAAGATCAATTGATATTTCATTTCTCGAGAAATATAAATCGATCTTACACTGAAAAACATTGATTTTTCTCTTTTAATTTGAGATGCTCAAGACAAATTATACTCCATGAATAAACTGTCTGTTAGTTGTCTTTCATTTTGTGATGAGTTGTGATATACATTTGAGAAACAATAATGCACCAAAAAAAAAGCCATTTTCGCACAAGTTTGACCTTGATAGATGATCTTGACCTTAAAATCTGTATATGCATATCAATGAGATATGCCACCATGCCAAATATGGGCAATATGTCTTGAATAAGTTTGAAAATATTTGAATATTTGGATAAAATTGATTAATTTGAGCTTGAAATGACCATAACCTTAACAGCTGACAGTGACCTTGGTCCCTGGGAATGTCAATCAATCTGATATATTATCAAACTACTTGTAAGAATTGTATCTCAAAGAGACTTGAAGTTATTTGAAACAAGACTGTCATAAAGTGGACTAGTACCCCACATCATTTGCTTGTCCATATCATTTAATGAAATGCCATTTCGATCAAAGGGCCATTACTCTCTCAAAAATCAATGGACTTGAACATCTCTGTTTGATACTGATCATATCTGGGAAGTTTGGATGAAATCCTTTCAATAGTTGCTATGAATTTATCAAACAAGCTATAGACAGATGCACCAACAAGCTGAGTCCTATATACCAGGGTATAGATATTTCTTTGTTAAATTTTCTTAAGTTTGACTTTGGTAAATGACCCTTGTCACACTGAAACCAGAATATATCTGCTTTGGCAGGAGCTATAGACAATGATCAGCCTGCAATATGTACAGTCTGATCTAGGTCTATACCACCTGATTTTTCTTATTGAGTCAAAACAGTTTAAAGAATTATATTTTGGGAATAAATAATGGCTTAGAATGAGTTCATCTAGTGACATCACCACTTTGATTTTATGCAATGCTGATTTTTTTTAATTTAGCATGACAAGAGTTAACCTTGATCTTAGTATGTTCAGATGGCTATCAATGTGATTTTTTTATCATATAAATTTGTCAGTCACAATCATTGTATATTGTACAGTCTTGAAGAAATTGGAATTGTTTTTAGTTAGTGTTGGTTCAATTTGAACAAGATAGACGATGTTGGCTTATTAGATGCCCAACAGTAAGATCTACCAACATGCCTAGTTTAAGCAATATTCATTTATCTTGAATATTGTCAATGGGCAGCCAAAACCTTGAAACTACAGCTTATCTAATCTGTAGTTACCTTGTTTTGATTGCCCATTGATAATAACTTTGCTTGAAAAAATATGACAATAATAAGTTTTCAAGGATTTCAGATCTTTCCTCAATCTCTGCAAAGCTATCACAAATTTTCATTGCTTCATTTTTAACACCTCATACTTTTTAATTAACTTCAAAATAACTTACTGCTTGTCTTGGATTTCCATCTTTCCTTGAATTCATGCAATGAAAACTTCAGCGTTTTTTCAGTCTTTAGGACTAAGTCGTCATTACTGTCCTGTAGAAAAAGTTAGCTAATGTGTTCAAGATATTAAGCCTTTATCAGGGGTGTGGATATTATTTTCTTCAGTTGGGTTAAAAAATAATTGGTAGATAATTTAACCTCCACATAGAATTAGGATTCACAGAGTCTCTATGTATAGCTTATGCTTATTTTCACCAAAATCATAGCCTAAAGCTATTCACGCTTGATAGCAGTTTCTATGTCGGATGAAACACAACCTTTTAGATAGCAAACACTTACAGTGCTCCAGATAATTTCAAAGGCCATCAGTACAGTACTGATTGAAATAATTTTCAATCAGTACCTGATATGGGGGATCAGTACAACTTTCGGTAAAGAGCAAATGGAAGAAAGTAAATTTTCATTTCTTTCTTAATTATAACCTAAAAAACAAGTTTTTGTACCTGAACCGCTTTAACAACAATACAGAGACCCTTTCATTAAATGTAGTTTTCTTTTCTTTTAATCATTGAACATTCTTCAAAAAATACTTTTTTTTTGTTTTAAATTCAATAATTGAGACAATTAAAAACGGAAAAAATACCCCCCCCCCCCTGGATCAGTTAAATGTATGATATTTTATTGTATTGAATTTTTTTAAATATCTTCCATTTTTTCTATTTTTTTTTTTTCAGCAAAATTATCATCTTAATATTTCATAAAATATACGTATCTACTTGAACCAGTGTAATCATCAGAAAGCAAAGTCTACTTTCACTTTACCTTTTCACGGTCGGAACAACGATTATAACATAGCACTAGAACTGATGAATCAGGACGAATAATTAATTTTGAACAGCAGATTCCAGATCAATAGTCATTTTTACTCAGACTCTTGATTTCTCTTGTCAAAGCAGACATTCAAACCGTCCAGAACGAATCTGCTTGCCGCGAACCTTCGTCTTACCGTCTGAACTTTTTTCAGTGATAGAGTATGTTATTTCGTCCATGAACGATTTGATAACTGCTCTGGGATTTAGTGAGTTTTTTTGAGTAAATCAATTCGAAAAAAGATTTCCATGACGTTTTATGTTTATCTGCCAACTAGCGTAATTTTGCTGTAATTTTTGCGGTCAGCAGATCAGCTGGTCTCGTAAGCGCCTCGATGCTGGGTAGGGCAATGTTTACAAATTATTTTCCCACGGTCCGCATTCCATTGTCACGGGAATAGTCGAAAACGATCGGTAACTTCCGAGTGCGTATTTACAACGTTACTAACAATCGGGAAACTTCGGCGATGCTATTTTCCAGTTAACAAAAAAAGTCCGAGCGGGTAACGTAGATGCTCGTCAATATCGGGAATAGCCAAAATGATGATCTTAAATTCTACAAAGTGTCTTCCCTTTGATTTACGCGTTCGTACCCAAAAATATCCGTACACGCCAAAAACATCCCGTATCTTTTACGGAGTTTTGCTAAAAATGATCCGTAACCAGTAATTTTACATCCGTAAATTACGGAAAAACGGAGCTTATCTAGAGCGCTGACTTAACTTGACAACCTATTTATGTCATGACCTGGAATGAAATTTACACAAACTATGGTCACCATTGACAATAGTATTTGCAATCAATGTTTAATTTTGGAAATCTCAGAGATTCCAAGAATTTTATTTGTCCTTTTTTGCAAAATGTTTTATCTTTCAAGCACTGAGATTATAAAACTCATTTTTCCTTTTCAACTGAGAATTGACTTTACTTTCAAATTGAAATGTTTCATTTAAATTATTCTGTACTTTCAACATCACAAACAAAAATTTACTCATATATTCTTTTTTTTTTCACACATTTAGAATATTATTTTTTCATGGATACACTGTTTTTTAGTCAAAGTTAAGAGTAAATTCTTAAGTGAAAGTGGAAAATGTTTCATAACCTTGGGTCCAGCCCTGTTTTCAGGATGTAAAAACGTTTCGCAAGCGCTTTGAGATGATACCCCGCTTTGCACGTGCACATACATGCAAAGCGAGGTATCATTTCGAAAGCACTTCCCTAAAGTTTTCATCCTGAACACTGGGTTGGTTTCAGTGTCACTTTTAACAGTATTTGTTATTCATTTTTCAAATTTCATCTTAAATACCTACCATATTTGAATCTGTAATCCCCTCATCTGTCAAATCATCCTGTTGTAACACACTTTCATCCTTTCCAACTTCATTATCAGAAACTTTTTCAACATCTCTTAATTCCGAATTCCTACTTGGTTCCACATGATATGATATTGTGACACTATTACTAGAAGCATTATGTTCAGATCTATTGTCATTAACATGAGATTCATCAATATGTGTAGTCAAAGAAACACTTGCTTTATTTTCATTTAAAGCATGAGTCAAATTTTCACTCTGTTGAGATGAATGACGAGTTATACTGAATTTGGTTCTTGAATGTCCATCATTTAGTTCACCTATTTCTTTTCCAGATTGTTGACTTACTAGTTCATCACAATCATTTTCTATTTCACCGTTATTTAGAGTATCAATCCCTGAAGAATTAAGCACAATTCCCCTGTTAGATTTAGAATTTTCTTCAGAATGAGAACCATGATCACCAGTTTCATCAATCACAATAGCACTTTCAGTATCATTACCAAGTTTATCAGACACATCACTGATGCCTGTGTTGTTATGAAATATGGCACTCTCCTCATGTTGAACTAGTTTTATGGAATGACCTGAGATGATTGGGTAATCTTTACAGTCTTTTACTGGAGAACCATCGTCTTTATTGATGAAACAGTCAATTCTTCTCTCTATAAATAGGAATATGACTTAAGAAATACTTATTCACAAATTAAACTAAAAGAAAATTGATTCCTATCTTGTCAATATTTTGCAAGTGAACTTTCCTTTCCCAGTATTTCTTGTACTTAAAGGGGAATTTAACAAAACAAGCATTTGGAAGTATTGCATGGCAATACCAAGTCCCCTACCGGATTTATAAATACATCCCTAGAGCAGTATCTTTTTTGGTGGTAAAGGTATAACTACCTCTCCAAAATATTAGTTGTATCAGATTTTATGTATTAGCTCAATATCTCCAAGGATTAAGAAAAAAAGTCCGGAAATTTCCTGGTATTTTTCTAAGTCCAGCATCCGTATCTTCCACAAAAATCAATGGACCGGAACCAAATTCAAACTTGATCTGTAACTCATTGATGCAGACTCACATACCAAACATCAGCTCAATATCTCCAAGGGTTAAGAAAAAAAGTCCGGAAAACTGAAATTTCCTGGTAATTTTCCAAGTCCAGCATCTGTATCTTCCACAAAAATCAATGGACCGGAACCAAACTCAAACTCGTTCTGTAACTCATTGATGCGGACGCACATACCAGAAATCAGCTCAATATCTCCAATGATTAAGAAAAAAAGTCCGGAAAACTGAAATTTCCTGGTAATTTCTAAGTCCAGCATCCGTATCTTCCACAAAAATCAATGGACAAGAACCAAACTAAAACTCGTTCTGTAACTCATTGATGCGGATTCACATACCAAAAATCAGCTAAATATCTCCAAGGGTGAAGAAAAAAAGTCCGGAAAACTGAAATTTCCTGGTAATTTCTAAGTCCAGCATCCGTATCTTCCACAAAAATCAATGGACCGGAACCAAATTTAAACTTGATCTGTAACTCATTGATGCAGACTCACATACCAAAAATCAGCTCAATATCTCCAAGGGTTAAGAAAAAAAAGTCTGGAAAACTGACATTTCCTGGTAATTTATCAAGTCCAGCATCTGTATCTTCCACAAAAATCAATGGACCGAGTCAAACTCAAACTTGTTCTGTAACTCATTGATGCGGACGCACACACCAGAAATCAGCTCAATATCTCCAAGGATTAAGAAAAAAAGTCCGGAAAACTGAAATTTCCTGGTAATTTCTAAGTCCAGCATCTGTATCTTCCACAAAAATCAATGGACCGGAACCAAACTCAAACTCGTTCTGTAACTCATTGATGGGGACTCACATACCAAAAATCAGCTCAATATCTCCAAGGGTTAAGAAAAAAAGTCCGGAAAACTGACATTTCCTGGTAATTTATCAAGTCCAGCATCCGTATCTTCCACAAAAATCAATGGACCAGAACCAAACTCAAACCCGTTCTGTAACTCATTGATGCGGACGCACATACCAAAAATCAGCTCAATATCTCCAAGGGTTAAGAAAAAAAGTCCGGAAAACTGAAATCCGGACTGACAGACGGACGGACGGAAGGACGGATGGACAGACGGACAGAGTGCAAACCTATAGTCCCCTTCGGCTTTCGCCGGTAGGGGACTAATAATGCAACAAAGAAGCCTCCATTTATCATTTTCTTCAGAACTTTGACATTGATAGATGACCTTAACTGAGTCCAGGGGTGCGGATTTCCCATGCTTGACTTGTCCGATACAGGCTTTTCCATTTGCGGGCAAGAACATGTTTTCTAGGTCACTTGTTCGTGGACAAGTAAATACCAGGGCAAATCTTTGAATGGTACAAAATAAATCTGGAAGAATAGCCATCTGATTATTTGTATCAAAGGGTAGAAAACATTACTTCTAATGAAGGAAATGATGGGTTACAGCATTTTCTTCATCAGAAACTAACTTTTATCTATCAATTTTTTGGGGGAACAAGTTCATTTTGATCCTGGACAAGTAGGAAATCAACTTTTGCTTGTCCATGTACAAGTAGAGAAAATCAATATTTCCTCACCCCCACATTCACATGAACCTGACTTTAAAATCTACAGATACATAAAATTGAGATCTACCCCCTTGCCAAGTATGAAGCCTGGATTTTATTTATGCTTAGAGAAATGGGAAATCTTTTTGGGTTAAGTTCTGCAGAAGTTTGACCTTGACAGATGACCTTGGCCTCAATCATGACCTTGGTATCTGTAGATTAAGGGGTCAGTGCAACACCATTGTAAGTGCCTATAAACATATAGGCACTTACAATGGTGTTGCACTGACCCATCGAGATGCCAATCAATATGCCAACTATGAGGCTGATATCTTGAAAAGCCATGAAGTAGATGACAAAAGAAATTTTGTTTTAGTAAAGTTTACAGTAGTTTGGCCTTTACAGCTGTCCTTGACCTTAATTATGACCTTGACTTTGGAACTACGGATTGACCTTTTTACATGACCTTGACTTTGGAACTGCAGATTCATATCATTGTAATCTATTATCAGGATAAGTGTGGACATTGTACCTTGAATTAGCTAAAAGTATTTGTCAAAATAAAGTTTTTTGTCAAGTTTTGCAGAAACAAACAGACAGACAATTCAATTGGGAAAGAATATTCCCCCAGTCTCCCAATATGATTGATTGATTGATTAAATGGAGTTTAACGCTGCTTTCAACATTATTTCAGTTATATTGCCACGGCTGGAGCACCCAACAATGGAATCCTGGTATTTCTCTCACCAGTATAACCATCACATTCTTTCCTAGCCTCCAGCTGCTATCTCACATAGGTCTACGATTATCAACCCATTAGTGAGAGACAAATAGTCCGAAAGAATGAGTGCCGCTGTCGGGGATTGAACTCCCAATATGAGGGCTTAAAGAACATAACTTACGTTTGGATGAAGGGCTGGATTTTGAAGGAGACTTCTGTTTAATAAATGGGCTATCTTCTCTAGCAAATGCACTGCTGAAGGATCTCTTTAGCTTGGACAGACCAGACACAACACCATTTGTCTGTAACCCAAAAATAACCGAAATGTAAATCGACAAATTTCTCATTAATTGGTAATGTTAGAATATTTTTGTGAACCACAAGTTCCCTGCAACAAATGATACTTTTAATTTTATGAATAGGATATGTGACCCGTAAAGGGATCATCTGGGTAGTGCATTAAGTGTCGACCCTAGTCAGACTGCGCAGATTGCGCAGACTGACTAGGGTCGAAACATTGATTATTTTCTGAATTAAGAATGTTCAATCTACATTCCTGTGAAAGAATTTTTGAAATGTGACCTCTGGTTGACCTAAGCTGAACTCAATCTCTTTTTCTAATTATATATTTTACAGATTTCTCAGATGGTCCCTTTTTGCGTGAGGGGTCAAATATATAAAACCATAAGAAATATCTAATAATTTGCAATGGATAGCTGGATAAGCCTTTAAAAGGGAAAACAAAGTTAAGTAGTCCCAAAAGAAACCTGTCTTATTATGGAGAAATTCTTTCATTTTGCTTCATGATTTTTAATTATAAGATAAGAAGAAGGAATTTCATGCATCTGTGATATCAAAAAAAAATCTCTTATCATCTCTTAAAAGTCTGCACTATGTTGACGACAATAATGATAAGAGGTCAAGGTAAAAAGGACCATCTTGCAAGTCTTAAATAAGACAATCTAGTAAGTTTTTAACCCCTTCCCATATTTTTAAACATTAAACTGGTCCAAATTTCAAAGAGTTTGTTTGTTTGAATGGGGTTTTACACCACTTTCAACAATGCTTCAGTTATAAAGCAGCGGCTGGAGCACCTACAAATGGATTTCTGGTATTTCTCTCACCAGTACTACCATTACATCCTTCCCTAGCCTCCAACTGCTTTCTCACATAGCTCTAGGATTATGAACCCATTTTCCAACATGAAGTCGGAAAGGATGAGTGCCACTATCATGAATCGTACTCGGGATCTCTAGATTGAAAGTCCAAGGCACTACCAACTGCGCTATGACAGCTCCAAATTCAAAGAGGTTACAGAAGACAAAATAAATTTTATAAAATTTTATTAATTTTGTCATTTTTGAAAATGTTTCTTAACTAATTTTTTTGTCAAGGGGAATTTATGGAACTAGGTTAAAGCAAAGATGTTATTGTGAAAAAAAATGTCTTATCATTTTGTACTTGAAGAAAGCTGATTTTTTTATGGTTAAAAGTCAAATCTACATCCCCTAAAAATTCCCAATAAATGTAAGACAAAGAATTTTATCATGCAATGTAGCCTGTATCAACCTGATATCACCTGTCTGAACATAACATAATATCAGGCAGTCTAGAAACAATTTGCATACACTTTGACCCGAATTTCTTCCATTTTAAAGATTTATTATAATAAGCGCTGAAAATCATTACATGATAAATAGAACAGCATGAAAGTGTCTTTAAATATCAATGTTATCTGGTCTTGGCAATGAGAAATTCTCCCAACCTTGACAAGATTGAAATTGAAATTTTAAGAGACTAACATATGACTAACAAATCAAATGCAAAATATTTGGATTAAACCATAAGCAACCAAGTCTGCTAGGAAGTCCTAGTTTTATGTCTAGCTCTCCGCATTCTGTCCCTAGAATAATTTGGCAAACACTAAAAACTAAGATAATTATTTCACGGTCTGATATTAGTCTACACTGCTTCCTACTTAATCATAGCTGGAGCCATCCTGGTTTATATGTCTCAACAAGAGCACTGGTATGCATATGGGTGCCAACACTCGGCTTTTTGGTGCTGGAAAGTGGAAAGTGGATTAACAAGAGCACCGCAAGCAGGTGCCAATGCTTGGCTGTTTATAATTTCTTAGGCAAAAGCAAATAATGAAATTGGTACCTACAGAAAGGTCATGTCCCAAGCAATGATCATGTGAAATATGAAGGCTCTATGACTTACCATTCAAAAGTTATGACCAAAGTTAAATTTTTTAAAGAAATTTTACCTTGAAAAATGACCTTAACCTTGACTGATGACCTTGAACTTGGTACCTACAGAAAGGTCTTGTCCCAAGCAATGATCATGTGAAATATGAAGGCTCAATAATTTACCATTCAAAAGTTATGAGCAAGGTTAAAATTAGTCACATTAATGCCAATGCCTACAACAACGCAAACTACGACAAGGAGATCATAATATCTCGGGTTTTCTTTGAAAACAGCCGAGCTAAAAATCTGTCAGTTTTTCCATGACTATAACAATGATAACAAAGCCAATGACAATAATGTCAAGGCTTTTAGCAATATTTTAGATATTCTACACAAACAGCTGGGCTAAAACATCTAACAAAACCCTTCAGTATAACAATACTTTTGGCAAAAATTGCCATTTTCAAGTAAAATGAAATAAATCTTAACACTATTACATAATATTGTAGTACTATGGGATTAGGTAGTGGGGTTAAGATTTGTTCCATTTTTTCCTTGAAAAAGGTAATTTTTGCAGAAAAATTGAAAATACCAAGCGATTTTATTAAATGTTTATTTCATTCCCTTCCAAATAGTTTTGTGATATTGTATAGCCGCTCTTAAAGTTTCCATTTTTCAAAACTAACTTTAAATTCAACCCAATTCAGAGGTACAGAGAGAGCAATGCTAGTCTAAAATCTATATTTCACAACGAAACCCTATGTTGTGGGTACTCATTTGAATCGTCTTGATGAGACGATTCCAATGAGTACCTACAACATAGGATTTGTTCAAGCAAAATTGAAATAATCTCATTTGAACTCCAAAATACCCCCTCTATCTGTAGCTCTGCTAATAAGGTATGATATTAAACTTACCTTTGAGATGCTTGATTCAGGTGTCATCCTGAAAAGGAATAAAACAAGCACAAGCTTTAGATTCTGAACAACTCCATTTAATAGATGAAGAGAGTGTTTGTTGATTTCATTTCGGTATGAAACTAAAAAGCTAATCACACTGTATGAATTTTGACAAATTATGCATGACCATTGGCCTAGATAATCACAAGGCTACGGTTATAACGCAGGCTCTCAACACAAAATAGATAATAATAATTAGAAATGAAAATATTTTTTTAAGATTTTTAATAGTTTTTATCAAGCAAATGACATAATGCACCAAAGTAATTCAATGAAATCCTAACCAGATTTTTCAGCACAACAGTATAACACAGTAATTTGAATCAGATAGAACTAGAACTGTCCCAGAGCGGACTTATACCCCCCACAAGCACATTGTCAGAATGCAAGTGCTATTAGTGCAGAATGTGTTTGTAATAAATATTGAGGTCATATGTAGCATTTGCATGAAGTTTCATGATTCTAGGTCGCTTGATTCTTGAGTTAGAGTCCGGAAACGAAAATTGAACAAAGGCTGACTGTGACCTTGACCTTTGACCTTTGTGACCCAAAAACAATAGAGTACTTCCTTGGATCATAAGCAACATTTGCATAACATTTCATGATTGTAGGTAACTTGGTTCTCAAGTAAGAGTCCAGAAACAAAAATTGAACAAAGGCTGACTGTGACCTTGACCCTTGACCTACGTGACCCAAACAATAGGGCACTTCAATGTGTCATAAGCAACATTTGTATAAAGTTCCATGATTGTAGGTCACGTTTTGAGTTAGAGTCCCTTGGTTCTTTAGTTTAAGTCCAAAAACAAAAAATTGAACAAAGGCTGACTGTGACCTTGACCTTTGACCTATGTGACCCAAAAACAATAGGGCACTTCTTTGGATCACAAGGAACATTTGTATTAAGTTTCATAATTGTAGGTCACGTTTTGAGTTAGAGTCCGGAAACAAAAAGGTCTACGGACTGACAGACAGACAGACGGATGGATGGACAGACGGTTGGACCGAGGGATGGATGGACAGACAGACAGACATGGTGAAACCAATATACCCCCCCTACTTCGTAGGTGGGGGGTATAATTATGAAATTTAGTTAATAGACAATTCCTTTTTTATCATATCACCATGCAAAAGACTTCACAGTACTTCAGTTTAATGAGTGAATATTGAATTGCCAAGAACTGTTATATATCCTCATCTAAAACTTACCTTGAAGTAGTCAGAGATTGGTCAGGTTCTGATTGACTTCTTACTGAAGAAAAAATTAATGAACCAATTAAGAATTACTGGTATCAAACAATGTAAAAATTTTTTTTTATAACACAATGGCGTAGAACTCAAATATGAAAAAAGAAGAAATTATATAATAAATTCATTAACTGTGTACACAGATAGCTCCACCCATTTTTTTAATCAACATCATCTTTCGTGCAAATGCTGATTCTTTTGACGACATATAATCCACATGCTAAATAATGTGCTTTGCTTTCTGTGAAATTCTCCCAATGTCAATATCATTACTTTTTCACACCCAGAAAAATGTTTTAATTCAATTTTTCATCCAGAAGAGGGTAAAAAATCTAAATTCAGAATTATGATTGTGATATAATGGATATAATTTCTGTTTCGCAATGTCGATGAATAATGTCTGATGAGGGGAGAAGTTATATGCAAAGTCAAATTCTCGGGGAACTTTCCTTGGATTTTACCTTTTGAATATAACTCCTCCTCCATCAGACTTTATTCATCAACACATCATAGTGAAAATGAAATTATTTCATAAAAAACAAGAGTACCAGTCACAATATACGCTGCTACAAGAAATTTTCAGTGATGGCCCATTTTCAGTGATGCAGCATAGATTAGTACATCAAATTGCTGAAAAAATTCCCATGGTCATCAGTGAAAGTTTCCAGTAAATCCATCCATTAATGAAGGAGGAGTTGTTTGAACAAGAATAAGACATATGTAAAGATGGATAGAAAGCCAAACAAAAGAAAAAAAGATGACACCAATAAATGACCATCTCTGGCCTAAAATAGAAATTACATTCAAATTAAGGCTGAAAGTCAGCCAGGAAACAAGGGAATTGACCTACTACCAAACAACAAAAAAATAGCTTATTCCAAATTCAAAAAAGTTGCAGACAACACTTTTTTGGAGATGAAATTTCAACAAGAGGTTTGTTTGTTTAATTGAATAGGTTTAATACCGCTTTCAACAATCTTTCAGTTATATCCAGGCAGCTGAAGCACCTAACAATGGATGACTTGTATTTCTCACACCAGCACTACTATTACAGCCTTTCCTAGCCTCCAGCTGCTATTCCACATATGTCTACCATTATCGACCTATTGGTGGGAAACTAATAGTCGAAAAAGGGTGAGTGCCGCCATTGGAGATAAAACCCCTGACCTCATGATTGGGAGGCCAACATGCTACCAAATGTGCTGTGACAGCATTCCTTCTGGATATGACAAGTATTAGACTGTAATTCTGAATTTAAGGTGAAGACATGGATTGCATATTCTCATGGAGTATATAAATGTCCATAATCTGAAGAACAAAATACTTTGTGTTTTTTGTCCTAAGCAGCTATGCTTAAAATAAAGGATTGTATATAAGTTGTTAAAATGAAGGATACACCATAAATTCACTCACCTAATTTGGATGTGATGTCCGGTTGATGAAGTTGTATGAAGGATACTGTAGATTCAAACATGGACACCAAGGAACACTGAAATGATATTTGTGCCCCATCACGTGAAAAGGGACCATCTGGGAAGTGCGTACAGTGTCGACCCTAGTCAGACTGCGCAGGTTGCGCAGACTGACTAGGATCGAAACTTTTCCTACTTTGCTAATTTTCTGAATCTAGAATGATCACTTTATCTTCATAAGAGGAAGTTTTGAAATGCGGCATCTGGTTGACTTGTGCTAAAGCCTTTTTTTTTTCCAAATATTTATTTTAGGGAGTTCCCAGATGGTCCCTTTTCGCATGACGGGTCATATTAAAATAGTCTTACAAGGGCCTGAGATGCTCTTCTGTCAATCAAGTTTCTCCTCAATTTAATCTGATTATTTCTGGAACTTTATTGCTTTAAGGAGAATGTGTTAAGTAGCAATAACCAAGCACAAGTCTCCTCTTCAATTTGTTTTAGCAATTATTCTAAGGGCTCCTTTTCTTTTGTTTTCATCAAATTTTCACACAGAACCTTACTTAAAAGAAAAGAGTCATCCTGTAAAAGTTTCAAGTGAAGACCAGTAATGTTTGTGGACTTTATCACATAAATAGAAATATCATGAGTGAAAAATCCATAAGGCCCCTTTTCCTGTGATTTTTATGGGATCAGCCCCATTTTCAGAGGGAACCTTCCTTATGACCCTACAATTTTTCTGTGGAAGTTTCAAGTAAATCAGTCAATAATTGTGAACTTCATTGTGATTATTATAAAAAGTAATATATACCTTAACAGTTGCTAAAAGAATTTTCTCTCCCTCGACAAAAACTTGGCGTTTGTCTGGTGTTACATTGACATCTACTCCATCTGAATTGTAGTTATTGCATATATAAATATTGTTGAAGGACATCCATCATAAAACTCCTTGAATGAGTGATTTACAAAAAGTGAAATTTACAGATCTATCATTGACGATTTATGAAATTAATGTATTCTACTTTTCAACATGGTACATGTCTTATCAAATTTTAGCAAACAGATACTGTATTGCCCCTAATATTAGTACCCTCCTAAATAGTAGCAACACTATTTTTTAATTAAGAAAAACCCTCTTCAAATGCATTAATTTTAAGAACTTTTTGAGACTTCTTCTTTAATTTGATGTGAGTTACCTGCAAACAATCATATTTATATGATTGTTTAGAAGAAATTGTCCTCAAATTAAAGGGAAAAGGGCATGAAAGACATCAATTTAACTTTTTTTTTTAATCAATAAATGCATTCTGAATCATAGCTCCCAAACCATGAAAGCTCCCGGGAGCATTTATTAGAAGAAATACAGTACTCTACTAAAGTGCATTGTTATATCCAAATATTGTTATGCAAACTAATTTAAATTAATTGACACCATGAAATTGATTTGGTCAAAGTCAGTATTTTGTATAAGATGATTTCAATGTAAGCAGACTTTATTGTACATTCATTGCATTTGGTATTTCATGCAATTTTACACCAATATTTTGTCTAGTAATTTGTAAAGAATTAAATTTTCTATGATTCAACCAATTTTCGTGCATTCTGATGGGCTTAAAAATTGGTTTTATGACTAAACAATAACTAGAAAGCCATGAATGGCTTGAGTTGCTCCACAGGCTTGAAATTCTTGGAATAGCAAACCAAAGTTTTGATTAGATTTTTAGATATTTGGGTTTTGCTGATGTTGAAAATGATTTTCATAGTTTTAAAGATATAACATATAGAAGAATGACCTCCGCCCATAAAAGACATATTTTTCACCCAATCACAACAATTTTTGGCTGCATGATAATGGGTCACCCAAGGATCATACCAATGAATTTTGATTGATATCCATCTGTTACATTCTGAGAAAATGATTTTCAAAGTTAACATTTTAAAACATGTTGAGAAAAGACTTCTGCCAATAAAATACATACTTTCCATCGGATCACAATCATTTTTTGTAGACTGATAAAGGGTCACTCAAGGATCATTCCAGTGAAATTTGGTTGATATCCATCAATTTCATTCTGAGAAAATGATTTTCAAAGTTTCCACTATATAACATATAGAGAAATGACCTCTGCCCATAAAATAAATATTTTTCATCCGATCCCAATAATTTTTAGTAGACTGATAAAGGGTCACTCAAGGATCATTCCAGTGAAATTTGGTTGATATCCATCGATTTCATTCTGAGAAAATGATTTTCAAAAATTCCACTTTATAACATATATAGAAATGACCTCCGCCCATTAAATCCATGTTTTTCATTAGATCAAAATTTCTTGAACAACTTTGAAAGAGGGTCACCCAAGAATCATTCCTATGAAGTTTGGTTGAAATTCATCCAGTAGTTTCTGACGAGAAGATTTTTAAAGAAAAAGTTTATGACCAGACGCACGCATGCACAGACAGACAGACGGAGGCACGACAGATGCACGACGGACACAACACCATGACAATAGCCCCAGTGGCCTTCGGCCAGTGGAGCTAACAATTATAAGTACGCAGCTGTTTTGTAAGCTTCCACAAAAAGTAGTCCTGTAATAAAGTGCTTTCATTTTTGATAAATCTCACATGTTTGCTTCATGATATTAAATCATAAGACATAAAGAGTACATTTGTTGATTTTATAGAGGTATGAAACTAAACACCTTATCATACTCGTGTATAAATTTGCTTCACATATCGGAGGATCAGATAAAAAAGGGGATAATGTGATTCTAAAATCTTTATTCCTCCAGAAAACTCTATGTTGTGTGTACTCATTTGAACCATCTAGAAGAGACAATTCTTATGAGTATAAACAACATAGAATTTGTGCTGTAATTTGTGAAATGCTTTGATCTAAAATCTAAAATACCTGTTTCTGTAGCTCCACATGTATTCATACAGTGTGATTAGGTTTTACAAAAAACAAATAGTACTATAATACTCTTTATCTCTTCTTCAATAAAAATTGTGCTGATTTCATACTAACCTTTATTTACTCCTATTTTCAGCACCACAAATGGATATTGATGTCTATTATACTGATGATATACTTCATTGATAACTTTACTTAGCTGAAAATAGACATGTCTTTTCTTATTAAGCTAAAATAATATGTAAATCAATACAGGTACATTTGAATGAGAGGTTCTGTCACCTGGTATTGGATAATGAATATCATAATAATCTAATTTTAATTGTGTTCACTAAGATTCATGCACTCCAATTGCCCAAAAATTGGTTTTACTTCTCAAAGAAAACAATTTTGAATACACAATTATTTTGTAAGCTTCCACAGAAAGTAGTCCTGTATTCATACAGAGTGATAAGGTTTTAAGCTTCATACCTCTATGAAATCAACAAAAACTCTCTTCATCTCTTAAATGAACCACAGAATTTCAAAGAAGCTACTTGCGGCTAATAACCACTTGGGTGCAGTATTTATCATTTGCCTTTTAAGGTAGTGGAACCATAATAGTTCCACAACATTTTGGAACTCATGACCTTTCACAATATATGAAATTATTACGTAACCAAATTATCACTGTCAAAGTTCATGACTTCTGAAACATTGCTGTACTTTTATGGGTCCACTACCTTAAAGGTTGACTTTTGTCAAATGTCAAAAGAAAATTAGCTGAGCATTGAAATCAAACTCAAGACTCTAAAATTGAGAGCCCAATGTGTTTTTGACAGAACTGGGTTTGACAATAAAGCTACTTTTATTAATATCATAAAATTACTTTGATGAGATCAAAGAAAAAGAAATGATACAAAGTAATATTCCATTGATGATTTCTTCTTTTTTCACAATATTTTCTCAAGTTAGAAAAATGCATGGTTGTAAAATCCCAAGCCTGATTAGCAAAGGGTTTAGTGATTTACATTTTTACTGTAGTATAGTAGAACCACCATTAACCTGCACAATATGTGGCACTTGCCAGGTCCTTTTTGGATCAGAGCACAAAATGGAGGATTTTTTTTTAGATTTCAAGCAGAGTTACTGTTAGAGGGGGGTATGTTGGATTTTTTTGACCACAGTATTGCAGTACTGTAAACGGGGTAATTTTTGCGGTGGTTTTATTTTGGCTATATTGGCGTTCAAGCTAAGATGCGCCAAAATTAATCCACCGCGAATATTTGTCAATATGAATTAGACATTCTCTATTGTGATGGATATGAAACACTGCGTGATACACATTTTAGTCAATGTTAATTAACTTTTTATCAAAGATACAGACCATTCTTATTCAAGGAATCAGAAAATCTGCTGACAAAGTTGACATTTACAGGGATCAGTGCAATACTATTGTAAATGCCTATAATTCATTGGCACTTACAATAGTATTGCACTGATCCCTCAATTTCAAGATTCCAGTTCTAATTTGATTCATAAATTGTAATGAAAATCACAGCGAAAATTGTGAAAAAATTGATACACGCTTTATAACTCTAACAAAAAGTGTGAAAACAAACTATTGTTAAATTTGAAGAAAGCTGACATTAATCTAGAAAGTGACTTTCATATACTTACGTTGTTTTGAGCGAGAAAAAAATGAAACATAGATAATGTGTTTTATTTTGGCGTTATAGTAAGATGCGCCAAAATAAATCACCGCCAATAAATCGCAACCCAAAAACCGCCAAATGTGGACACCGCCAATATAAAGCCGTTTACAGTAATTGTAGCACAAATCCAATGTTCTTGGTACTCATTTGAAATGTCTTGTAGAGACATTTCAAATGAGTACCCACAACATAGAGTTCCATTGAGAAATGAAGATTTTCGACTGGTTTACCCTGTTTTATCTGTACCTCTGTTGGAAGTTGAATTAATTCATAAGAACTTACACAAAACCTATGCTTGGGTTTTTCTTAATGTTTTTACTTGAGGATAACATGATATAGGATGGAGAGATCCTTATTTCTATCCTGGTCCTACCTCATTGGTGTCGCTAACATACACCTTAGAATGAAAAAGGTGGTGGATTTTTACTGCCATCGCCTACTTTCAGAGCTTTGTTGACATGGGATCTGTCTAAAAAGTATCCTTCCTACATACAGTACCCATCACAGGTGGGGCTTGAACCATCCAATTACATGTAAAGCATGCTCACCACCTGACATATGAGTCACTTATTGGAATAATCTCTTTGAGACAATTCAAATTGAAATTAACAACATGGGATTGCATTGCCAAATAGAGATTCAGACAAACTAACACGTTATCTAAACCTCTGTTCCAGTGCTGCGTCAGATACACTACCTTGGTTGAGTCAAATGGCCTGCCATTGATAAAAAAGAATTGTCTGTCTGTACTACTCCTGCCTTGACCATGTTCACATTTTGATACAAAACCTTCAATTCTGGAAAAATAAATGTTACATAAAATATAATAATAATAATAATTAAATAACAAGGTTTAATGAAATGCAACAATTTCTACGTCTCCCAATTGATGGACCTTAATGCTTAAAATCTCTGGTAGCATTTTGCCTCCACATCAACAGATCAAGGGCATATTGTTTTTGACCTTTTTGTATGTTTCTCCCCCCAAAAACTTTAACATTGGCCATAACTTTTGATTGGCAAGAGAAAGAGCCTTCATATTTCCTATAATGATTGCTTGAGACAAGCTTTCTCTTGATACAAAGTTCAAGGTCATAAGTAAAGGTCTATTTTTTCAAGCTCAATTATGTGGAAAATTTAGACTGAACATTGAATTAAGTATTGCCATGGATAACCAAATGCAATATAATTGTGAATTTCCATATGCTGATTTTTTTAAAGAGAAAGTTGCAATAACTCCTTTTCTCGAAATTTTTTTCAATCCAAAGAATATTTATTTTTTTCCATTCAATTATACTCTTATTTTGTAATTTCTTTCAATTTAGATCACTCTGAAAGTAAATAATACCAAGAAATTTAGAATGAAACTATTTTACATATTTGAAGTATCATGAATCTTCCACAAGAGAAGAAGTGTTGTTTGACCTAACATTTGTTTTACTAAACATCCTACAATTACATTTTGCATAAGCAAAACATTAAAGTTACTTCTATATTAGTAACTATATAAAGAATTCTGCCATGCATCATGTCATTACAATCATCATCTAAAGACGATTCCAATGAGATATTGCAAGGCAGAATCTAACAGTAAATGAAAACACCAGGCACAATTTGTGATTTTGACTTATGATAAATTATTGTAAGAAGTTTAGTAAAACGGCCCCCAGATGCTCTGGTTCTAAACACAGAAACAGTGAATTTACATACTTGAACAACGAGGGTGAGTCTACCTTCAGTCCATACTCTGTACAGACATCTTGATTTGGTATTTTCTGTCTAAACTCTAACAAACTTTGAACCTGGCAATCAAAGGAAAATGTTGTTCTTAATTCATTTACAATTGAGTCTTTTCATATTTATTGAAACATTCTTTAATTGTTTTAGGTACATTATTTTTAGGTAGAATATCAAGAAATAACAAACTTTGAACCTGGCAATCAAAGGAAAATATTGTTGTGAATTCATTTACAATAAAGACTATTCACATTTATTGAAACAATATTTTTTGGTTTTAGGTTAATTATTTCCAGGTAGATTATCAAGAAATGACAGTAGATAATCATTTGATAACTAACTGCCAAACCTGTGAAATTACCAAACCTTTACCCATGTTTTGTTCAGTCCACCCTTTTAGGTAAATGGGGGCAAATGAACAAATGATTTTATAACTTGGCTTAGCAATCCAGAGCTTTAGGAAAATTTGACCCACAAGTTTCAAATTTCGTCTCATTGTTGCATTAAAGAAATGCAATAATTCTTTATTTTACGTGTTTTGGTGTTAGATCAATAAATCTTTCATTTTGTTTACAACAAAAGCAATAAGTCTTGGTGGATATAGAACAATAAAAAAATAATATATAAAGAAATGAAGAATGCCAATAATTCTTGTGCAAATAAGCCCCGCCCTGCAACGCCCAAATACATGGGCCAATCAAAATCAAGTGGACAAGTTAGGAGGAAATTTACCCAAGGAACAATCCTGCCAAGTTTGGTTGTAATTGGCCCTAAGATTTGAGAGAAGATTTTTAAAGGTGAAGATCTGAGCGCCCTTGGAGGAGAAAATTTTTGGAGATTTTATAGTGAATATGAGACTTGCCTTGCCATGTCCTTATTACTAGGTCAATCAATATTTTGTGAACAACCAATGAAGAGGGTAACCTAGGGAAGATTCATGTCATGTTTCATTGGAATTGACATAATGGTTTGGGAGGGAAAGAATATAAAGATTTTATAGTGAAATACGCTCCACTGCCACGCCCATATTTTGGGGGTCAGTGAAAATTGCCTAACGCTCAAAATCAGGCCAATAGTTGAGGGGTCAAACAAAATTTCTTGAACAACATAAGAACAGGGTCACCCAAGCAACATTTCAACCAAGTTTTGTTTCAATCTGCCCATAGCTTTAAGAGGAGAAGATTTGTAATGAAAAATGTACAGACAAACAGATGCAGACACGCATGGATGCAAGACAAACACACCACTATGACAATAGCATGCTGGCCCTCAGCCAGTTTAGCTAAATATGCACAAAAATAGGGTGGGTGATAAGAAACAAAGTTTCTTAACTTGTGTCAACAAGATATACCTTTTAGTCTCATTATGTATTTAAGGTGACTTATAGGCCCATCGGATTGGGAGCTTCTTTGTATTTTTTTGTTCTTTGTGATGAATATTCACAGGAGTCTGGAAATACGGATTCTCTCTACTTGTCCGTGGACAAGTAAATTGTGATTTTCTATTTGTCCAGGATTAAAAATTACTTGTCCGCAAAACAACAGAATAGAAAGATTTTGAAAAAACATTGTTTTTAGAGAAGAAAATGCTGAAACCAGCATTTTCTTCATTAAAGACAGTGTTTTCTACTCTTTGGTACAAACATTAAGCTTATTAATTCCTTTGATCTATTTAGGGCCAAACCAAGATTTTTCCTGGTATTTACTTGTCCTTGGACAAGTGGACTTGCAAAATGTACTTGTCCGCAGGTAGAAAAGCCCGTGTCGGACAAGTCGGGCATGGGAATTCCACACCCCTGATTCGTGTATGTAATATTAATGCACATGTCACCATAATAAACCATTTACTTACTTACTTACTTATACACAGTTAAAAAGTTATAATAACCCCATGAACAAACAATATCATAAATTGATTATCCGAAGAAAATTTTTTTCAGAAAATAGTGTTGAAAATGAAGCTATATTTAGTTTTCTTTGATAGTTAGTTTTCTTAAAATTTCATTACCTGAAAATTGTTGTCTGTGACTTTGATGAAATAAAAAGACTTGTCTAAAATTTTGTAGTCAGGTAATTGGTGAAATATTAAAACTTAATAATTAGAGGATATTGGATGAGTTGTCATTGAATATTGAATTTTTAAAATGAGTGATCTATGAACAGATAAAAACGAGGCTTTGACAAGATTAATAGATACCATATTTATTGAGCTCAAATTTGATATTCTTTATATAATATGACCTGAATTTTTGCAATATATTGAGAAATCTATTGATTCAAATAACATATAACGCTGTCTACAAAATGACGTCAGCACATGTATTGTGATGACATTTTCACAACGAAAATATAAAGTTACTATCCATCCCTAGCTCATTTGCACAGTTCTTCCAATACTGTAACAACACATGTAATATCAAAAAATTTAACAGGGTTATTTCACTCCCCCAAAGTAGGTTATATAATAAAAGAAATTTTATTATACCTGTTTTGGTCCAAAAACATTTGAAATATTCTCTTGAAGTAAGGTATTCCCTTGACTTGAGACTACAGTTGACCTTGACCTGTAAAAATAAATAAGATAAGTCGAACAAACTTGAATGGTAGTCCAATTACAACTTGCATTGAACCCACAAGAAATTAACCTTCATCTTTGACCATGAAATACAATTTTAAGTTATTATACAGATATTCTTTGTAAATGGCAAAAACTGAAAACAAGATTTATTTGTGAAACACGAATACCCCTGAAACAGCATTTTTTGTTTAAAAAACTTTACGCTGACAGATGACCTTGACCTTGTCACATGACCTTGACCTTTGCACAAGCAGATGTGTATCATTGAGATCTGTCATCATACCAAATTGTGAGCATTGTATCTTGAATAGCCTTGAAGTAATTGGCAATGATAAGTTTTTTGGTTAAGTTTTGCAGACAGACAGAGGGAAGGACGGTCGGGCAGACAGACAGAGGGACAACAGTAAAACAATATGGCCCCTATCTTTTGATGAGGGATAATAAATAAATGATAAGAAGAGGTTTAGTTCTTGCACTTCTCTTCAATGAGATCTAGCCACCTGTGAAGTTTTATGATTCTAGCTTGTTTAATTTTTTGAGATATACTCCAGAAAAAAATGTTCTGTGGATGGATGGACAGACCAACAGGTGAAAACAAATATATACCCCCTCTTTTTGAAGGGAGACATTAATATTTAAATTATCTCGTTGTTTCCTTACCCTTTAGCAGTCACATTACTACAGGTTATCCTTACTCCAGTACTAATAATACAGTATGAGTTTAAAACTTGGACCATCTTTGCAAATTCTTTCTTTATGTTTCTCTGGAACTCTTTATGTCGGACTGGCAATGTGTAGAATAGATTCTGTAACATAACTTTGGTGCCAACCTGTAAGATAGCAAAACTAGAACTGTCACAAAGTGGACTAATAGCCTCAGGGGTGCTTTGTTCCATTTGTGTCCAGGGATAACACAAGTGGAGCCTGCAAACACTTGACCTTGAAATGCCACCTTCACATTTTACTAGACTATAACTCAATTAAATGGCCATTCTACTGGGGGGTATCTGTGCCACATTTTTTAGAAATCCACTCATAAATGTATAAGTTCTGACCTGGAGTGAAAACTAACTCTGACCTTTGAGAAACAGAGAAAATCTTTCCAACGGTACATCTGCTTGTGGTAGGGAACAATTGCGTGAAGTTATTTTGAAATCCATCCATAAATGTTATGCGCTGGACAAAATTAGATGGACAATCACTCTAATGCACAATTCCTGACTTGTCATTATGATGACTGTGTTACTCACTGCAAGCATTCTTGACAAAAACTTACTGAGGGGTCTGCACAGAACTATTGCATGTGTCAATAGATGTAAAGGTTCTTATAATTATTTTGCAGAGCCTTCTTGTAATGCTCTAACCAGCAGCTGATTTTCAGAAATCTGACCTTTTCACCTTGAAAGACTACTTTGGTACCTATAGAAAAATTTAAATTTGTGAACAGTCACACAAAAAGGGGCCATCTGGGAAGCGTGTGAAGTGTCAACCCTTGTCAGACTGCACGGATTGCGCAGACTGACTAGGCTCAAAACTTTTTATCTTATAACTATACAAGTATCCGTATGATAACAACCCGTATGATATTTTTTATGATATCACATAGTTATTTTTAGAACAATAATATCATACAGTTATTTTTAGAAACTAGCATTTAAGTTAGAAACATCGACTAAAACAAGACAAAAAGAGGTTATAAGATAAATATAATACGTACTAAGTGTATTGTATGAAAAAATATCTAACTCGGTTGTGAGAATTGGTAATTGTCTCGGCAGAGCCTCGACAATAATCAATTCTCCCAACCTCGTTAGATATTTTTTTCCATACAAAACACTAAGTACGTATTATATATTTCCACTTTGCTAATTTTCTTTACCTTGAATTATTAATCTATCTTCCTGTGAAACAATTTTTGAAAACTGACCTTTGCTTGACCTGTTCTTGGACCAATTTCTTTTTCAAATATTTATTTTATGGAGTTCCCAGATGGTTCCTTTTCCCATGATGGATCACATATATGTAACATGTCAGAGAAAAAAGGGATCATCTGGGTAGTGAGCAAAGTGTCAACCCTAGAGTGTCCGCACTTACTTCCCAGACTGACAAGGGTTGAAATTTCTATGATTTTCTTTACCAAAAATTATCCTTACCTACCAGTAAAATGATTTTGAAATCTATTCACCAGATGACCTCTACTGGAACACGCTTTTTTCAAATATTTAATTTTCAAAATTTCAAGCTGGTCTATTTTTGCCCAACAGGTCACGTATATGTAAACTACAAAAGTCCTAGTACTGGCATATCAAAAGGTATATCTAATTCAATTTTTTTAGCATCAGATTATCAGAAATTTCATAGAGAATTATCGTTGGTATCGTTGAGTGAACAAAAAAAGGTTTTGTTGTTGACAAAATGAAATTTTATTCCACCTTACTTGAAACAAACAATTATTCTATTTCTTTAATGCAAAAATGATATTTTCATTCTCTCCTCTGACCCTTTGTATTATTTCAACTGTCCAGAGAATATAAACTAGAAAGCCATTAATGGCTTGAGTCTCTTCACAGGCTTGAAAATATTGTAATGGCAAACCTTGGTTTTGTCTAGATATTTAGATATTTTGGGTTCTACAGATGTTGAAAATGATTTTTAAAGTTTCCACCATATAACATATAGGAAAATGACCTCCGCCAATAAAAGACATATGAGCCTGTGCATGACATTTCCAACAACTTGAAATGTTTGTGAGGTGTAAACATTGAGCAGCATAGACAGCCACATACTGTAAATATAAAGTTACTTGATTGTTTACAGATACTTTGAGACCTTATCTATCTACTTAGTGCATAGTGAAGACTCTGGTCAGACTGTGCGCATGCACAGGCTGGTCAGAGTCTTTGCTTTGCGCATATTTGAAATTGTTGGAAATCTTACGCACAGGTTCATATTTTTTTTCAATGACAATATTTTTGGCTGAATGATAATGCGTCATCCAAGGATCATACCAATGAAGTTTGATTGATATCCATCAGTTACATTCTAAGAAAATGATTTTTAAAGGTCAAATGAAAAGTGTTTACAACCGTTTCTTTATGTATTCATAAGTGAAAATTAAATACGATGCAATATCAAGAATAAAAAAATGATTTTTTATAACTGTGAATTTCACGATTTTCGATAATCACTTCTGTAGCCGGTCCTTGATAACTTCTCGGTCACGTGACTTAGGCATGTGACGTCACCGCGAGGGATAGATAATACTGGCATAGTAAACAGTTTGTCAGCGGCTACGTATTTTAGATTGATTTATGATAAATTCCACTCGAAAAAGTACTTGAATTTTGCATTATTGTGTTGCCTCTGGATGTCGCAACCTAAATACTTCGGGAATTGTCCTCTTTTCGTTCCCGTTAGATGAGGGTAGGACTCTAAAGAAGCGAGAAAGTAAGAACCAAGAGTAGTCCAAAAAGAATAGAAAAGAGACTCATCGAACACCATCTACTTTGGAAAAAAATTTAGCAACATCATTTCACCAATTATTGTTTTGGTGTAAACCCGTGACTAGCAAGTATTGGAGATTAATAGAAAACTGCTAATTACGATCGCCAATCCGATCGCCGGAGTTTGTTAACTGACAATAAATTTAGGTGTTAAAGAGACAATTTAAACTTAACTAATATCAATGGCATGACACACTTTTGATAACCATTGACGCATTAAAATGACGTGACAGCTCAAATTTCCTGGAGCCAAATTGCACCATTTTGCTTTCCAGGGCATTAAAACCTGGGGTCAGGGGACGTTTTTTATGCATAGTTGAAGGGGCTAGGGTAAGCTCTATTTCATGTATGATTTGCATCAGTAGCAAGAAGTAATACTTAAAACTTAAAGAAATAAAATGACCTTAAGATATAAATGATCAGGGAATGAATGTGAACAAAAGAAAGAAAGAATAAATGAATTGGTTGATGAAAGAATCTACGAACGGATGGAATGTTAATGAATGGACAAATTTATGGTCATTTCTCTTTCTTTCTTTCTTTAGACCAAATGAAAAATTTTCATCTTACCCAATATTTTTATAGTGTAGACGAAATGGGTTAAGACAAAGGCAATAAACCACGAAACTAATGTACTGATTTTGTTATTCTCATATAAAACAGATATTTAGAATTTGATTGATTAAAAATGACCGTTTTCACCATTTCTTCTCTTGACACCGATTTGACATTAGAAACGTTGTGTTTTCAGCTTTCTCAAATCTATAGCTGCACTGTTTTGAAGCATGTCGAAAAAGTGCTTTTTCTGTATGAGATAGTTCAGATTGTGTCAACTGAAATTTCTCGCTTTTTGCGTGATAGTTTGAGAATATATGTGTAATAAAAAAAAATAAATCAGTGACATGGGTAATTGATTGGTGCATTGTCACAGATAGATCAAAGAAAATTTGTCATGTGGTCTGTTATAATAACCAAAACAAAGGCGACACACATGTGATTAGGGGCTTATCAATATATGACATGGCCAATTGATTGGTGTAGTGACACGGACAGATCAAAGAAACTTTGACACTCGGTAGGGAACGTTGCGTAAGAAAAGACGATCTTTATGACACTTACACATGTGATTTGCTGCTTATGAAAGGACTTCTGTTCATCTTTCTCCTTTATTTTTTAATTCTTGCAAGGGTGTAAGAGTCTGAGGTGATATCTAACTTTTGATATTTAACTTATAAAAAAAATGAGACTTAAAGAAAGTGCAAACAGCTGTGACAAAAAATAAATGAACAATAAAAAGGTCTGTCAATGGAGGTTGAATTATGGATAATTGTGATCGCATGGATAAATTACGTTTGGTGGAATAATGCCAAAAATGCTCAAATCGGCATTGAAATTCGAAAACACCGCGGAATGGGTAAGATATACATTATATTCTTTCAAAGCAACTAGAATGCCATAGATATAGTTTTAATACAGCTGCGTTTGCAACATTTTGGGAAATAACGAACGATTTGTATAGTTTCATAGCATTTCTGGTGGTTATCTTAAGAATAAAAATTTTCTTTGCACCGTTTTTGTAACATGATGACAACTGTATAATCATGCAAAGGGATAAATAATCAAATTTTGATGTCATTGACATATTTGAAAATTAATTAAAAGTTTGTAATCAAACTGCTTGAAATTTAGATTTTTAATATTTGTGTATTTAAAAATTGTTCCCAACGCCAACCACTTTTTTTTCATTTTTAATTGACAAGAATGATCAATCGTGATTTCCAGTAAGCGTTGTAAAAAAAAAAAAAAAAAAAAAAAAAAAAAATGGCAACGAAATTTGAATTTTCCACAAAAAACATGTGACATATCTTAAGTATATCATTAAAAACCATTTTATTGGTTGATTGAAATTAAATGTTGCATGAAAGATTCTGAGAGCTATTCCCGATTCAATCGTTGGGGTTGTCAGACTCGGGTACCGGTCAGACTCAATTTCTTCTCCCTACATTTCTGACTCGGATTCAGACTGTGATGATAGTACATCTTCAAAGCGAGTGGGCTCAAACGATCTCAGTTGAACATGTGGATAAGTGGGTAACAGGATAGATTTTTCTTCGTTTTTTTTTAAAGTGGTCATATTTACGATGCTCTCTTTGTTTATCTAGAAAGGGGAATCCCTCGCAGTGACGTCATAGCTATTGCGCATGTGCATGTACATATTTCTGGCCAGGTAAAATTTTCCGATAAATCACAGAGGTATTTTTGTCAATACTGTTCTTTTAAATTTTTTTTTATCGACACGAACTTTTTGTGTCGCCTTATTTCATTGATAATTATCAGGAGATGTTTTCAACACATGTTCCAAAATTAGCTTTTCATTTGATCTTTAAAGTTAATATTATATAACATATTGAGAAATGACCTCTGTCCATTAAATACGTATTTTTCATCTGATCACAATGATTTTTGGTCGACTGATAAAGGGTCACTCGAAGATCATTCCAGTGAAATTTAGTTGATATGCATCAGTTACATTCTGAGAAAATGATTTTCAAAGTTTCCACTATATAACATATAGAGAAATGACCTCTGCCCATAAAATACATATTTTCATCCAATCACAATAATTTTAGGTCGACAGATAAAGGGTCACTCAAGTATCACCCATATAAAATTTGGTTGATATCAATCAGTTAGATTCTGAGAAAATGATTTTCAAAGTTTCCACTACATAACATATAGAGAAATGACCTCCGCTTATAAAATTTATATTTTTCATTTGATCACAATAATTTTTGGTACACTGATAAAGGGTCACCCAAGGATCATTCATGTAAAATTTAACTGCTATTTAATTGCTATCAATCAATTAGAAATTGAGAAAAATCACTTTTTACCATATTTGGAAATTAGCCACGCCCATTCAATCAATGTTTTTCATTGGATCAAAATTTTTTGATCAATTTTGAAAGAGGGTCACCCATTTGGATCATTCCTCCAAGGATTATTCCTGTGAAGTTTTGTTGCAATTCATCCAGTAAATTCTTAGGAGAAGATTTTTAAACCGGACCCATGCACGCATGGACGGACGGACAGGTGGGCGCACAACGGACACAACGCCAAACCAATAGCCCCAGTGGCCTCCGGCCAGTAGAGCTAAAAATTATAAAGGCCTTGTGGGCATTTACCAGAACCACCTCAACAAAATCATTTAAATGGGTACATTTAAAACAGGGTTTGCGTAATTATTGCTCTAAAGTTTGAATGTAAATGATAATTAGATCTGTTGCAAAGTGGACTTATACTCCCGACCAGCACTTTGTCCCAGTTTTTGTAAGCTGTTTTCAGACAAAGTTCAATTAAGACCTTGACCTTTAACCTTCATAACCCAAAACTAATAGGGTACCTCCTTGGGTCATGGACAACAATTGTGCAAAGTTTCATGATTCTAGGTCCTTTCATTCTTGAATTAGAGTCTGGAAATGAACAAGGTCTATGGACAGACAGACAGACGGGGGTGAAACCAATGTACTCCCCTTTACTTTGTGTGTTGGAGGGTATAATAATACCTGTCTAGCTTGAGGTTCTTGCTTTCTTATTTTTCCGTTGTGATCAAATTCTAGTTTGGTCCCAACAGATTCATCCTGATGACGGGTTGTAACACTCATATCACTGTTAATAGAGAGGAAAATATGATATAAGATAAGATTGGCCATCAATTGAAATAAAAGAAACTAGACTGGTTTCTGGCTGAAAAAAAACAACAACAACAGGACCAGCCACAGCTAGAAAGAAGTTGGCCCAATATTGTTTTAGTTGAAAAAAAAAATTGAAATGCTCTGATAACAAAAGTTCCAAGAAAAACATGTGCTAGACGATGTCATGATGACGTCATTTAAAATGTGATCTTACATATGTGTAAGACAAGGATATCTCTGATAGCTGTTCATTCAAAAAGAAAACGAGAGCAATGTGAGAAAGAAGTATCTTTCTTTAATGAAATAAATTATCAAAAACTTATACCCTGCTTTTGTGCATTTCACCTTATCTGACATTATATATGTGGTGCGAAATAAGTGACGTCAAAATGAACGTTGCACAGCAATTACGTGCAAAATGGCACTTTACAAAAATATGTCCCAGAATTTTCATTTTTCGATAAAAGAAATAGAATAATCACTTTTTTTCGAGTAAGATCAATTAATATTTCAATTTGTGAACAACAAAAGCTATATTTTCCACTTCACGGTGAAAATATAGCTTTTGTTGTTCACTCAAAGAAATATAAATCGATCTTACACTGAAACGAACCATTTTCCTTTATATATATCTGATTTGAATGGTAAAAATATTGAACAACAATATCCTTGGACACTGGTAGTTTCAAAACCTGATATTAATGGCCCAGTACAAAACAGTCGTAATTGCCCGTATAATTATAGGCAGATACAACTGTTTCACACTGAGCCACCATAATAACCATCAGTAACTGAAATTATTTTTTTCTGAATTTGGATGTGCAATATTGAGGTAGATAACTTTTGATTTGTTGCTTAAGGTAGAACCAATTCCAAGCCAAAGGTGTGTTTCTTAGATTAAGATCTTTAGGAATCTTATTAAAATATCTTAGATGACATGTTTTTAGATTAAGATTTTTAAGCGTCTAAATAAGAATCTTAAGATATCTAAATGAGGAGAGAAAGTGTCTGCATTTGGCTTAAAGAGAGTAGCCTTGATGCCGTCCAATCTTTTCACTCAAAATATCGAAGAGCTTTTTTTTTTACATCTAAACAATCTTATTTAGAGTAATTTTTAAACTTGCCTTTAAAGAAATGCACACTGGGTAACCATTATAATAATTCCAAAATATAGAAGAAATTTAATAGGGGTACCATAATGCACAAAGAGAACTCAAAGCTTCACCACGAAATCCAAATGTCTCCACATTTATCAAATCTCCAAAATCTCTCAGTTTAGATGTGTGATGCTTTAAAGCTGTAAATAGAGATTTGAATATGTGACTCATAATGCAAAACAGGTCCACCTGGGAACTCTGTATAAATATTTGGGAAAGAATTTGATCAAGCTTAGGTTAACTATAAGGCAGATTTCAGAAATAATTACAAAGTTAGGTAGAATGAACATTATTGAATCAGAAAACGTAATATTTTTCGAAAAATTTCGGCCCTGGTCAGTCTGCGCTGATCCCTCAGTCTGACCAGGGGTTGATATCTTAAGCAATTCCAAGGTAGCCCATTTTCGCATGATGGGTCACATAAGAAACAAACAAGAGTTTCGGGGGGACTGTACAGCTAAATTTTTTAGAATACTGGTTAGTTGAAGCAAGCCCATGACATTAACCCTTGTCATGCTGAACTTGGAATATTCCTGCTTTAGCAAGAGGTAAAGACAAAGATCAGCCTGCATTAAATGAGCAGTCTGAGCCTAGCAAATACCACCTGGTGTCACTTTTTAAAGAAGAAAATTTTAGAAAAAAATTCAAAATAAATATGGACTAACAATTAGTGCATCCAGTATTTTCAGCGCTTATGGTATATTTTGATAAAATTTTGTCAAGGTTTTCATCCAGCATGATAAGGGTTAACCAAAACTCCTTTAAAATTGAATTGCAAAGTAATGAAATAACACATTTTTATCATAAAACTTTAAACAAGAAATATCAAATTTGAAAAAGATGAAAGAATAAGAGTATATTGAATGAGTGGTTATTGAATACAAAATTTATCAAACGAGTCATCTATAAACAGAAAAAATGAGGCTGTGTCAAGTTATATCTATTTTAGATGATGAGTTTGATAAATTTGTATTGAATGATCACAAAATTGATATTTATAATAAGACCCAAATTTTTTAGATAAACAAGGTAATTACAATATTTATCTATTCAAGTTATTCCGCAAAACATATCACACTGTTTGCAAAATGACATAAGCAAATCCATTTTTTTTCCAAACGAATATATAACTGTTCAAAGCTCATTTGCTTGGTAATTTCATAAGTGGATGGCACTCGTGTAATATCAAAAATATACAGGGTTATTTTTCCCCCACAACATAGATCATATTATAAAGATCACTTACTCAATCCCTCAAAGTTTGATGGGTGAACACCGATACCATTATCACTCACTTCTAACAAGTCGCCTCCATACTCTTTCAGTTTTATATCTGAAATAAGAAACAAAATGTGTTCTTTAAAATATTAAAGCCACCAAATTAGTAATTGACCTTGATAATTGACCTTAATCTTGTATGGTGACTTTAAAAATCAATGATACATACTGATGAAACTTCATTCAGGGCCTGAAAATTCTACTCATCCACTTGTCCTGCATAATTGTTTCCTTCTTTGTGTATATAAGCAGGACGAGTGGATTTTGCAAAATTTCGCTACGAAACTAATGTATCGCTTTATTTTCTTATAAAGCAGTAGTAGAAATTTCAAGAATTTTCAAGCCCTGAATAATGCCAATCATAAGCATTGTAATTCAAATGGTGTTGATGTTAAGTTTAAAGGTTACATTTTTGAAGAAAGAAAGACACATGGACCTTGGTATAATCCATGATTTTTGCCCTGGCAGCGCGAAGCCAATGTAATGAGGTGTTGCATCTAAGGTTAAGATAAATTTGCTTTTTCATATTAACTCACTATTTTAGAAAGTAGACATGTATGATGAGACAAATCATTTGTGGGTAACCAACCCTTCTGAAGTTACAAGGATTTGGTAACACAATAATGAAATGTGTTCACTTTCAAGCAGCATGTTTTTCCATCTGATTCTAGGATATAGTTATATAGAGGGTAACAATAATTGTTAACTTTTGCAGTGTCTACTGTAAACCTAGAAAAGTTTGTGGCTAGAAATGTTCGTGTTTTCGTAATATCAGGCTTTTTCGCAGCTATTTAAAATGGCGAATTGTTACTACTCCTGAAAGCCGCAAAATAAAACACGCTACGGTAAAATTGCTTGATGAGGCCTATTTCAAATATGTTTACCATGTGTGGAAAAGTTTTTATCAACAAAACAACCTAACTCCAGTTAATGGAAGCTGTAGTTACCAGCTTATGGTCGTCAACAAACAAGTTTATATAGGCAATCGATTTTAATACAATTATTTTTTAAGTTCATACGTTGTATTATTAATATCGACAGTTTGCAACCATTGTAAAATTAACACCTTTACGCATATATTGTTGCCAAATTAATCCCTAAAATTGCGAGTTATATATGAAGTTTGATTGATATGCTTAACATTGACTTAACATTTTCGGCTAAGAATTTAAACTCTAGAATTACCATGTTGATTGTAGACGAATGTCAGTGGTCGTAAAAACTAATTCTAGACATACATTTTTAAAGATTTTTGATCTCTTAAGAGTTTTCTACTTTCAAATAATGATTTTGTGAGTATTGAAATTTTATAAAGAATCTTTTCACTGACACTGGCACAAAAAATCTGTTCTTTCCTATAGATACAAAGTATGCCTAGATGCAAATAATTTCTGTAGTAGTTAGTTACTTTGAAAAACTTGCAAATGCGATTAAAGTTTGTGTTTTCGTTTTCATCCCTCTCACGAATCACCGTAAACTTTAATCACGCAAAATCATTTCTAGGTTTACAGTATTCTAGGATTCAGAAAGTAGGGGTAAATTTTGATGAAAATCTGCAAAATTGCCCAAAAGATAGGATTTTTTGCTCTTTCTCTATGTAAAATCCCTCATCATCTCCAAAAATAGGCAGGACTTTTCAAAAGTATGTGCTAAAATGCTCAATCCCCCCTCCTAGAATAGACACTGCTTTTGAAAGAACTGAACATGCCAAATTCCGTCACGGGTATGCCCAAACCTACCAGGTGAATAATAATGCAGAATAAAATGCTGCTGGTGCAAAATTTATGACAATAAAGAGTTAAAGGGGTCAGTTGGCAAATTACAGCTGTTGTAAATTGAACGATTTTTTTCAAATAATTCTAAACAATTCAATCATTATTTCAAGCTGCCATTGTCAACTGCAAGGCTGATATTCTAGTAAAAGAAATCAAATTTTATTTCTCTATATATATTTCCTTGATTCTATGTCTTGTCATTTATACTGTAAAAAGTAATTCCTTCTTTTCCCACAATATTTTCTTCCACATCATTCATTTTGTCGTGACCATTGAAAGAAACAAGAGCACAGCCTATGGGTGTCTATGCTTGGCTGTTCAGTGCTGGATAATGGATAAAAACTGTAAAAAAAGAGATATAATTTGCACAAGAGTTATCCTCCTTGATAGTATAGGTTCCTCTATTGGTAGTTAGCAGGTGTGTTAAGTCTCAAAAGAATGCCTTAAGTAGAGCCAGAATTTTGTAATTATCACAAATTATCAAAGTTTTGGCAAGACAACTACAACACCAACGACACCAAGGCAAAAGCAAAACCTTGGGTTTTTTCCAAAATATAGCCGAGCTTAAAAAAAATTGGAGATCATTGAAACAGCTTATAGAGATACAATTTTCAAGTTAACAATTAATGATTTCAGTTTCAATTGATATACTCAAACATTAATAAATATTGTAGAATTCCCATTAATCCTCAAATTGGGATTGATTATCCAAGAATTGAAGCCTTTACCTCCATTTATTGCAAGCAGCCTTCTTGGAAGGGGTAAATGAATCAGAATGACGTAAAATAATCTAATTCCCCTAAATTTAACCAGCAATGCAAACACTTGATTGTTTGGAATCTTCCTTTAAGGTTTAAAGCTTGTGGACCATTGATTTTACGATTCAGGCCTAATCAGCTAATACAATCAAGGCTGTGGAAATACAGATTTTCTCCACTTGTCCAGGATCAAAATGAACTTGTCCACCAAAAAGTGGATAGATAAATATTGAGAAAACGTCATTTCTTTAATGAAGAAAATGCTTTTCTTCATTAAAAACAATATTTTATATCCTTTTATGCAACCATTAGGATGACTATTCTCCTAGTACCATTAGCACCGTTCACAATTTGCACTGGTTTTTATTTGTTCGTGGACAAGTGGCCAAGAAAAATGTACTTATTTGCAAGTGGAAAAGCTTGTCTTGCATGGGAATTCCACATCCCTGACAACAAGAGATGTTTGTAAAACATTTATGCCCCTATAAAAGCAGGTCAATAGCCTATTCTTTGTCGATCAACAAAGGCCAATAACTCACAAATTATAATGAGTTGAGTTATAGTTCTTATGTGCACTGCACATTTCCTCAATGAGATTTATCTACCTGTGAATTTTCATGACTCTAGCTTACATTCTTTTTAGATATGCACTAGACCAAAAAAAAAACGGTCTACGGACGGACCAACTGACCAACAAGTGCAAAGCAATATACTCCATCTTCTTTGAAGGGGGGGGGGGGGGGGGGGGGGGGGGCATACTAATTATTTTACCAACAATGGTGGCCCCAGCATCAATACTGTTCTCTAACAATTCCTTCACAGCCGTAGCAAGGGTAAGGACAACTTGACCAGAACATATTCTGTGGACAGACTTCTTGTCTATGGCACAAATACTGGAGGCCACAGGATGGTCTGGTCCAGGATCGTCTACAACTTCTGTATTGTCTTCCATCTGTTAATGATTTAATTCTAGTTGTATTCATCAAGATTCATGCATTCTGATTGGCTGAAAAGTTAGTTTTATTCCTCAACGAATACATTTTTAGAATGCAGCTATTTTGTAATATTTCCACTAAAAAGTTAAGTCCCTTAATTTTAAGATCTGTTTATTGGTATATTATTACATGTTTGCTAAATGATATTGGAGTATGAGATATGAAGAGAGTTTTTGTCGACTTCATGGAGGTATGAAGCTAAAAACCTAATCAGAGTGTATGTATAAGCAAGAGGATTAATGTTAAAATTTCTTCAAAATAAGACAGATTTCACATTGGTTTGCTTTGTGCACAAGCTTACAAAATGGCTGCTCGCTCAATATCGCTTTCATTGATCAATTAAACCATTCTTTCAGCTAATCTGTGAATCAGAATGCCTGTATGTTAACTAGAAAGCCATGAATGGCTTGAGTCGCTCCACAGGCTTGAAATTCTTGTAAAAGCAAATAAATGTTTTGACTAGATTTTTAGATATTTGGGGTTCTACTGATGTTGAAAATGATTTTCAAAGTTTAAACTATATAACAGATAGAGAAATGACCTCTGCTATTAAAAGACATATTTTTCATCAAATCAAAATAATTTTTGACTGCATGATAATGGGTCACCCAAAGATCATACCAAAAATGTTTGATTGATATCCATCATCTACATTCTGAGAAAATGTTTTTCATAGTTTCCACTATTTAACATATTGAGAATTGACCTCCACCCATAAAATGTATATTTTTCATCCAATCAAAATAATTTTTGGTACACTGATAAAGGGTCACTCAAGTATCATTCCAGTGAAATTTAATTGATATCCAAAAATCAAATTCTGAGAAAATGGGTTTCAAAGTTTCCACTATATAACATATAGAGAAATGACCTCTGCCCATAAAATGCATATTTTTCATCCAATCAAAATAATTTTTGGTAAATTGATAAAGTGTTACTCAAGGATCATTCAAGTGAAATTTGGTTGATATCCATCAGTTACATTCTGAGAAAATGATTTTCAAAGTTTCCACTATATAACTTATAGAGAAATGACCTCCGCCCATAAAATACATATTTTTCATCCAATCACAATGATTTTTTTGTAAACTGATAAAGGGTCACTCAAGGATCATTCAAGTGAAATTTGGTTGATATCCATCCGTTACATCCTGAAAAAATGATTTTCAAAGTTTCCACTATATAACATATAGGGAAATGACCTCCGCCCATAAAATACATATTTTTCATCCAATCACAATGATTTTTTGTAAACTGATAAAGGGTCACTCAAGGATCATTCAAGTGAAATTTGGTTGATATCCATCAGTTACATCCTGAGAAAATGATTTTCAAAGTTTCCACTTTATAACATATAGAGAAATGATCTCCGCCCATAAAATACATATTTTCCATCCGATCACAATGATTTTTTGTAGACTGATAAAGGGTCACCCAAGGATCATTCAAGTGAAATTTGGTTGATATCCATCAGTTAGAATCTGAGAAAACTCACTTTTTACCATATTTGGAAATAAGCCACGCCCATTAAATCCATGTTTTTCATTGGATCAAAATTTCTTGAACAACTTTGAAAGAGGGTCACCCAAGGATCATTCCTGTAAAGTTTGGTTGAAATCCATCCAGTAGTTTCTGAGGAGAAGATTTTTAAAGAAAAGTTTACGACCGGACGCACGCACGGACGGACGGACAGACGGACGGATGGACGCACGACGGACACAACGCCATGACAATAGCCCCAGTGGCTTTCAGCCAGTGGAGCTAATAAACACCACTAAAATTAATTCATAAAAAAAATGATAATTTTGGGCCTTTTTTAACCCTAATTCAGTGATGATTCAGAGAAGTTTGACACTAAATACACTTTGATCATTAGAAACTTCGGCCACAGGTGGCAGTATGAGGGAATCTATAAAAAAATACATTGCATTCAACAAATATACAGTATATTAACACAGGCACTTGGATTAAGGAAATTATAACAACTTACAAATAACACTATAGATTAAATACAGTAAAACTTGTTTTATGCAACCACTAAAGGGACTACCAAAAAGAGGGTGTAAAAGAAAATGGCCGCTTAATACCGGTACATGCATTTTTTAACAAATTAGAAACATACTTTTTGATTGAATAATGGATTATACTGCGAAATTCTCAAGATACAAGATTTTATTCAGAAAACCATCACAACAAAGTGGGTGTCCTAAAACTCTATAGAATGATTCTGATGAGTGTTAACAACGTAGGATTCATTTTCAATTATTTTTTTACCAACAATACCAACTTTTCAGTGTCTATTCGCTATTGTCTATTCTAGGATTTATGCATTGTACTGCGCAATTCTCAATAATACTATGTTGCTTACACTCTATTGAGACGATTCTGGTGAGTGTTAACAACGTAGGATTCATTTTCAATTATTTTTTTACCAACAATACCAACTTTTCAGTGTCTATTCTAGGATTTAGTCTCAATTTTTCTATGTAACATATTTCATTGTCAGAAATGACCAGTCCAAAATTAGCATTGCATTACGAGGACAGAAATCTGTACTATTCTAGGATTAAGAAAATATGGGGGGAATATGGTTGAAAATTTTGTTGTAATCAGACATGTGATATCTCCTGATCTCGGCGTATTCTCCCGATATTTTAACCTTCCTCCCGCTCTCCCGATCGGGAGACCATTTCTCCCGACCTGAGGAAATATGAGCCTGAAAAAAAAATCAGGGAGCCAAAAATGCAAAATCGCCGGTCTGAAGGGTCGAATGGCGAGTGAGAAATCCAATATCGGGTAAAGCGTTGTTTAAGTGTCATCATTTATCGTCATCGGGTAGATCAACTGTTGCCGACAAACGGGTGCTACTGTACCTATCACCCTTCACACTGTATACGAAACGAATTATGACGATCAGCAATATTGACCTTTCTTAGAAACAGGATCTAAACAGGGTGCAACGTTGTTACTCAATATTACTTAAAAAAATGTAGTGTATACAACTACGGACCCTTGTTTATTAAGAGTCCCCGGTACAAGTTAAGCTGTGATTTTTTCACCTATTTTGAAAAATTAAAATGGTTGTAAACACAGCTAGTAAATTTCCGCCGTAAGTAAATATCCTTTTCCAAAGAGCCGCGAAAAATTTCCACTCTACGCGATTAGCGTCATGAAGGAAAAGGTCGAACATAATATGCAGAGCAACGCGTCACACGACCTTAGTTAAATTAGGCGGCATCGCAGAAAAACCCTTGTGTCGTATCGCATAATTAAGTAAAACAAGAAGCGGTCATACTTTTAATTCGATGAAGATACTTAATCTAAAAAATATTTAGTAGATCTACGCTTCTTTTATGGTCAAATTATCAAAGTTACAAAAAGTAAAAACTGTCTCATGCGTTCTCAAATTGTCATTCAAATTTAATTATTGATATTGAAATTAAAGAAACATCGGACATTTGCTTTTTAAATGCCACGGCGATTTCGACGGATCCTTGCTGGGGTCGTTTTGAGACTCTACACACAATTTATGAATCAGCTACCGTCTTTCTCGAAATTGAAATCAAATGATTCAATCAAGTTATTTGACAACACAAATGTTACAGATTAGAAAATAGAAAATCGCGGACTGGCTCTTTACCGCCTTTACTGCTGACACAGAGCTTCTCATTAAGCTAATCAACATGGATTTATTTCCAGAGGTAGCTCTTTAACTTTCTGTTTTCTACCGTGTTCGTCTTTAACGTCCGCGAACTCAGAATATGTTGTCCTTAATTTCAATGTTTATCGTCAATTTCCTATCAAAACCATTTATAATATTTTTAGCGCAGTTCAGTAGCAGTAAGTGCCAGTTACGATTAATTGGTCTGTCTCTTTGTCCGTCCATCCATGCATCCATCTGTCAACAATCATAAAAATCACCTAATCTAGTCATCGGATTGCATACACAATCTACACAAAAATGATCCTTATGACAAGGCCTTTTCATATTTCACAGGATATTGTAAATCATGAAGAACTCTGGATGCCATGGCAACAGAGTGAAATGAAACGCATCCAATTACAAGGCCTAGAATTTCATACTTTACATAAAGCAGTATTGCATAAATGCAGTATTACCTAATTCTTCACTACCAAACCCCTTGAAAGTTCTCTCCATTAAAAAATATGCCTTGTGCTTTGGGTTTCTAGATTACTCAAAGAAATAAAGAAAAACTTTAATAGGCTCCTCCTAAGTTGCAAGGCCTACATCTTTTAAATTTGGAAAGATATTTTTTTTACTTATTATCTACAAAAAAAACCACCTGTATTGTGGGATCCTGATTTTTGCATAGAACTAAAAAATGAATTTCTAATATCTATTTCTCTGAAATTATATGACCAAATTCTGTAGCATTTATATCCTCTATCAAAATAAATTAAATGATAACCTTCTTTTAGTAAAAAAATAAAGAAAAGAAACTCTTATGGAAGGTATTATAGTCAGTTTATGGTGTAGACGTGCATTGCGAAAACCCCATTTTTAGCCAGAACCAGCGTTACTCAAAATCTCCCTATTTGAGACCAAATCTCCCTACGAAAAGGTCATAATCTCCCAATGAGAGCCCATGGAAATATCACATGTATGTGTAATGTATCTTTCCTTTAATAATCTGATGTAAGATTATCAAAGGAGGGATACTCATACCTCATTGTACATATCGATCAATTTACAATATTGCAGCTAGGGACGGCCGGGTTTGACAATGGGTCGGTTATGTAGGGCTCATTGCAGGGGCCGGTTTGGCCGTACTAAGACCGGTTTTAGCTGCAATGATGTACCCATCTTTCTGCCATACTGACGGTCTCAAACAACAGAATGTCAAAGGAGGGGTGCAATATCAGATTTACACATCTAGACCGGTTTGAATCGGGTTCGGTTTGACGAGGGGCCGCCCGGTTTGACTAGTTCCCGCGGATTGAAGGATAGACTTTAAGACATTGTAAGCTTTCATATATGTCTACTGTAAAATAAGAAACCATAAAAGAAAATTCATAGACTATCTTTTGTTTGTATTTATCTTTTTAGGCGAAGCTCTTACGGTCGAACAGGCTGTGGGTCGAATACGGTTACCCGCACTTTTCAGCCGGTGTCGCGCATTTGATGTATACATCATGAAAAATACACTTAGCCCCATCTTAGGTTTCGCAATATTCTTGTTGTTACTTGTAATCGTTTTTGTAAAGGAAATTATAAGACCATCTTCACAATGGATATCAAATCGAAAATGGACGTCAAAATCAGTATACACAATTTAACCCTGAAACTGGTGGATGAGAGATCGACGCGCTACTATCTACTCCCAGTCAGGAAGAAATGACCATTTCATATGAAAAGGCCCGGCCTACTCCTTACAGACTCACATTATAAGAGTTTGCTCTAGGTTGCAATAATTAATGCGACGCTTTAAGTTATTTCACCAGGTGAATCTTTCAGTAACCATGCAAAATATTCAGGCGCTTCTCCCCTTCTGCAGACTCCTACAAGTTCAGTTTCTTTCCACGCACTGACGGTTCCATTGTGGAACTCCCTCCCAGCTTCCGTAGCTGAGGGCCCTTCCTTGGTATCTAAAATTCAATTCTAAACAGTTTAAGAGCCCAGAGCTGATTAACTTGCCAAGGTGAGGAGCTATGCTGTCGGGGACGTAAGGACCCTGGTACCTCCAAGGACTCGGGAGGCAGACTGGTCTTTGCCGAGCAAGCCAAAGGTTCTTGAAAAACTTTTCTTCCTTCTTCTCTTTTTATTGTAATTTATTGTACTTATTTGTCATTCTTCGTGTTATTTTTCTGCAATCTCGCATTTCTGCAATCTCGAATAGATCACATTATGGCCTCATATATATCTTGTTATTACTTCTCCTGCCTATTTTTCTCTTTAATTTTCCATCTTTTCTTGCGTTACCATAAGAAGTCAACCGTTGTATAATAGTCAAGTTTGACGGAACAACGTATCGATGTAGATGTAGATGTAGAAAATCATCAGTAATTTAGTTAGTTTATTAGATTCTTTTATAAGAACTTGATGATTCCTGCAATAACTAGTAAACTATTAATAATAACCAATCGCATTTAGCTCGTGAGAGAGGAAACTATCATTGTACTATGCACTTCTAAGGATAGTATAAATAAGCTTTAATTTTAGACTATCATGGATGCCAGACTTTTTAGCTCAACAAACACTTCGTTCCGAGAAGAAATATGCGAGTGCCTCGTGTATTTATTGCTTCGACTAGGAGAGATAAAGCTACCCAATTCAAGTGATAAATCATGCTATCATATAAATATTTAATGAATTATCGACGAAAGATTTGCAAAAACACATGACTACCCAACCGGATCAATCTGTTACATGCATTTAAATCTGTAAAGAGGGTCGTATGTGTACACCTGAGTGCGCCTCAGGAAATAACCTCACATTTTTACCAAACAATGTCTTTTTTATTAAAAATCAAATCTCAAATCAAAATACACTAGAAAAAAACAGTACAATATTACTCGGGATCTCCGTGTCAAAGTCGACTTTGTTTCAAGTGGTCAAACTGTACAAAACCACAAGTGACACTTCCAATTAGCAAACCGTACACTTCCGTTCATACACTGTGTAAAAGGTGCTCGCAAAATACCCCCAAATATAATTTGTAAGGCATGCAGCGATTTTTAATTTAGTCACTCGACAATTAATTGATTCTTTGATACTGTTACGAACCAAGCAAATAGACACATATGATCAATTCAGAGTCGACTCTGTCTTTATACACTGTCCAGCATCATCGGATGGTGATTACTGAGCCTTAATTTCAGACAGGTCTCTCTAATTTGCATATACGATGCAACTTACCTCCCCTTCAACCATTACATTACATTCTCCCCTCCGAGAAGACTCGTCCCTAGTCTTGGCCTAGGGGATCCGTAGGTAAGGCAATTCACGGTCTGAAAGTTGTCATTTTCCTAACGCTGCCACCAAATGAAACGAACCGATCAACTAGACAGGTGTGATCCATTCAGAGAAAAGGATCCTCAACCCTAAATGTGTCGAATGTGTCTATATACACTATTCATTGGCTATTTAACTTCAGACAGGTCTCTCTAATCTGCATCCCCAATGCAACTTACCTCCCAAGTTAAACCGTTACAATACCTCAAGCCAAACATCATTATCTTCATATAAAAGTGATTAGGAATCAGTTTTTCAAGCACCAATTCGTCAAAATCACCAAAAGAAATTACTCACAGCGGCGGATCCTTGGTTTCTATAAAGGGGGTTCGATGTCGACCTTACAACACTCGAGTAATTAGTCCCATAGTATCCATATCTATATAGATATGGATACCATGAGACTAATTGCTCAAATTCCGTTTACATCAGATATCTTTTATTTATATAATTTCAAGTTCCTGTGGTTCGAACCCTACAAAAAGAGGATAGTTTTACTTTTCTTGCGAAATTACATGAATTATTGCCAGACAAAATTGAAGTATAGATTCTTCCATGTTGTAGAAGTTTTGAGACGTCATATCAAAATTTAAAGTTTATTTACTTAAGTTAGCCGAAATCGCCAATTCCACATATTAGTCATAAAAAGACAAAAAAGTTGAAATACCAATAAAAGCGGAAATGTGTCTTACTTTAACAGCAATGCTAATGATATAACTGCAATATTGTAGTAATAATTATAAGATGTTGGTCTGTGCCTTAGATTTCCAACGATTTCAACCAGTACAACCATCACATCCTTTCCCAGCCGGGCCCAGCTGCTATTCCACATAGGTCTACGATTATCAACCCATTGGTGGTAGACATATAGTCAGAAAGCATGAGTGTCGCCGTCGGGGATCGAACCTGGGACCTCAAGATTGACGAGCTACCAACTGCTCTATGACGGCGACATTACAGTTTGTAGACGTAAGGATATTGAACCTTTTTGAAAATATAATTCGTGAAGTCACTTTATGTAACAGTAAAAGGGTACTTCTATAATATGGCATATACAGAGCATAAAGTGCGTCAGAGTATCTCTTTACTGATTTCTTTACTAAAACGCTAAGTAAATGTATTAAAATTTCAGCCACATGGAAATTGGAGATTTTAATTATGATATATTAACGGTACATGGGAATCCTTTGACAGACCTCTCCTCTCCTGATTTTTGACTCCGACTCCGAGAAAGAAGATACGTGTTTAATGCATAATAGAATCTCTTCACTTCTTTACTTTGTTAGAACAAATTCAAAACACAAGTGTTTTAAAACACTGAACCATAGTACATGGATAAGCGACTGTGTCAATTTTGTACCAACTTCGATTTTTTGAAAAAAAAAATGAAACTTACATAAATGAAAACAGATGACAAAACTTAGAAATCAAAAAGATCTGATCCTAAAGCTTTAAACACAGACCTAACAAGTGCAAATCTCATACAGCCTGCCCTATGGCAAGACACAGTATTGACAATAAATACCGTAAATATTGTAATAGAGCCCCATGTTCTAATTAACCCCATCTCCTGTTTGGAGGTTGAAACCGACCATTTTTATGTGTTTTTACAAAATATTGAAACCTCTAATGAAGATGAACAGAATAAGCGATATTTATTAAAACACCCCCCCCCCACACACACACACACCCACCCCTTTCAAAAAATCGTACTTTTCTGTTTGTGCGTTTTCATGGAAAAATCAGACACCGTATAAGATCCACATCATCCAATAAAATAGCAGAATACATTGTGAATACATTGGTAGATTTTCATTAAATGTTGATCGTCTTAAACGATTTCAAGATGTTTTCTTTTGATTTTGGAGCGTTTTCGATCGAATTGAGTGAGTGGTTAAAATGAACGAATGGATCGCTGAGTGAATATTTTAGAATGAATTTGATCGAAATGAGGGTCAATTTCGCGATTTATTTAACCGTACAGTTAACAGCGTCGTATAATGGGTCATTCCGGTCAATACCATTCTTTTTCACCCATTTAGTGCTCCATTCGTGGCATTGAAAATACTCAACCAGATCAATCAAAAGGGCTCCAAATTGTTTAAAAAAACATTCGAAATCTACAAAATGAATACCTTTGCGTTTATATTTATTAAATCGTTGCGGGATTTTATTCACTGCTGTCTATGTTAAAGCTTCTTAAAGCGGCGGATCTAGGGTTTCTTTGAAAGGGGTTCGATATCGGCCTTTGGAATTCGAGTAAATAGTCTCATAGTATCCCTATCTTTACAGATAGGGATACTATGGCGCTAATTGCTAAAATTGTGTACATCATATATTTTTTATTTGTAAAATTTCACGATCTTGTATTCAAACACTACAAAAAAGGGGTCGCTGTTCTTTTGTTGCAAAATTTTTATTGAATTTGTCCATTACAATGAAGTAATTTGGTTTCAGAGGGGGTTCGTTCGGCAACCCCCCCCCGAACCCCCTCTGGATCCGCCATTGGTCTGATTGATCCTTGAAGACACACAGACAGGAAAGTAAGTAGGTTCTTTTTATGTTCTCGCTAATTTTGTCGATTTTGGACGAAATTATTGAAATTAAATTACGCCCCTTGGATTTCATTTCAAAAACTCGTTCCACACACTTATTCAATATCCTTTCTATAAACATTCCAAAATCATTCACCCTGTCAGTTTTACGATGTTGTAATCCGTATACTATTCATCAGGCATCTATTTCTCAGGGCTTGAAATCTTATGAAACCACAAAATTAAAGCCTGAAAATCAGATGAAATTGTTATGGTTACATGAACGAAAAATATGGTAGGTCTTTCACTATTTTATGAACACCTACATGTTCGCCACGCTTTAGATAAAATTACTATATACTATTAACTTGTTAATTGTCTTTTTACTGTCTTCATTAAGGAATGAACAATGAAATTCAATTTATTGTAATTAACGAAATAAGTCGGTAAATCAAACTGTGCTTAAATAAGCCTACAGTTTGGCAATAGTTTAAATACATTGCTGAAAATTGTATGGTTTATTACAAAGCACTTTCACAAAATAATTTCAAAATCTTAACTTAAAGATTACCTTCCAGACAAAGAAACCAGTGTTGGGAAAAGAAAAAAATAACTCCTTTCCCATATATTTCGACAAATTTCAAAATACACCATCTTGATGAAAATTATTGATTTCAAAATTGTCCATTTTGATCAAGCTGAGTAGAGAAACAAGGTTACAGTTAGTTACATCGTGTAATTGACACTCACCTTAATCAAAACCATTCTAAACGCTCACTCAGCGCTCCATTTATTCATTCAAAAGACCCTCAAACCATTCAAAAACCGTCCAAAATCAATAAAAAGATAATATCAAGAACTTCATTCAAAATAATTATAGATAGAAAAAATGGCGATTTAACTGACACTATTGAAATTATTAGCGTCTGATTGATTCTTGAAGAAATATGAAACTATTCATAGAATATGTATGCATACTTTCTTAAAGGGATGTAATAATACCGCTTATTTTGATTTTCCTGAACAAAATTACCGATATTAGATAACCTCCCGTTAAATGCACTAAAAACTCATTCATCTCACTCGTTCAATTTCATTCCAGAATCATTCACCCTGTCAATTTCACGATGTTGTTAACAGTATGAACTTGGTTACCGCGATAATTTTGAAAAGCCCGTCACTCTAAATCATGATATTATTGAATTCATAATTACTATTGGAATGCCAGTTGATAGATTCTTTATTGAAGTGTGCCATATGATTAAGATTTTTGCCCCGTCACGAGGATAAGGGTCATCTGTAAGTTCGTCGAAATAGATACTCAATTCGATAAAGAGATTGTATCAAGCTGATGTTTTTCAGAGATCAGTTTTATAAACAAACAAACTCAAAAACAAACAACAAACAAACAACAACAAACAAACAAAGTCTGTACATTGGAATGTCATTATCGTAGATTCAGTTAATAAAATGAAGGCGAAAAGTATCGCACTGACTAGGGGCCCGGCAATCGAGAATTTTCGTCGATTCTTCGGAAAAATAAGGGCACTGCGATGATTTAGAAGCTATTGAATGAGTGGTCATGCCAAAATACCGAATTTATTAAACGATTCATCTATAAACAGAAAAAAACGAGGCTGCGCCGAGTTTTTGTCTGTTTTAGATGACGAGTTAAATAAACGGTATTTTATGAGCACAATTTTTTTTCATTTAAAATACGACCCGAAATTTTGAGAAAAATCGTTAAAATTCTTGGCATTCAATAGTTCAATTTTCCGCGAAACTTATAACGTCGTTAAAACTGGCGTCACAATATATACGAGGGGGTATCAAACAGTTCTGAGACAATTGCAATGCTTTTTTTATCATTCATCAGATATTGATGAGACTGTAAGTAATTATTCGTATGTATGTGAGTCCTAATCAAACAAACATGCAACCTAATTTGACTACGCGTCTGTTAAGTAACCGTCGCTATGGAAACCGAATGATGTGCTTTCGGGGCAATTTAAGTTTTAAACTCACTGTTTAGAAAGAAATTCATCCAAAACGCGCAATTCACAAGCGATTTTAAAAACAATTGTGTTGAAAAAAAGCATTAAATGCTTAACAAGTGTACTTGCAACCACGCGGTTAACTTAAAATGGCTCGACACAGGAAGAGGTCTAATCAACCAAGACGACGGAAAGAACGCAACGTAGGGGCACTTGATTTGGCAATTACAACTAACATGGGTTATTATTTTAAAAGAACGCGGTTTATTGCACTCACAGTGCGTCTCAAGTTGAACAAAAAAGGTCAAAATTAAATTCTTCAACACCAATTCTAGGGTTGTTTTATTTAATTGTTATCGAAGATTGATTACCATACTTCTACTGTTTGAAATATGTAATGTGTTTAGGGTGGAAACCTAAAGTCTTTAATAAACGTTTTTCGCAAATCTCAAACAGCCACCTTTTTAACCATTTTCGCATGAAAAAGTTGTATGGATTTATGAATATGTGCACTGAACTTTTGAGAATGTATAATTGATATATTTGTGGGACTTAACTTGATAGTTTACAGTTTATAACTTATAAAACATTACTGACAAAAGCAATCAAGAGGGAGCCTGTCGTTCAAGACGTCACCATTTTGCCCCGCGACGCCGCACCCATCTCAATTCAATTTGACATGAAATTTAGTGTACTCATGCTATTCTACTGAAACTCGGTAAATTTGTTGTCAGAAGCCATATAATTCAACTCATGCAATTTTCTAAGTCGTCGGATATCTACGAAAGAAAATTTGATTAAGGTCTAAAAACTTTTTCATAGCCCCTCGTACATTACGACGTCATTTTCGCGGTTACAAAATAGCGTTGCTTTTCGCTCTGAGCCAATTTTTTTATTGTGATTCTACAAGTGTAATAACACCTGTGTAATATCAAAAGAATATTCAACGGGGTTATTTCACCTCCACGACGTAGGTCATATTATAAAACGCGTTATTTCGCACGTAGGTCGCACGACGCCAGAAGCATCGATCAACGTTCCCGCTAAAGATGGCGTTAATAAAAAAAAAAAAAAAAAAAAAAAAAAAAAAAAACACGAAAGATTAAAACAGGGTACATTATAATTTGTTTAAAAAACAACGCAGCGTTTTATTGCGTTTTGCTAACAAATTATATCATTCTACAAAAAATCTTCGTCTCCATATGCGATCGGAAAACATTATTTATCTAAAGCGTATTGACCAAATTAACACCAGAAACCAAATTTCCAAGAAAAAAAAAAACTACATGTACATCTATGTCCGAGGTACTTTCCAGTTTACGGAAACTATTCCGAATAGGGTCCCGGTATACTTTATGCACTTTCGAAACGTTCCCTTTTCGTATGACGTTTCAACGTTACGCCAAGAAGTCAATATTACCGTTACACGTGGTTTGATACGAAGGGCGTTCTGACTGAAGTTTTTATGGAAACACCACGGTTTCAAGTAGTGGTCGAATATAACCAATTGTTACGTTGTCTAAAGCAAAGATAAATCCTAGCACTCAAAGTACTAACGGTTGCCATTCTCTGGTAGCATACTAACGTTTAGCTGAAAACTGAGATAATATAAATATAAAAAATAAATTCAAAATGCATCTTCCCAAGTTCGCAAAAATCAACATATGCTTATTGCCCCGCCCGTCTTGTATGGCACATAGATAAATACATGAAAAGAAAATTGCCATGATGGACTGAGCCAATCACAGATGATAACATCGTAAAATTGACATTCACCTCGATTAAAACAATTCTCAATGCTGCTCAGCGCTCTATTCATTCCGAAGACTCACTCAAATCATAAAAAACTTTAAAAACTTTAAAAACAAATAGAAATTCTTCAAACCCCGACTGACATTTCATTCAAGTCGAACAATTAATATCCGACGATTTTGTTGGCTGATGAGGGTCTTATTGGCGTCTAAGTGGGACGTGAAGACACAAAAAAATGGAAAGAAGGAATATTTGTTCATCTACCAAATCAATTTCCAAGTATCATTCTTATGAAGTTTTGTTGAATTTTAAACATTTGTTTCAGAGAAGAATAGTTTTTATTCTTTATTTCGCCATAGGGGCTCATTTTTTGGTGACAAGACCGCTCGTAGCACCCATGTTATCAACCCGATCAGAATTTAATTAAGAATTCTGAGAAAGCATATCCCAAGGGTCGTTCCAGTGAAGTATGGTTGAATTCTGACCAGTTCTTTAAGTGAATAATTTTTTTTTATAATATGACCTACGTCGCGGGAGTGAAATAAACCCGTTGAATATTTTTGATATTACACGGGTGTTATTACACTAGTGGAATAACTATGCAAATGAGCTCAAAGCGAATTGCAACGCTATTTTGTTACCGCGAAAATGACGTCATTATCTATGTATTGTGACGTCAGTTTTAAACGGCGTTATAAGTTTCGTGGAAAATTGAAATGTTGAATTTCAAAAATGTTGACGATTTTTCACAAAAATTCGGGTCATATTATATTCATATTATAAATAGAATATAAAATTTGTGCTCATATAATACCGAATTTATTAAACTCGTCATCTATAATCAGATAAAAACTCGGCGCAGCCTCGTTTTTATCTGTTTATAGATGACTCGTTTAATAAATTCGGTATTCCATGACCACTCATTCAATATCCTCTATTTGTATATTTCGCAAACTGGGACCATTTTTGGTGACTCGACAGCCAGTAGCTTCTATGTTATCAATCCAATCACAATTTAACGAAGGAATCTGAGAGAGCATGTCCAAAGGATCATTCCTGTGAAATTTGGTGAAATTCTGTCTAATATAGTTTCAATGTAGATGTTTAAAAGTTTCCGCACTGTCGCTCGGACTACGTGTAATAGACAAAGTGAATGATTTTGTAAAGTTATTGAAGGAGTGCGAGGAGCGACTTTTGAATGAAATCTAGGGGGGATAATACAAATATCAATAATACTGTCTAATTGGACAAAATAAGCGATAATTTTTAATCCTCTTTAAAATAATCTAGGCCTTTTCCTGTTTATGTATCTGATCCGACTAATCAGACGCTTTGAACCCCACATCCGAAAATAAAATAGTGCAATGATTTGATCGATTTTAATGAAGCGTTTTCACGGAGCGTTTTGAGTTATTGGAGTGAAAATTTTGAATGAACGAATAGAGCACTGAGCGAGTCATTTGGAATTAGTCCAGTGGAGCAAAAAATACGACGAAGGGGGGTATGTGATAAGAAAACGATACATATTCCAAAAGAACGAAATAATCTTTAGATTGCTAGTCCTCGAGACAAGCTTATCGTGGATTATCCATGACAAGTCGTGTGTCTGTCGTCCCTTAACATGTTCACCGAAGTTTATCGGGCTTATAACAGTAAACAACATCGTGAAATTGACAAGGTGAATGATTTTAGAATGAAATTGAAGAGCGGTAGGAACGAGTTTTGTGAGAAATTAAAGGGAGGTAATCTAGCATCGCTGATTTTGTTCAGGATTAATAAAATCAGCGATATTTATTACCCTCTTTAATAAAATAAGTAAAAATAAGTGAGCAAGTTCAATAGATAGCTTTCCATTTCTTCAAGAACCAATCAGACGCTTGAAGTTTCAGTTATATCTGTAAAATCGCGATTTTTTTTCTATTCGTATTTATTTTAATTGTATATTTTTAGTGATTTTTGGGGCGTTTTCGAATGGTTTGCGTGAGTGTTTGGAATGAATGATTGGAGCGCTGAGTGAGCGATTTATAATGGTTTTGAATGAGATGAATGTCAGTTTCATGATGCAATTAACTATACATATATATTTCAATGGTTTAATTCTATCCTCTCTTTTTTGAAAATTGAGTAAAGTCCATATTTGAAATTAACGAAACATCATAATCTATTTTTCTATACTTTAAACAAAGTAGTTTCATAAAATAATGTCTCGAAAATATTACACTCTATACGTTTTATTTGTTTGACACCAAAAAAAAGAAGTCGCATTTTCTCGTAGATTTGAACTTTAAAATCTTCGCATATTCATGCACGTTGATTTAATTTTTAGGTACATATTAACAAGAATATAAAAGCATTCTCTTGATCTTAGTAGCCCGTTACTACCGTATTTGGTTCACACTTAAATGAAATTTGAAAGCATACAGCAAAAAAATGGCCGAGACAACAGGAAAAAATTGAAATGTCATATTCAACTTTCTTTAATGCTTTTTGGTGGTTTATCGAGAAATAACGGTAGAAAACCACTTGATAATCTCATCGTAAAAGCAGTGAAATTATCAAAAACCTTTACCCTGCCTTTGTGCATTTCATCCTATCTGACGTCATCTATGCGGGGCGAAATAAGTGACGTCACAATGAGCGTTGCATAGCAATCACGTGCAAAGTGACGCGCTTTACAAAAATATGTCCTAGAAATTCAATTTTTGTCTCATTTTTGCAATAAAGAAATAGAATAATCGTTTGTTTTTTCGAGTTAGATCGATTAATATTTCATTTCGTGAACAATAAATCCTCTATTTTCACTCGTGGCTCTGCCTATCGTGAAAATGTAGCTTTTTTTTTTTGTTCACTCAATGGAATATAAATCGATCTTACACTTAAACAAACGATTATCCTCTATTTATTTCGGTTTTCAAACGGAATATCGCTTAAAATGCTCATTGACGGTCACAACTCAGCGGTTAACACGTTACAACCAAAGTGCATTGTCTCATTACCCCCGCAAGAACCCACGCGTGGAGAGGATCAATGTGGGGTCAAATATTTGTCGAGGAATAATTCCATGGCGCGGGCGGGATTTCAACCGAAATCATATCCGAAATCTTGCCACAAGATAGCAATATTGAATTATGACCAAATCCATCGATCGCTTGGCCGGTTTAAATACAGTTAATAACATCGTGAAATTGACAAGTCGATAGATTTTGAATGATTTCGGAACGTTTCATATTGAATAAGTAAGAGGAGCGAGTTTTGAATGAAATTAAGGAGAGGTAATAAACCATCGATAATTTCGTCCTATTGGACAAAATTAACGATAAATTATACCTCTATTTATAAAAAATGTATTTTTCTATATGTCTTTTCGGGCTACTTAGACTTAGCTTTGAAACCTACATCCGGTAATAAAATTAGTGTAATGATTCGATCGATTTGAATGGAATGATAATCATTTTTTACGCTCTTGAAGCGTTTTTGTAACGATTTGGAGCGTTTTGAATGGTTTGGGTGAGTATCTGGAATAAATGAATGAATGCATAATGGATGAAACACTGAGCAAGCGATTTGAGCATTTAGAGTGGTTTTGATCTTGGTGAATGCCAACTGACCATGTATCAACTAAATTAGATTCCGTTCCATTACTCGGTTTTGCCGTGCTAGAATGAATTTAACGGGGCGACATGCCGTGAGGTTGACGTTACTTAAAATGATTTGACGCAGATTTGAAAGGGTAGGAATACCAAAGTTAGTCTTGTTTATGGAAGGTTAATCTAAAAGAATGTGAAAGTTGCCTCCTGCGTCGGTGTAAATGATCTTCAAGTATCAGATAAACGTAGAAATAGATATAGACTTTACGTCTGAACAGTAGGGAGGGATTTGTCGCGATAATCCTGTTGTCTATGTCATATCAAATTGGTGATTATCCCAATTCTTTTATTGCCCACTCGTTTCTTTTAGAAGATAGTTGTTATGATTAGCTAGGTTGTTTCGGAATAAAAAGTTGTGATATTCTCAACACCTTAGCCTCGCTGGCGTAGGGGTTGACGTGGGCGTTATCGTTGGAAAAGCGGAGTGTGATTTCAAAAGGTTTCGTAAAGGCAAATCATCCTGAACGGATTGCTGGTTTACCCCTGAAAAAATTGACTCTCTTTCGATCAAAACTATTCTAAGTCCCCCACTCATCGCTCCATTCATTCATTCCAAACACTCACTCAAATCGATCAAAGACGCTCCCAAATCATTTGAAAACATTTCTAAATCGTCCAAGACGTTTAACATTTTATTTAAATCGATCCAATTATTCTACAATTTTTATTGACTGGTTTGGATAGCAAAAAAAAAACCCTTGATTGCTCCTCTCGTCACTTTCAAACAATTTCTTTCCAAATCATTCTATAGAATCATTCTAAAACTCTCCAAAACAATATCTCCCGTAAATTTCATGATATGGTTAAATGTATATAAATTTATTCTGCAACCAGTATTTCAAATTAATCTTTCAATTTTCTCGGAGCCCGGTTAAAATAACGTGCTGCATTTTTTACGACGAGTGCATCTATGCAAATTAGCGCCCCTGCTTGGTTAAGTAGAAATAAAGCCGTCGAAAGTCGAAATTATGATAAGCTTCGATTTATTCAGATAAAACAGATTTAAAAAGGCCATAAATTTGTATAAAGCGATGTATCATGCTGATACATTAAATAGGCACATCTTAAGATCATCCGATTATTTAGAACAAAAAAGCCTTTAATTTTGTATAGGCATATTAAACCTAAATATATTAAACTACTGTAGATTTTGAATTAATAAATAACCCAAGAAATATAAATTAATATATATGAGAGATATCTTAAAATATACAGTAAATCATCATTATGTAGTAGATCTATATTATACTTACTAAAACAAGAATCGCACGGGTGGAAATAAGAGATTGAAAATCTAGAACAAGTCAAGACCTCACAACCATTACGCACATTACGCAAGTGCGTAATAGAAGTAAGCCTTCTTTGGAAGAATGTTGTTGAAAATTGATCATAACATCGAAACTACAGCTTATTTAAGCTGTAGTAACGCTATTTTGATTATTCGCGGACGGAGGATATTCAACGTTTGTCACAGTCCTTAGATCGCATTTTCCCCATATATTCTATGTTAGTCGCCTTCTGAGTGCGTATACATTTCAAAATACTATCTACGCCTATGGATGTGTTACTTCCCGCTTGGATATATCACTCGCCCTTCTTGGGAGACAAATGGCGTGAGTCAAAATGACATTTGTCAAGTCTGGGATAAAAGTAAGCCGAGTCGAGGGTCGAACGCAAGAGACCGTCGCGTTACCGACTGAGCCAATTGGACTCGGCTATTTCAACCGAGTCGTTGGGTTGTAAATTTGCCTGCCCCGAGAAGCCACCTTAAAGGTGGTTATCAGGCACGCACGCCCTATGTATGCATAACTTCTTATTTCTATATTCTTTAAATAGTCGTGGCGTATCGGTTTCACTACACATGTGGGATTGTTTTGATTTTTGGTGCCAGCGATTACTAAAAAAACACTCAAAAAGAACTACGGGTAGTTCCACACGAGTTTTCAACAAAAACCGGAAGTGACAAACGAGCTTGCCCGGATGCGTATGAACTACCGAATTTTCCGTACAATAAGTTGCGGCTTACCTGTTGAAAAAGATTAATTTTTCACGGGTGCGGCTTATACGCCGGTGCGGCATATACGCCGATTTCTTTTTCAAAAACACATGTTTAGGAAAAATAATTTATGAATGGTTATAATTGGACGGTAAGGGTAGACAATAGTCGTGTAATTGTGATATATCACCCCTTGTGACGGGCATTCATTTAAAAAAGGTGTAAAAACGTATCTCGATCATAATTTAGTGTATTATGTTCTTTATTAAGAAGCCGTTGTCACAAAATGTGAAATTGTGAAGTCTTTAAGTCACACAATTACAGAGACCATAGTTTATACGCCAGTGCGGCTTGTCTGTTGGTTTTTATTTCATGAATGGTAAAACAAACAAACAAACAAACAAAAAGAAAAAAATCTGCGGTCTATTCGCCGGTGCCTCTTATGTCCGAAAAAACGGTATTCAAAATCCTTGGTCTGTATAGTCTATACAGTTAGCCCGATGAGTATACGCCGATAAGGTAAAACACAAAACAGACCCAGAATTATGTAAAGTTTCTTATTTTGCTTAGTATAGTTTCGATCCGGATTTCTCATTCATTGACATGCCATATGTCATTCTTAATGCATTGAGAGTAGAATGGTTCTGCTTTATTTTCCCTTTAATTAGTGCATCAACATCTTGGTGAGATAGAATTTGATACGTTTTTCACTTTTAGCAAGATGACACTAGGAAAAACAAAATCGACGAAATGATGATTAACCCTTTGCTGTTTAATCCCTGCTTTTTACGTGCCCGCGATTTTATGATTGAGAAAACATTGTGAAAAAAGAAGGAATTGCTTCTGACAAGCAATTTCTTCTTTTTCCACACTATTTTCTACCCTACTGAATGGTTATTTTTTCAAATTAAATCCACTTTTCATTTTCGCCTGCAAAACCTTTGAATTTGGACAGGTCCAAAATTTTGTAAACGGGAAAGGGTTAAACTTGGCATATTATAAGTTGATAACAAAACTCCATTAGATTTCCATAGACCATCGAAAAGGATGAAAGAAAACGCGCTTTTTAAGCGTTTTGACCGAAGTACTACCGGAAGCCTGATTACCTTAAGGTAGTGGACCCGTAATAGTTCCGAAAAATTTCGGACCACATATTCTTTCACAACGTTAACCGAGATTTCCAAATGAACTTCATTTGGAAACCTCGATTTACACTGTTAAAGTTCATTTCTTCTGAGGTGTTGCAAAACTATCACGGGTCCACTACCTTAAAATATCCCAAAATATCTATACTTACGTTCGAGTCAATCGGGAATCCCCGGCATTCTACGGGAATAATTGTCAGATCCTACCGAATATTTTTACCCTCTTTGTCCTATATAAGTTTGCTCTCTTTCTTATCTTCTGTGGTAGGTCTAACAATGTACTTTGACCTTTGACCTCATTAGCGCTCCCGAGTCTTCATTCAATGTCCTAACATTTAGTAAAAAGATTGTAGATGAATTTACTTCAACTTTCGGGCTATCCAAGCTTAGATAAAGGTAGCGTCTTTTTCGCGTATGATTAGGATAATCATTTTGGTGTAACCCTGATCCGTAATCCGTCCTTTCGAAAAGGAAATCGTGCAGAGAGAAGGTCAAATCAAGAGTTTAATCCAAGAAGACGTGCAAGACGTCTTAAAATTAACAAAGCTGTGAGACGTCGCAGCGAACTGAGGCTATAAAGCGTAACGTAATTTGACGTTATTTTTGTAGCGTAAAATTGGAGAAAAATCAAACGCGTTTCATTTGAAACAACTATATGCCATATTTTGAATTATATCAAAGGGGGGGGGGAGAATGAGAATAACTATCATGTTCAGTGGCGTATCAAATATTTTCAGGGTCAAGAATCTCTGTAATTACGAAACAAAATTAATTTTATATAAACAGAAGCATTGAATTTCCGACAAACTAAAATTGGTACATGTATTTAAAAAGACAAAAAAAAAACTTATTAGTTTTGGTTTTGCTATACCATAAACGCATCAAAACCGAGGAGAACATTTTATTCAATTTATTCCGGTTAGTTTTTTTTATTTTTTGGCCAAAAAATTCGAAAAAAAAAAACCGACAAAACGTGAAGCACGCAACGTAAAACGTCATTAAAATGATAAAGCGTGACATTTTTTCAGACTTTTTTAGCATTCTCGTATTTAGCGTTAAATTCACAAAATATATATTGTTATATTTTTTTGGAAATTATAGACTGACCATTTTTTCTAGTTTAATTCTTATTTAATTTCATCGACATTTGATAAGATTTTGGTAACTCCTCGCGAAAATGGTACGTAAAAAATGACGTAATTTCAAAAAGCGTGACATTTTTTCAGACTTTTTTGCGCTAAAATATTGTATTTAATTATGGAACGAAAACTAACCAAATTCAAACTGAAGAAATAATAGTCTGACCATTTTTCTTAAATGTGTTTAGATTTGACAATTTCCTTCATTTTGTATGATTAATTTTACGTTGAAATTTTTCAGTCGTCATTTTTTGCTTCATTTTTAGCAGCGTTACACTTTCCGCTATTTTAATTACGTGAAGAGATTTTCGTAAAATTTCATCCAAAACTTTCGAAATTCACACTGCATTAGACCCAATATTCTATGTATCTGTGTGAAAAATTTTTATTATGATAAAGACTGTATCCGCGATTTTATGGCATTTTGAACATGTATTGAAAGAGAAGCATGTTACGCGTTACATGCGTTCTTTGGCGATTTTTTCATAATAAACTTGATAATATTTTTCATTCACAGCCATGGGTATCAGGATGTGGTGTCTTTAAGGTAGAGCTATTCAAACGCTTTAAAATGATGTAAAATAGTGAGTTGTTTTAGCCTATACAGCGATTTTATTTTAAAATTAAACAAAAATATGACTGAATTTCATAAAATAGCCCGACGTTACTGCGACGTCTCTGTGCATACGGGTTTTTATTTTACACTCCAAAATAACGTTTCAATGTCGAAATACTTTTTCTAAGGGATCTACTTTTACTCGAGGAATATTCCTGTAAGGCTACTCCTTATAAACTGGGCATAGGGGATTATAAGCTGTTAACAAAACGCGGTGTTTTACTGCATTTTGTCTTCAAATAAAAATGTCTCCATAGACGATCAGATCGCGTTAAAGATTTTTTTCTTCAAGTTTATATACCAAAGTACCACAGTAAGTGAAATCACCTAACAAAAACGGAAGTATTACATTTATGTCAGAGGTACTTTTCAGTTTACAACATCTTGAAATTGACAAGGTGAATGATTTTGAATGATTAAGGAATGAAATTGAATAAGTGTGTGGAGCTAGTTTTGAGTGAATTTAATGGGAGGTAATCCTACATCGCAAATTTTGTTCAGGATGAACAAAATTAGCGATATTGATTACCCCCCTTTAATAAAAATGCATACAAGTTCTATACATAGCTTCTTAGAATTTCAAGAACCTATGAAACGCTAACAATGTGAATTATGTAAGTGAAATCGCGATTTTTCTCTATCAAAATTTATTTTGAATGACGATGTTGATTATATATTTTCCAATGGGTTTGGGCGTTTTGAATGCTTTGAGTGAGTGTTTGGAATGAATGAATGGAGCTTTAAGTGAGCGATATGGAATGGTTTTGGTTGAGTTGAATTTCTAACTGTATCAGTTTACAGAAAAGTCCGAGCGATATTCCGAATGAGACAGACAGTGCGAATGCATATGGTGCACGGAGGCTTAGCATTTCGCACATGTTTACATAACAATAATAATGATATCTTTATTTCATGAAGGTAGAACATTAAGACATTCTTCAAATGAAAATAACATGAAAATAGTCTTTTTACATAGTCACTATAACATATATGAAAGGTCACGAACTTGTCCGTGCAAAGCGGGGTATAATTTGCCAATTTGCCAGTTTGTACGGGTTTGTCATTCTGTTGACAGGACAGATGCTATTTGTGCATGCCATAAGTCACCAGTATTGTGATTTGCCTTATAAGGTAAAAATACCTTTACCTTGATCTTGAAATGACGCGTGATTCAGTCACTTTACTTTTTCTATTTGGGAAATGAGTAAAGATTTGATGGTTTGTTAATCTTATGTTTCAAGTGTCTCAGATTGAAAAACTACGTCAGTCAGTTGAAAAAATTGCATATTTGCCATTCGAAAAAGAGCACAGTTAAGAACATGGTGAAATTAAATTTCATTCCGATCAAAACCATTCTTAATCGCTCACCCATCGCTCCATTCATTCATTCATTCATTCATTCATTCATTCATTCATTCATTCATTCATTCATTCATTCATTCATTCATTCATTCATTCATTCATTCAAATGTTCATTCAAACCATTAAAAACACTCCTAAGTAAATGAAAGGGATAAGATTTACAACTACAATCAAAATAAAAGTCGGTAGATAAAATTCCCTATGTCGCTTACATAATTGTATTCTATAAGCATATGATGGGTTCGTGATGACGTAGCAAGCTATTCATAGAATCTGTATGCATTTTATAAAGAAGGGGGGGGGGGGGTAATAAATATCGCTATTTTTGCTCATCCTGAACAAATCAAACGATATTGGATTACCTCCATTGAACTTCACTCAAAACTAGCTCCACACCCTCATTCAATTTCACTCCAAAATCAATTCAAAATCATTCATCTTGTCAATTTTACGATGTTATTAACTGTATATTGGTTAAACATTTTTTTATAGAAATTCAGAGCAAGGCAAATGGTCCAAAGTAACCAACTTTAACTGAAAACAGATCTATTTTGGTATAAACAAGAATTATAGAAAAATGGTTACAAAAGAAATTAGACGACTATACAGTCAAATATCATGGTGAAATTAACACTCATTCTGATCAAAATCATTTTTAAATCTTTTACACAGCGCTCCATTCATTCATTGGAAACACTCGCTCAAATCGGTCAAAAATTATTTGGAAACATTTCTAAATCGTTCAAAACGATCAACATTTTAATCAAATCGATCAAACTATCATACAATTTATTTTGGTGTTGTGGATTTTAAAGTGTGTGTTTGGTCCACAAAGACACAAAAACAAAATATTACGTATATTTTATAAAAGGGAGGTAATAAATATCGATAATTTTGTTCAACCTGAACAAAATTGGCGATATTGGATTACCTCCTTATATTTCATTCCAAACACTCATTCAATCCCAATCCGAAATCATTCCAAAAAAGTTCGTCTTGTCAATTTCATGATGTTGTTAACTGTAATAGGCATATATTAAAAAAAAAAAAAAAAAAAAAAAAAAAAAAAAACACACACACACAAAAACGTTCGCATCCTAATTAGTCTTCATATTTTTACAGGTTGCGCATTTCTTTGGGTAGAACGGTTATATCATTTGGAATCAAAAGCTATGTTGATGTTACTGAAATGAAATAAAATCGGGAATACTACAATATCAACAACGTTTATGTTATTGTAAAAGATCATTCGGAACACCACTCGGCCAATCTCACGATCAACCTCGGATACTACTTAAAAGTTACGGGAAAACCTTTGAAAAAAATCGATGACGTCAGTTAAGTTGGCGTTAGCCCTCGAAACTGTGAGTGAAAACATTAGACGTCGCCAACGCTACTCGTTTAAGTTACTGACGTGAAACCACCGTATCCTAACATAAATATCTTTGGATTCTTAAATAACGGTTGAAAAATCTTAATTTTTGAGAATGATTCCGCATTCTCAAAAATTAAGATTTTTCAGCCGTTTTTACTGTGAAATATATAAATCTTCAGTGCTCGTTTTTCTTACACTGTTTCCGCCTAACAAAATGCACAATTTTGTTACATACCCATCCGCCTTACATACATCCGTGGTCTGTTGCAGTTTACGGAAATGGCCGAGTGATGTTCCGAATGGTAAAAGATAGGTACCAGTCACAGACTCTAGTATACAGGGTATAAATTTAGGGTCCTTGGTTCCAGTATAGAACAATCTGATTTGTTTGTTTGTTTAAATGGGGTAAGACGCCGCTTTCAGCAGTTTTTCAGTTATATTTTGGCGGCTGGAGCACCTAACAATGGATCCTTGGTATTTCTCACACAAGTTCTACTATCCTTCCCTAGCTCCCAGCTGCTATCCCACATAGGTCTACGATTATCGACCCAATTGGTGGGAGACAAATAGTAGGAAAGGATAAGTATCGACGTCGGGGATCGAACCCGGGACCTCTAGACTGAAAGTCCAACTTAAGTCGATCCGAAGTCGATTTAGAGAAAAAATAATCTTAAACAAATAGGAAAAATGATCGTTCCAGAATCAGTAATTCGGGTAAGTGCGAAACATGTCGATCCTGGTTAGCCTGCCCTGTCTGCGCCCAGTCCGAGCAGTCTACAGTTAACAACATCGTGAAAGTTACAAGGTGAATGATTTTGGAATGATTCAGGAATGAAATTGAATGCGTGTTTGGTGTGAGTTTTGAGTGAAATTAATGGGAGGTAGTCCAATGTCGCTAATTTTGTTCATGCTGAACAAGTTATCCATGATGGATTCCTCCCTTCAAATTCACCCAAAACTCGCGCCAAACACTCATTCAATTTCATTTCATTATCATTCCAGAATCATTCACCTTGTCAATTTCACTGTTTTCTATATGGTGCTAGAAAAGCCCATTTTGTTTGAGAGCCAACTTTCGTATCTTGAATAGGATTGTGAGTACTTTTTTGTTTGATTGTCACATTTTGTATGACTAAGAATGCATACCTCTCCTTAGTGAGAATCTCAAAATTTAGTAGGATTATCACATATTGCGGATTATTCCTAAAACGTAAGTAAATGTATGAATGTACAATGATAAGTTAATGTAGTTATTTTGAATTGTAGTTCTGATTACGAGTACAATCCATTTGATCAAACAATTTATGCTTGATAGCTGGCGAAAAAAGAATCGACGTTTGGTCATCGGTTTAACGCGACTGTAAATTAGATATTCCCTGCGCAGACGCCAATTTAGGTACATACTCATACTCATCGGCCTTCGGAAAAATTCGAAGATGATTTCTATTTAACCAGCTTTATTTTGAAAATATGCAAAATAATTGATGTTGTTCAGAAAATATAAAAAAAAAAACTTTCATGAATTCAAAATGAACAGAAAAAAAGGTTGCACAATTTTCTTGAAGTTGTGGTTTCTAATCGCGCGACACGTTCAGTCTGACTAGGGTCGAGTCTTTACGCTCAACCAAGATGGTTTCTTTCCGTCTGACGGATCTCATATTAAAATGCTGCAATAACTGCGTGACATCCGTAAACTAAGACTATTAGGAAAAGATAGATGCATTTGTGAGCCGTCACGCGTAATGGGACCATCTTTGAACTCTGTAAAATGGATATTTGAAATAGAGTTTGGATCCAGCATAGATCAACCAATGGTGATATTTCAAAAATTCTTTCACTGGAGGGTAGATTATTCATTCTAGATTCAGAAAATAAGCAAAGTGCGAAAAGGGGGGACCCTAGTCAGTCTGCACAATCCGCGCAGTCTGACTAGGGTCGACACTTTACGCTAAACCCAGATGGTCCCTGTTTGCGTGACGGGTCACATTTGTCTGATAAAATTGTTTTAATGGCACTTTAAAAGATGCTATCGGTGCATAAAGGGTAATCAGTTTCTTTTTCTAATAGTCTTTAAGATATTTGAACTTGCTTGATTCCTATCTTGAAAAATAGATTTTTAATCAGTCAGGCGTTGTTTCAGCCTCTTGCCGTTCTTGTTCTAATAGGCATACAGAAATAGTCCTCTATTGTATGTATGGTGGTAAAATTCTGTTCTTGTAGTTGTACTGGTGTGACAAAACGGGAAGCCAGTGGTAGATGTACAAGCCGTCGCAATATAACTGCAATAATGTTGAAAGCTGGGTAAAACCCCGTCAATCAATAAAACGAGAAAGAAATAAATAGAAAGAAAGAAAGAAAGAAAGAAAGAAAGAAAAATAGATAGATAGATAGATAGATAGATAGATAGATAGATAGATAGATAGATAGATAGATAGATAGATAGATAGATAGATAGATAGATAGATAGATAGATAGATAGATAGATAGATAGATAGATAGATAGATAGATAGATAGATAGATAGATAGATAGATAGATAGATAGATAGATAGATAGATAGATAGATAGATAGATAGATAGATAGATAGATAGATAGATAGATAGATAGATAGATAGATAGATAGATAGATAGATAGATAGATAGATAGATAGATAGATAGATAGATAGATAGATAGATAGATAGATAGATAGATAGATAGATAGATAGATAGATAGATAGATAGATAGATAGATAGATAGATAGATAGATAGATAGATAGATAGATAGATAGATAGATAGATAGATAGATAGATAGATAGATAGATGGGCGGAGAGATGGGCGGAGAGAGAAGAGAGAGAGAGAAAAAGAGAGAGAGAGAAAGAAAGAGAGAGAGAGAGAAAGAAAGAGAGAGAGAGAGAAAGAGAGAGAGAGAGAAAGAAAGAGAGAGTGAGAGAGTGAGAGAGAGAGAGAGAGAGAGAAAGAGAGAGAAAGAGAGAGAAAGAGAGAGAAAGAGATTTGAAAACCATCTGGTATTTAATTTTGAATTTTTTACTTAATAAGATCTTTCAGAGTTTCTGAATTTGTATTATCATATATATCGAATTTTAAATGTCCAAACCATTTGGATTATGTGGATGGCGATAAATGAAAAAGGTTCAATGTGGACAGCCAAAGAGTCGCAATAACCAAATGTAGATACCAGTTACCCACCGCAGAAGGTTAATTAATTTCTTTGTGATTGTTTTCAAATTTCACATTACTTGTACGTCGAATTCAAGTTATGACACACATTTCCCAATGTTCGTGAAGTTGGCAGAGTAGCAGACTAGCAGACTCGCAGAGTGAAGTTAGCAGAGTAGAAGACTTGCAGAGTAGCAGAGTGAAGTTAGCAGACTGGCAGTCTGACAGACTGGCAGAGTGAGAGAACAGATCTTCATTAACATGAAAATTGGAATTCATTTTTAATCTAATAGGGTTTTGAATTCGTTGAAAATAGTTTTTGGGTGAACGTGAGGCTTCGGATAATTTCTAACTTTTTTCAACAGTAATGTATTCCTAGAATTATAACCTTTTATGTCGATCAAGGTCTTATCAAAAGCGTTTGATTCGAAAATGTGTCCCACTTTTTCCGTAAGAAATCCTGCCCATTTGTTCCGCTTTTTCAGTAGGATAACCTGCCGATTTGTCGATTGTCAAAGTTTGTCAAATGTTGTTGTTGTTAACTTTTGACAACTGTTTAAATGCCGCGGTCTGAGTCAACTGGTCTACTGAGAATAACAACATGCAATAGTACACTGGCAGTTTGGCAGACTGGCAGACTGACAGACTGGCAAAGTAGCAGACTGGCAGAGTGAAGTTAGCAGACTGCCAGTCTGCCAGAGTAGCAGAGTAGCAGAGTAGCAGAGTGAAGTTAGAAGACTGGCAGTCTGGCAGACTGGCAGTGTGAGGAAACGGACCTTAATCAACATGAAAATTGGAGTTAATTTTTATGCTAATTGGGCTTTGAATTCGTTGAAAATAGTAATTTTGTGAACGTGCGGCTCCGGATAATTTCTTACGTTTTACAATAGTAGTATATTTCCTAGAATTATAACCCTTTATGTCGATCAAGCTATATCAAAAGCATTTAATTTGAAATTGTTGTCCGCTGTTAAAACGGATAACTTCCAGTTTGTCAAATGTTGTTGTTGTTAACTTTTGACAACTGTTAATATGCCGCGGTCTCAGTCAGCTGGTCAACTGAAAATAACAAAATGCACTAGGACACTGGCAGTCTTACAGACTGACAGTGTATCAGACTGGCAGAGTGAAGTTAGCAGACTGCCAGTCTGCCAGAGTAGCAGAGTAGCAGAGTGAAGTTAGCAGACTGCCAGTCTGCCAGAGTAGCAGAGTAGCAGAGTGAAGTTAGCGGACTGGCAGTCTGCCAGAGTAGCAGAGTAGCAGAGTGAAGTTAGCGGACTGGCAGTCTGGCAGACTGGCAGAGTGGGAGAACGGACCTTAATTAACATGAAAATTCGAGTTCATTTTTATGCTTATTGGGCTTCGAAATCGTTTAAGACGATAAAAAATTTATTGAAATAGATCAAACTGATCTACAATTTTTTGACAGGTTCTGATTTTACCAAGTATCTGATGTTGCACAATGACAAACAAGCAAAAAAGTACGTATAATTTATTGAAGCGGGGTAATTCATAAAGCTAATTTTGTTCATTTTGAACAAAAATAGCAATATTGAACTACCTCCCTTTAATTTCACTCAAAACTCACTCCACACACTCATTCAATTTCATTCCAAAATCATACAAAAATCATTCATCATGTTAATTTCACGATTTTATTAACTGTACCACACATTGGTTAACCACTGCATACGATGTTTTAAAACCAGCTCTTTTCTGAACAAAGAATTCGCATTCTCTCGGAATCCTTAAATATAGAGAGCGCGGATTCCGGTCTTTTCTCAATTAGCGCATGCGATTAATTATTCCTTATTTTCTCATGGTTTGGGCGGTAGTTGGAATAAGGGTGCTGTCATTTGGCTGTTTAGTGTTTATATGTGACCGCGTTTAACAGTTTTTCAATGATCTGGTCTAGTTTGTCGTTAGTCACCTGTCTTGACCTTATGAAAGAACTAGGTCTGAAAATGGTTGTCTAGACGAGTCTCTACCTCGACGCAGCCAATCCACCTCATTTCAAACTCATTCTAAACTCATTTATCTGGAAAACTTAACGTCGTTCCTTACCGTACACAGACTTTCATTTTCATTGCAGTATCGTGATATACGGCATTTTATTATCGCAGTTTAATTGATACATGGCATTTCATGACCATAGCAGTATCATGATACATGGTATTTTATTTCCACCTTAGTATCTTGACATAAGGTAGTTCATTTCCTACGCAGTATCATGATGTTCGACGTTTTATTTTCATAGCAGTATAAATAAACGCAAATTTTCATCGCAGTTACATGATACATGGTATTTCAATTCGACTGTCATATATGATATACACGGTATTGCAATTCACCGCAGTATCATGATATCAGTATTTCATTTCTATAATATACGGCATTTCTTTTTCACCGCAGCATCATGATACGTGGCATTTCATGTCCATCGCGGTACAATGATATCAATATTTCATTTCTATAGCAGAACAATGATATACGGTATTTCATTTTTATCGCAGCATCATTAATTTAATTTTCATCGAAGTACAATGATATCAGTAGTTCATTTCCATCGCAGAGTCATGATATGTGGCATTTCATTTCCTCGTATTATTATCATAGACGGTTTTTTCATTACCACGGCATCATCATGATACATGGTATTTCATTTCAACAGCAGTATTTTGATGCACGGTATTTCATTTTACCGCCTTTCGTGAAACACGGATTTCCACAGCAGTATTGTGTTGCATGATATTTCATTTCCACCGCTGTATCATGATACACAGTATTTTATTTTCATCTAAGTATAATTGCACACGGTATCCTATTTCAATCGCACCTATCATTATTCAAGATATATCTTCATTTATATCGCAGTGCCACGATAAACGGAATTTCAATTTCCATTACAGTATTTTGATGCACGGTATTTCATTTTTACCTCCTTTCGTGAAACACGGATTAGTATTTCTACAAAAATGACATAAAGGTGCAAAATGCTTGCAAATTATGTCTAGCTTTGCACGTGCAAAGCAAGGGTATAATTTGCAAGCAGCTTACACTGTATTGGAGTCCCAAACGTAGGGCAGATTCATGAAATAAGTAGAACACTATTTTGAAGTGTTCACTTCTGATGCTGTACCTTTAAATTAGTATATTTTTCACGATTAAATCATGTGGTAGGTAGTACGAAAAAAAAGAAAAAGAAAACTACAGTGTTGTGATTGTGTGGTTGTTTTCATATTAGTTCGGTTTCACCAACGGTGTTCCCAGTTCTGAAATACCATTAGCGTATACGACGTTTAGGCATAATATGCAGATCTAAAAAGTCGTCCCGGTATATGCCAATACAATGTATAAGGCGTTTGCACGAGTTAAAATCAGCAAATTTAAATACGATGTAAAGTAAGTTAAATCGTGAAATTGACTCTAATCTCGATCAAAACCATTCTAAATCGCTCACTCATTGCTCCATTAATTCATTCCAAATACTCCCTCAAATCGATCAAATCGATGGGTGGTGTCCTTGGTCTAGAGGTAAAGCGTCGGCCTCTTGACCCAAAGGTCCTGAGTTCGATTCCCGGAAGCGACTATCGATCTTGGTTCTTTCATTGGCCCACACGTTCGGCGCGAGTCCTGGTGAAATTTCCAGGTAGCAGAATCGAGGGGGATTAATCTAAGTTGTAAGAATTCGTTTCCCAAACGATGTAAAATGAATAGGTTTAAACCAAATCGATCAAAAACTCTCCAAAATCATTTGATAATATTTCGAAATCGTTCAAGGCGCTCAAGATTTTATTTAAGTCGATCAAATTATTCTACGAATTTATTGCCTTGTGTGGATCTTAAAGTGCCTGATTGGTCCACGAAGACACAAAAAAAAGAGAAGTACGTATAATCTTTTAAAGGGATGTAATACATAGCGATATTGGATTACCTCCCTTTAATTTCACCCCAAACTCGCTGACACACTCATTCAATTCTATTCCAAAATAATTCCAAAATCATTCATCTTGTCAATTTTACGATATTGTTAACCGTACAATGCATTTGAACACCTTAAATTGGCATTAAAGAAAACCATGCGTTGAGGCATTACGTCATCATATACGAAAGCAATTCAAACGGTAATTGTTTGTTTGTTTAAATGGGGTTTTCGCCGCTTTCAACAATCTTTCAGTCATATCGCGACGGCTGGGGCACCTAACATTGGATCCCTCGTATTTCTCACACCAGTACTACCATTACATCCTTACCTAGCCTTGAACTGCTATCCCGTGCCATCCCACATAGGTCTACGATTATCAACCAATTGGCGGAAAGCAAATAGTCGGAAAGGACGAATGCCGCCGTCGGGGTTCGAACCCGAGCTCTTTTGAATGACACTCCGACGCGCTACCAACCAATCTATGATTGGGGCTACACAGCCACAGGATATCACCAGTAGCCTTTACCTGACTTATGGGTCATCTCTGGTTTACATAAAAAGAAATACAATTTTGCTGACTAATGTCCATTGTTTATAACAACCCATAGTATACCGGGGATTTTACGTAGGACTTTGGTGCGAGAAGCCAAATGTTTATACAGGGTGTGTGAAAAGTTATTATGTAAATCTACTTTGTACTTTCCATCATAAAAAGCCGGGTACATTTCTGTCTGACAGTTCATCTATCCGTCCGTGCGTCCACAATAACAAATCAAACTAAATCATATTTCTAATATAGCAATCAGATTTCAACCAAATTTCACAGAAATTATTACTAGGTCATGTGACCTCAAAATCCTTTACAGAACAAGGATCCATGGAGAAACCCGGTTGTTATCGTAACAGAGCAAAAGCGAAAATAAATAAATAAATAGATAAATAAATAAAAAAAAATGAATAAAAAAACAACAAACGTAAAAACAACAACAGATTGTCTACAACCGAACCGTAAATTTAAATAAAGAAGGAAATATGAAATCTAACAAGTAAAATGGGACATTATTATGATGCCGTAAAATATTCTATTTTGTAAACATTTGAACAGTACTGTACTGTGACAGACAAATCAATAAGCGTAACACTCGAAATGTTTATTACATTTTAATTATGATTTAAATGATTATTCAATGTCTGTAGTTGCTACGTCATTTTCTGATTCAGTGTCCCCGCCCACTAAACCAAATGATTGGCACTAACATCTTGTCTGTCAGTGTAAACGTGTCTGTGCTACCTGATCTTGATTACTACTTTGTGATTGTTTATTTAATTTATTTTGTGCTCGTACTCAATGCTTTAAGCCTCCAACTTTTTATAAACGCTTGTTTTTCTGTCTTTTTGCGTCAAAAGAAGTGTTCATAGCTGTATAACATCCATTGTACATGAAGTCAACTTGAAATAAATTATCAACTTTTTTTTTGTCAAACACGAACATGCCACTAATTTTCATCGGCTCATAAAAACACGCGATCAACGATACTCCGCAGACGGCAATAAAAGTCTGCGTCTCTAATTGTATTTTCTTTCTTCTAATCATAGTTCGTGTGTTTCATAACATAACGAAAGTGAATGATGATAAATTTCGGCATTAACGCATACATAAACGTTAAACGGTTCACAAATTGGGATATTAGCGGAACACGTTTAATGGCGTTAATTGAACTCCGAAGATTGATGACTTCTTCCGGGACATATATTGCAGATGATAGGGAAAGGTAAAAACGTTCACTTGGAGTCTGACAGGTAAGACGTCTAGAATCATTTATAGGGCTGTCACACCTTAACGTTTTAGCAAGCGTGTGCGGAACGTGTTGGATTTTTTATAACATGCTGCGAACACGTCGGGTACGCTATGGAAACGTTCCGCACATGCTATCGACACGCTGTAACACGTTGGCACACGTTGCGATGCGCTGAGTATCTCATAAAATTTTGTGCATGCACGAAATCGTTTCGCACAGGTTCCGAACACGCTCAGCACGATTGAGACACGCTAGGAGCTCGTTCAAATAAGCTACGGACACGCTAGAAACACGTTCGCCCAAAGTTGAAAGTGCTTCTAGTCTCTAGTCTCCAGCATACAGGGAACGTGTGCATAGCGTGTCTCCAGCGTACTTGACATGTGTCTAGTGCGTTGCCAGCGTGTTCATAGCGTGATTCTGGCGTATGACAGCGTTTCAGTATTCAACGAAAATTTAAAAGTTCCTCTGCATAATTGTCTTGAAGTTCTACAATCAGCTTGTTGTAAATAAATGTAAATGAGCTGTACGTGGGTTCGACCCTTTTTTATGTATATATCTGTATGTTTTCTAATGACCAGTCTAAGACAACATGAAAATTTGATTATAAGAAGCATTCTCTTTAAGCTGCCTGTCTTTCTTCCATGTATTTTTTAAACGTAGATGTTAATTTCAGGAAATAAAGACAATATTGCCTATCAAACCACATGTATATATATAAGTTTTACAACAAATAGTCAATGGTGGATTAATACTAGACGATAAGTTTGCCAACATATATATACGCAAATATACGAGAGAAATGAGTCTTACTGAACAGATATTTGAATACTTCCTTTGCGGATTTTCTTAATTCATTAAATTATCGAGGCGGAAAATGCAGCCTAAATGTGTATTAAACAGTGCGTTTATAGCTTGTGCGTCTGTTCTTTGGTCAGAATAGCAATACGTTTGCGAAATACTTTACACATTATATAAACATTTATACGTATTTTTTTATCATTATCAATATACCAAAACGACAAGTACATCGTTGTACTTAGTGGAAAAATTACAAAACGTGTTTTACTCTATTCTGTTCTGTTCAGAATATTTTTCTTTTCGTCTTTTCCTATTTTTCTTATACATGAACCAATATACTTTGAATTTGAATATGTGAAGTGGCCGGTGGCCTGAAAATATATATTAAAGGAATGAATTTGCTTTGGTTATTTCTTGCAGAATTGTATTGTCATCCAAAACACGCTGCGAACACGTCATAAATCGCTAGCGGCGCATTACAAAAACGATGAGCACATTCCGGGGACGTTACGAGAACGTTGGACCTACGCTCAAGAACGTTGATATACGCTGACATACGCTATCAACACATTCTGGACACGTTACTCACACGTTCAACTCGCTATGAACACGCTACAAGCGTGTTTTGAATTGACAAAAAGAAAATGTAGGTCAGCGTATGCCGACATTTTACAGACCTAGTCGTTTTCTCAAACGCGTTAGGCACAAGCTGGCTAAAACGTTGAGGTGAACATGGAAGTGTACTTGTGGTTCGTTTTTGGAATAAGGCAACATTTCATCATGATAAAATAAAACATTGAAACAAATTATACAAATTGCTGTTTCCCATGATTGCCGACTTTAAAGCGCACGAAACTCACAATACTCAAGTATAGGGGTCATGGGTTCCCCGTCTTTAAATATCATTTCGACATTTGTCTCCCAAACGTGAGTGTAAAATCAGAAAGCTAGGTGATCTAGAAGGTGGGGGATAGGAAAGGATGTGCGTATAATTTTGTTCGAGAAATACAAGTAATCCCTAGTAACGTGCTCAAACCTTCGTGGTGAGATTGAAAATTGTTGTCAATCAATCAATCAATCAATTGTTAAAATAAGTCGTTGAAAAAATCAATGAAATCAAATCAAATTCAATCAAATCAAATTTAATGTGAACATATTTACTAGAAAATTTTGGATTACTGTAAGTTCGTAACATCTGCTTTTATTATAGGCAAATTCATGCATACGAAAAAATAAGTTATTATAAATCAAATAACAAACGCAATATGTCAAATCGACAGTTATCAAATTTATGGGTCTGCGTCACTTTTAAGAATTTACTACGTTTACCTGAACTCATGTTAATAAATAGTAGCCTACCGTATTTGAAATGCAGAACTAAATGAACACTTCTAAAATGATATATTCCGGCGTTTCTGGAAAGCGCGCATGTACATTTTTATTTACGAGCGCAAAAATTTACATCAAAGGGCTTTTTTACAATTATTTAGAGGAATTTAATCGTTAGTTGGTAATATGATTTTTGATCAACGATGTTCTATTTTTAGCATGAAAATCTCAAATGGGTGACCATAAACATCATAAAAAGCTGTAGTTACGATTTTTGATCAGCTCCGAGTCCAATGTTTTTACGAGGAATACATACAGAATGAAAGAGACATAGATTCCTCGAATTTGTTTCACAAGTTCAATCGCAATTTTCCAATATAAAAGGCACCAATCCTACGCGCGTTTTAAAGTTAAATGAACGAGTACGAAAGAAAACAAATCTGCAGTAAAGGTAAGTTTGATTTTACGACGCATTTTATAAGGTTAAGATTAATTTAAAATCAAATGTAATTATGTACTTAGTCTGGTACTTCTGCCCCTAAATGTGTTCTATATTTCGCGAATAAAAGCTGTTTATTCAAAAGTGGCCCCTAGGCGAAAATGGACCATCTAGGTAGTGCGTAGATGTACGACCATTGTAAGACTGCGCATACTGCGCAGTCTGGCTAGGTCGACATCTTTTCTTTCGAACCTAAATGGTTTTCTGAATCAAGAATGCTCACTCTACCACCCTGTAAACTTACGGTTAACTTACGGTTCGTAGGCCATTGGTAAGCCTCCGGCTTCTTGGGGCCCGTCTGTTTGAGTTCTTCTTACTTCATTTTCTAAACAAAATTCTGCGAATTTTTGGGGGTGATTCCGCCAACGGTTGTTTATTCTGTCCCTAAAGGCATTTATACTGGAGGAATTTACTATCTCAATTGACAACTCGTTCCAGATATCAACAACTCTATTTGTAAATGATTATTTCCTTATGCTACTTCTTGAATATTTCTTGAATAGTTAAAGATCATTTCCTCCTCATTTCCACGTGTCGATAGATTTCTGATTTGTAGATTCGGTTTAGTTGTTATATTAGTTCAACAAATAGTCAATGGCGGACTAATACCAGATAATAAGTTTGCCAACATTTATTTACTCAAATATACGAGAGAAATGAGTTTTACTTAACAGATATTTGAATACTTCCTTTGCGGATTTTCTTAATTCCTTAAATTGTCGAGGCGGAGAATGTAGCCTAAATTTGTATTAAACAGTGCGTTTATAGCTTGTGCGTCTGCTCTTTGGTCAGAATAGTAATACGTTTGCGAAATAATTTACACATTATATAAACATTTATTCGTATTTTTTTTATCATTTTCAATATACCAAAACAACAAGTACATGGTTGTACTTAGTGGACAAAATACAAGACGTGTTTTTCTCTATTCTGTTCTGTTCAGAATATTTGTCTCCATTATATGTAATACAAAGTTGATATTTGGTACACCTTTCCCCCCCCCCCCCTAAATATGAGACTGACTATTCAAGATTGAGAGAAGTTGAGACGGGAAGTTTGGTAAAATTTTGAAGTAAAGTCATCCTATATGGTAAAGCATATTGAGGAAGAAAAGAGTGTATTGTGACAAGTAATTTCTTACCCTTCCGCAATAATGTTCGAGTATAAAGTCCCAGAAGCTATAATCAGCCTGTAAACTTATAAGTTTGTTATATGCATGTTTTAATATGTAACAGGTGCCAGTGAAATTTTCTTTCCGTCTTTTCCTATTTTTCTTTTACATGAACCAATATACTTTGAATTTGAATATGTGTAGTGGCCGGTGGCCTGTAAATATATTAAAAGAATGAATTTGAAGTGGTGATTTCTTGCAGAATTTGTATTGCCATCCAAAACACGCTGCGAACACGTTATAACACGCTAGCAGTTACGCGCTACAAACACGCTAAGCACGTTCCGGGGACGTTACTAGAACGTTGGACACACGCTCAAGAACGTTGACATACGCTGACATACGCCATGATCACGTTCTGGACACGTAATAGGGCTGTCACACCTTAACGTTTTAGCCAGCGTGTGCGGAACGTGTTGGATTTTTTATAACACGCTGCGAACACGTCGGGTACGCTATGGACACGTTCCGCACACGCTATCGGCACGCTGTAACACGTTGGCACACGTTGCGATACGCTGAGTATCTCATAAAATTTTGTGCATGCTTAAAATTTCTCAGCGTGTGCCGAACGTGTTGGATCACGCTCCGCATACGTTCCGCACACGTTCCGAACACGCTCAGCACGCTAGAGACACGCTAGGAGCTTGTTCACTTACGCTACGGACACGCTAGAAACACGTTCGCCAAAAGTTTAACGTGCTTCTAGCGTGTCTCCAGCGTATTGGGAACGTGTGCATAGCGTGTCCATAGCGTACTGAACGTGTGTCTAGCGCGTTGCCAGCGAGTTTATAGCGTGTTTCTGGCGTATGACAGCGTTTCAGTTTTCAATGAAAATATAAAAGATCCGCTGCATGTTTGTCTTGAATTTCTACCATCAGTTTATCGTAAATAAATAAATTTGTGCATGTACGTGTGTATGACCCTTTTGACATGTTCATATCTGCATGTTTCCTCATGACCAGTCTAAGAAGGACTTGGAAACTCGATTATAAGTAGCATTCTCTATATTTGAAGATGAACGATTTCGTTCAAGTCATATAAATAAAACTTATGTTATGTTATGTTATAAGCTGCTTGTCTTTTCTTCCTTATGAATCCTTTACGGATTTTCTTAATTCCTTAGATTGTCGAGGTGGAGAATGTAGCCTAAATGTATTAAACATTGCGTTTATAGCTTTACAAGTGCGTCTGCTCTTTGGTTAGAATAACAATACGTTCGCGAAAATACAAACATTCATTCGTCCCATTTGATCATTATCAATTTACCAAAAAGACAAGTACATCGTTGTACCTAGTGGACATAATACAAGACGTGTTTTACTCTATTCTGCTCTGTTCAGAATATTTGATTCTATTATATGTACTACAAGTTTGATATTTGGTACACCTTTTCCCCCTTAATATAGGACTAGCTATTCAAGATTAAGAGAGGTTGTAGAAAGTCATCCTGCATGGTAGAGCATATGGAGGAAGAAAGGAGTGCATTATGACAAGTAGTTCCTTACCCTTTCGCAATATTTTTCGAGTGAAAAGTACTAGAAGCTTTAATCAGCCTGTAATCTTATAAGTTTGTTATATGCATGTTTTCATATGTAACAGG